>OX438779.1:16248756-16847018 GCA_949316455.1 Acleris holmiana
ATGCTCGTTTCAAGATGCGTCAAAAGTGACAGTTTTCTGTGGTTTGACGTTTACTTTGACGTATCTTGTTACTGGACTCTCAGTCAAGAGGAAGTTATTAATACGACCCTTAGTCGCCTCTTACGACATCCACAGGAAGACATAGAGTGGCACTATTCTATCCCGGAACCACACGGGGAAACCAATAATCATTATTGGATTAGGTAATATCTTTTGATAACTATTTGGGGAATTTGAAGTTGGTATCAATTCTTTCTAAAAAAAATTGCTCACATTTTCAAGTCAATCATTACCTAAATCCTTTTGAATTGAATGATTCATTGAATTCTCATAGATCACTTCGATAAGGTTTTTCTTAGGCTACATTTATAACATTATAAATCCTATCTCATTAATGTGTATCGAGTGCATCTAAGTATGGCGACGACTGAAGATGTACGCAGTTTGATTTGATGTCTCATGACTATGGATGTCTTCTTCTTGGTAACGTTTCATGGACGATGCTATTAAGCTTATTCGTCCTATATATTCGCCCGGTGTGCTATAGAAGGTACGTATTCAAGGCAATTCAGTTTAAACTATATTTTAATAGGTATAAACTCCATTTTTATTTGTTTCAAATTTGAGAATGGCGTTTGGCAACCGGTGTGGTTGCTGGGTTAGAATAGTGTCACTACAAGTCTTCCTGTCGATGCCGTAAGATGCAACTAAAGGAATAAGGGCTTATAGTACTGTTAGGCTACGGCATTGCAACCTATGACTAATACTCTGGTAAACATCTCAGCCTGATTGTGCAAAATGTGATTACAAAATTATCAACGAGTCTTTTAAGAGTTGTGGGTATTAGTAGCTCTATTTACTCCACTCCGGGAATGAAGGCGATGTGCTATGTATGTATAAATAAATTCAATAAATAAATATCACGGGGCAATGTCACACAAATCGACCTAGTCCCAAACTAAGCTCTTGGCTTGTAATAAGGGTAATAGACAACGATAAACATACTTATATAGAGAAATATATACTTAAATACATAGAACACATCCAAGACTCAGGAAATAAATACTCGTGCTCATCACACAAACATCTGCTCCGCAGGCGGGGTCACTACCAACTAGGTCAACGTGTCATCGTGTGTGCGAGTTAGTACTTATAATATGCTATTCTCCTATAAAGTCAAGTCACAGTCAAAAATATATGGGTACTATCCAGTTTTATACCCTACCAAATTCCTGTTTGGCGTCTTGGGGTTTAATTCTCTGGAGGTGAGGCGTAACTTCGTGCTACTGACTAGTGCTGGTAGAATCTTAAAGCGAGAGTCTGATTGTCCTGAGCTGGTGGTGCAACTGCTGCGCCTGTTTGTCCCATCTTTGACGAAGTTCCACTTCCAGCCTCGTCATCACCATCTGCTAGCATTGCCAACGGCGCGCACGGTGTCTCATAGCAGATCGCCACTTGTTCGCGCCCTGAAGCTTCTTAATTCGCTCCTCTCATCGGTACCAGACTGCGATGATTTGCGTGTAGGTGGGTAGTGTTGCGTGATGAATGTTTGAGGTTCTGCGAGGAGATGGGTGTGTGTCTGTCGTCAACTAATCACTACATAGTATAAAACAAAGTCGCTTTTTCTGTCCCTATATCCCTATGTATGCTTAAATCTTTAAAACTACGCAACGGATTTTGATGCGGTTTTTTTTAATAGATAGAGTGATTGAAGAGGAAGGTTTATATGTATAATACTTTAATCCGGAGCAAAGCGAGGGCGGGTCCCTAGTTGTTTATAAATGTGAGAATTTAATATACTGTAATTTTTGTGCTAAAAACTTTGTACCCATATTTTATATCTTGTAATGTGTCATTTCACAGTGATTTATTGTTACCCGTGTCACCTGTTACTATTATACTGTGTTATTGTTAGAAATAAATAAAATCATACGTTTGTATGTCAGTGTTAGTTTATTAGTCTTTCACGCTGCAACAGCTAGACGGATTTGGATGAAATTACGAGTGAAGATAGCTTATACCCTGGATTAACATAGGCTACTTTTTATCCCGGTAAATATAAAAGTTCACATTTTCTGACTTCCATCGACGGACAGACAGACGGCCCTCCTGATGAGAAGTTAGGAAGTGGTCACCACCGCCTGTAGACATTTACAACACCAGAGGCGTCACTAATGCGTTGCCGGTCTCGAAGAAATTTAATGACGCCCTTATGTGGTTGCAAGATTATGTGTCTGACGACACGCTAGCCTAGTTGGGAGTGACCCTGCCTTCGAAGCTAGGGGTCCTGGGTTCAAATCCCGGTAAGGGCAGATATTTGTGTGATGAGCACAAGTATTTGTTCCTGAGTCTTGGATGTTTTCTATGTATTTAAGTATTTATTTCTCTATATAAGTATGTTTATCGTTGTCTAGTACCCATAGCATAAGCCTAGAGCTTAGTTTGGGACTAGGTCAATTTGTGTGACATTGTCCCGTGATATTATTATTATTATTATTAACTTTGGCGCACCCATGTGTATTATCAGCAGTTGATAGTCGTTAAGTTGAACAAAGGTTTAATAGTACTAATATTTCTTTAGTATACTTACCTGTTAGATTCTTATTCGCCTAGGTAGAAAGTGAAAATGACATGTGAATTCAGGCGACGTAACATTTAATGATCGTTGGTGCAACTGGGGAAGGATCTAAATGTTATTTAATGGTAACCCGAATTTTTGTCGCAAACTTATTTATTTGTCCAAACATTGAAAAGTAAGAAATTTATTTTTATTTGAAGTTCATAATTATAACCTATCTATAGGTAAGGTTAGGTTTATAAATAACCATCCTGGGAAATTTAACCGTTTCAGAAAAATGCATTTCTATTTAGTGTCTTTGGTGGACGATACATTTTTTTTTATGTTCGGTTCATACACAGATTTAGGTTAGCGTCTTTTTTGTGGACACGCCGGACGTTAACGTTTTTGAGGCCTATGTTTCGGACTATGCCCCTTCTTGCATAAACGGCGTCAGGGTTGCTTTAGACCTATCATATAAAAACAAAACATATACGCACACAAGCTTTTAACTATTGACTACAGGAAATACAACTTTTGTTTTTAAGAGTGTGTATGACCCGTTAAGTTAGTTACAAGTTCATTGAATCAGTTTCCCACATAGGGTACCTAAAGTTCCAACGAAACCTCCGTCACTGAGGATGACCTTTAGCTGAAACTAGTCCAAGTGATTTACAATCTAGACTGTGAGGAGTCTAGATTGTACAGCACTTACTACTAAAACAGTACGGAATCCATGTAGCAATTGGATTCACTTAAATTAAAATAATTTTGAAAACGGAATATACATAAATTATGTTAAGTACGGCGGATTTATTCTCTTTTTTTTTTTAATAATGTTGTATAGTAAAAATAATAAAACGTAGCGTCAAATGTAGTATAATTATTGTACAATCTTTGAAGGAAAACGACCAATACAAGGGTCAAATGAAGTTAATAATTAAATGGTTACAAAAAAAACGTATAGTTAAGAGAATATACCCAAAAGAATAAAAAAGGAAAGGGTATTTACCTGCTTTCTCCCTTGCGCAACTGTGGAGTTGTAAATATATGCGATTAAATAACTGATGAGGGTATATAATTTCGTCCTCCTGGATCAGGAGTATTTTTTTGTAATAACGACCTAAAAACCGAGAATGCTTTATAAAATACTTTGCAATTGACTTCTGAACCTTCCGCCGCCGCTTGATTTAAGAATTATTACCGTTTTCGCTAGAACAAAGTTTATTTTAGAGGTAAATATTATGTTCTTTATAAAGTACATTCGGTTTTTTCGGATGAGTTTATTTGCGTAGTGTCAGGACTTAAAGTGAGCATCCATTTGGTTCTTTATAAAGGATGCGGGATCCAGGAGTATATCGGATCTTAGACTTAGCTTAGGTTACCGTTTCAAACGTATATTGGGTACACTATGTCCAGTAGGTATATGTACACATTTAGGTTTACGATCCCACTCGTGTTTTAAGCCATTACCAGTAACGATATCTATTGTCTGAGACTAAACTTATTTAATTCTACCTTCCTTAGACTAAATGGCGGTATCTCAGTCAAAACTCCTGCAGTAAAGCAACCTTATAATGAACTGCAGAGGATTGAATCTGCTTTGTCTATTGAATTTGAAATAATGCCTAATGAGGGCAGAAATGTTGTCATAAAATACTTTACTGCCGCTTGTCAAACTTAAGTAATAAAACTATTAACGTTATTTTATATCACTGCAAAACATACTTAACAGCAATATTATGCTAATAGAAAAATCATAAAAACAAAATTAAATCAAAAACATTTTTTTTTATGTTAAGGAGAAGGCACACGAGCACTCAGGCCACCTGATGGTAAGTGGAATCTAAGACCCATAGACATTTTAATTCTCAAATGCGTTGCCAACCCTGAGGACTAAGATGAAATGCCTCTATGCACTATATGAACTATAGGGGACCATTTACAAGAAACATGAGTTTTTTTAGCGTTTTTTGCTTGACCTTAACAATTGCAATAAATTTTCAAAAACTCAGTTATACGAGGGCTGCCTTTTAAGTTGTGTCGTTTGAAATAAGTATAGACAATCTAATAGATTATTACCATTTATTGTTTTTCAAAGAATTCGCCGCGATATTTAATACACTTTTGCATGCGTTCAAACCAGTTTTTAAAACATTTATTCCACTCCGAAGTGGGGGTAGTCAAAATGGCCGATTTGTATGCGTCAACAGCTTCTTCGGGTGAGCTGAAACGTTGACCACGAAGACTTTGCTTAATTTTGGGGAACGTAAAAAAATCGTTAGGGCTTAAGTCAGGACTGTAAGGCGGGTGATCTAAAATTTCCACGTTTTGGGTGTTCAAAAACATCTTTGTCTGGCGGGCGGTGTGCGAACTTGCATTGTCATGGTGCAGTATCATACGACGTTCCGAGTTGTTTTTTCGAAATTCGGTGATGACTTGTGGCAAACAAACAGTGGTATACCAGTCGGCGGTAACCGTCTTGCGATCTTCTAGTACAATAGTGGCGACGTGACCACCCTTTGCCACAAACGAGGCAACCATTTTTTTTGAAGTGCTCCGAGAGCGTATGACTTTGGTCGGTTTTGGCTCGTCCTGGAAGACCCAGACAGTTGACTGCTGTTTTGAATCTGGATCGTAAGCATATATCCAAGACTCGTCACCACTAACCACATCATAAACATGTTTTGACTCTCCTCGGCTGAATCGCTTCAGAGTTTTGCGACACCAACTTACACGGGCTGTTTTTTGGTCGTCGCTAAGCAAATGTGGTATCCAACGAGAGATCAACTTTTTTACAACAAGTTCTTCGTGCAGGATTTTTTGGACAGTGGTCCCTGAAATGCCCACGGATGCCTCTATTTCACGGTATGTCACATGACGATCTTCGAGTATTAGCTGCCGCACGGCTTCGATATTCTCTTGCGTCATGGCGGTTTTTGGACGACCTTCACGAAGCTTATCACTGAGGCTAGAGTGCCCACGTAAAAATTCTAAGTACCAGCGTTCTACAGTCCTAAGACACGGTGCTGCATCACCAAACACAGATGTGATCTCCTCAAAGCACTGAAGTCGCGATAATCCCCTTTTAAAGTTGTAGAAAATTACCGCACGCAAATTTTCCTTAGACATTTCCATTTTTACAACCGACTTGTCACCTTTGAATAGACGCTGTAATAAAACTATTCGACCAATTTGAAAACATTCTTTTGTTTTCGAGTTCTAAATTCAAAAGGATGAAAATGCCATATGTTTTTTTTTAAATAATCGCGGGAGGTTGGCAAACGACACAACTTAAAAGGCAGCCCTCGTACAACATACATACATAACATCACGCCTTCATTTCCAGAGTAGGGTAGGCAGAGCTGCAGAAATACCAACAAATCTAAAAAGACTTGTATATAATGCTATATCCACATTTTGCACAATCAGGCCAAGAAGTTTACTAGTGTATTAGTGACGGGTTGCAAGCCCATCGCCTAACAGTTCTACAAGCCCTTATTCCCTTAGTCGCCTCTTACAACATCCACGGGAAGTCATGGAGTGGCACTATTCTAACCCGACATCCACACGGGGGCAATAGTAACAAATTTTCAAAAACTTAGTTGTACAACATACATACATGACATCACGCCTTCATTTCCAGAGTGGGGTAGGTAGAGCTACAGAAATAGCCAACAACTAAAAAAAGAGTTGTTGGTGATTGTATAACCACATTTTGCACAAGTAGGCTAAGATGTTTACCAGTGTATTAGTGACAGGTTGCAAGCCCATCGCCTAACAGTACTAGAAGTCCAATTCCCTTAGTCGCCTCTAACGACATCCAACCAGGAGTGGCACTATTCTAACCCGGAACCACACGGGGAATTAGTTATACAATTATCGCTATAAAGGTGCTTTTCCACCGGCGACGTGAGAATTAATAAATATCAATTCCCGTGGTTTTATATAAATAAAATTTCTCGCGCCGCCTCGTCTCGACTCGCCTTGCTGGTGGAAAACAGCACCAAAAGTGCAAATCTAAAAAACAAAAGAAAACATGAGCCTCCCATACAAGAATAGTAAGGAACCCTTCGTGAGTATATGTGTGAAGCCGTAGACTTTGCAAAGATTTGAAAAAAAAAAATTGTCCATGATTCTCTTTGTTACCAAGTGGCAAAATCTACGGCCTTACCCATTTCACACTTGGTCAGTTTTGCGTATTGCGCAACAAGATGCGAGCAACTTTTTCACGGCAATGTGTGACCGGCAACTATGGTCTACTTGCTCTATACAACAATAGTTGAGCCTAACACTGCCGTGAAAAATTAATCGGTTATCAGCCCCGAACACCCGACAGTTGACAGCGATTGTAAGCGCAACTGTGGAGCTAACAAGCCGTAACGGGACCTAGTGTCAAAAACTTAAACGAGAGCTAGTGTCAAATAAAAAGTATCTATTAAAATAACAGCCACCCGGTTCCGGTAACCTTCGGGGAGGGAAGATGGCCGATTGAAAAATGTCTGGCTTTTGCTTTTGATTGACATTGGCGAAATCAATGCGGAATATCGCGGTGGACCGCCATTAATATAAAAGAGGACGAAGAAGAACAGCCACCCGCTCGGGGTTTAAGTTAATTAGCAGTAAAAGGACTCAAGTTACACGAAGCACAATTTTAATTTAAACACTTGATTCTTATGTTGGAGTATGGAATAGACGGATTAAAGTCCTTAGCCTATGTCAGAATCTTGTCCCGTTGCAGCATGTTAGGCCCACTGGATTGCAAGTGATGAACGTTTAATAGTAGGTAGGTGGTAGGACCTTGTGCAGGGGCGAACCAGATCGCTTCCACCATCTTATCCATTAACCAAGCAGAGACTCTCGCCAAGATGCTTTCGCTAACTAGCGTTTCTATTCGTTTTGTTTATAAACCAATCGCATCACTGGCAGATCACGTCATCCGAAAAGTCACGTGATCTACCAGTGACGCGATTGGTTAACGCATCTTGGCTACGGCTTCAGGGCCCATATTACGGTCGCTTTTATCGGAGTAGATAAAGCATCCGTCACTCTCTGGTCTGGTCTCTGGTCAGAAAATGATAGCTGTTTTATCCACGTTTATCCAGATAGATAATCATGACCATAAACAGGTCCGCAGCGGTGTCTGTATTCTTGATAAAACCACCTGTGAAATTACCATCATAAAGGCAAGCTTGTCTTAGTCCACATTTTATCGTTACATATTGGTCAGAAAATGACAGCTGTTTTATCCACTATTATCCAGATCGATAAACATGACCATAATGCCCGCAGCAGTGTTTGTATTGTTGATAAAACAACTAGGGAAATGACTATCATTAAGGTATTCTATTTTAGTCCACAGTTAGCCTTCTCCATGTGGTTAAAAATATATCAGGTGCTTAAATGTTTACCTCTCATATTATTATTATTTTTTTATGACAAGGAGAAGGCACACGAGCACTTAGGCCACCTGATGGTAAGTGGAATCTGAGACCCATAGACATTTGAATTCTCAAGACTATAATCCTAAGACCTCAAACGCGTTGCCAACCAATTTCACTGGTTGTCTTATCCCACACAACAACACTATTGCTTGGCGGGTGGTTAATGGATAAGATCATTAGGGGTTTATGGAACCACCAGGCAATTGCGGCAAATTTAGTTAAAATGAACCGATTAGCAAATAACTACGGAACACTGGGTAGGTATAACTCGACCTATAGCGATTCACGACCAAAAATGTCGCCACACATTAGTCACTTGAACGATTCAAGTTATAGATGCGTTGTAATGTTATTCTTACTTGGTTAAAAGTCGTAACTGATGAAACTTATAACGTCGGAGTAGTTGATTTTATCATAAATTAATAAACATCGGGAGACCACACACAAATTGACTAAGTCCCAAGCTAAGCTCTAAGCCTTTTTATGGGTAAGTACTCGAACTAGTTAGACAACTATATCCCATCACTACATAGTATAAAACAAAGTCGCTTTTTCTGTCCCTATATCCCTATGTATACTTAAATCTTTAAAACTACGCAACGGATTTTGATGCGGTTTTAATAGATAGAGTGATTGAAGAGGAAGGTTTATATGTATAATACTTTAGTCCGGAGCGAAGCGAGGTCGGGTCGCTAGTAATTAAATAAAAGTACACACTTAAACGCCCATGATTTATGAGTAAGAACCAAGATCTCATCACACAAATTGACTTTGAAATATTAGTACATACAATTTGAAAAGAAGTTTTTTTTTGCGTTTTTGAAGGCGGTTTTAGTTTATTTAAAACATTTATTTTATTTTATACTTTTTCATCTGTACTATCAAATTTTCTAATATAAGAACATAAAATGATGTGAAGATCATAAAATGAACGAAACGACTTAGTATGTAAGCGAGGAAGTATGTGTAATTACGCAAAAGATTCTCTCAAAACTCCGAATCTACAACTTCAATACATCTTTGCATCAAAATAACGATTTCAGTGCCAAAAAGCGCACGTTCTGTTCTTAACAATTACCATTTCTTAAAATCCTTCTTACATCCATTCAAAAACCATCCTTATCCCGTTTGTATAAAATTCAGCTTCCATTGTATAAAATGTTCTTGACGAACGATTCAAGCGCGTTTGAAATGGTGCTTTGTGTATTTACTTTATGGTTGTTTTTCAATTGTTTGAGTTCTTAGATGATCTTTGAGATAGGATATAGAGCACATAGCTGAGTTAACTCCGGAACAACAATTGAAGTCAAATTCTGATGCAATCACATCAATATGACTTGCATTCTTCTTCGTATTGTTTTGTGTTTTTTATGCTTTATAATCTAGACTTCACGTTTTGATGCCGTCTTCTATATACTTGACGACAAATTGGCCTAGTTGCGAGTGACCCTGCCTCCGAAGCCAGCGGACCCGGGTTCAAATCCTGGTAAGGGCAGATATTTGTGTGATGAGCGCGAATATTTGTGCTTGAAACTTGGATGTTTTCTATGTATTTCTCTACATGTATAAGTATGTTTATCGTTGTCTTGTACCCATAGTACAAGCCTAGAGCTTAGTTTGGGACTAGATCAATGTGTGTGAGGTC
Source organism: Acleris holmiana (assembly GCA_949316455.1). Lineage (NCBI taxonomy): Eukaryota > Metazoa > Arthropoda > Insecta > Lepidoptera > Tortricidae > Acleris > Acleris holmiana. Next base: position 16,258,403 of record OX438779.1, read on the forward strand.
GTCCCCTGATATGTTAATTAGCACGTACAGCCGTACAGTTCATTGAAATAAGGTGCGATACTGCTTATGGACGGTACACGCTAAATCCAAACCTGACCTACCGTAGAACTGTGTGACAGTGACGTTATATTATAAAACAAATCTTAAGAAATATGAAACAAAATGTACTATCAGCCCAATGGAACCCCCACCCACCATAGATAGAACTGTGTCACAGTGACATTATGATTAAAGTCGTAAGAAGTGTCAAATAAATGGTTGAATTGATCATTGTGGCTCTAGTTCTTCCCGCTGGAAGTATATTTTCGACAAATATGATGATCAGCCCCCTATTTCACTAACTTGACAGTGACATGTGACAGGTGACAATTATATATACATTGCAAAGTTAAGACACTGATACATCACTAGGTATCATGTAAGCTGCGCCATGTACACTGAAATGTCATCTGTCACCTGTCATAGTCGGTATGGTGAAATAGGGGCAGATATATTCAGTCATGGAAGAGTTATGTTATATATAACTTAGATCCTTCTTCTATTTTGAGAAAATACTAACATTTATTAAAAACTATCTTTTGCGTACGACTTTGTCAGCGTAGAAGTTTATCGCTAATACCTCTAGAACTATTATTTTTTTCGGGACAATAATAGCCTGTGTGCTATTTAGGACTATAACCTATCTCTATCCTAAATTACAGACATAATTCGCATCTTTAGAATTATAGTGACCTAATCCAATCTATTTTGAATTTCGACTTAGGTCTCTATAATACTAAATTTATGACTCGAAATCGAAAGCTGAAAATGTTTGAATTAGGTCACTATAATTCTAAAAGTGCGGTATCCGTTTGGCTGTTCTGGCGTAATTGTATAACAAACATCGAAACTTTCTCATTTATAATATTAGTAAGATAAGGTGAAAATCACATCAAAATCCGTTGCGTAGTTTAGGAGTACATACATACATATACCGGATATGCAGACAGACAGACATGGAAAGCGACTTTGTTGTAACTAATAAGATAAATACACCATTCAAATTTTAAGTCAATAAATAAATAATTAAATGTTGCCACTCGGGTCGGCGGTGCACTCTTAAAATGCATTTACAAAACTTCATTGCGCATATCACAATATTGTAACCAAATACCTAAAAAAAGTTACATCAAACAACTTATTACAAAAAGAAATGCCCATCACGGTTACAAAACCTCACACTTCGGCGTACTCATCTTTGATTGACCACAGCTCGAGGGAAACGGTTGCTTCACTAATATAAACACTCAATACGTGTGAATTTGATTTCTTGGTATTTTAGCTTTTTACAGTTGATAACTAAAGTAGTTATAGGTCAAAGTTGATGTCTACATTTTAGAGGTAATTTTTAAATACCAATATTGACACGAAAGGTAAAATATCAGTCGAAAAGCCAAAGACAAAAGAGGCAAAACAAAAATGCACTCTGACGGGCTCACTTACAAACCTTTGTTTTAAGTGGATGTAGATTTGAATGTAAAAATAAATGAGGAATTATAGAAAAGAATAGAAAGCTTTTATTTCGGGAAATACGACCTTATGGCTTTAAAGTTTTAAACGTCTACCAAGGTGACAAGGTGATCTTTACCTGTATTTAAGAAACTTCTCCTTGAGCACTTTTTGTCGCAGTCTTAATTGTATTGTCTCAGCACATTTCTCTCACTATGCATTTCTGTCGTGTGGCTGTTTTTTTTCCCTGATGTGGATGTATTGACATTTATGTATGTATTTATTTATTACTATCTATTTATTCATGTAAGTCATTATAATGTATTAGTTTATATTAATATATATTTGATTATCTATTTATTAGTTTGGTAAGCGTGTATTTATAGGTATATTGTATTTTATAGCTAGCATAGTTCCTTGTAATTGTTCGAAATTGGTCTGCACCACCTACCGTGTAAATTGTTTTAACTTGCACCTTATCCCTTCTAAGGTTGTCTGGAAGAGATCGCTAATCAGCGATAAGACCGCCTGTTGTTTACCTGGGTCTTCTAAATTGTGAAAATTCTGTGTAATGTTTTTGTTTGGTGGACAATAAAGTGTTTTGTATTGTATTGTATTGTATTGTGACAAAAAACTGGTCTTGATTTGCAAAGTTGACGTGGTCGTTGCTGAGAGGCTGCCCCTTAACCGCCACCTACCACGAGATCTTTCTCTTAGAGGCCTTAACACCAAATCCAATATCTTACCCTGAGGGGCTAGCAACGCATTTGATGTCTTAGGATTATATTGAGAATTCAAATGTCTATGGGTCTCAGATTCCACTTACCAACAGTTGGCCAGAGTGCTCGTGTGCCTTCTCCTGGACAAAGTAAAAGGTAAGGCCAATGCTAATACTTGTAAAATCAAAAAACATTGGATGAAAGGTAAATAACAGAATCTTACTTCTATTTAGCTATAACACACTCGAATTAGTGAAGCACCTGTCTCTAAGTCTGTGTAAATCGTTCTGATTAGCACATACCTGTCAAAAATAAAACCACTGCTACCGCAACGTTTACAAAACCCTAAGTAGCTTGATTAAGAGCTCCGGTAATAGGCTTAGGGACCTTGACACGGCACAAGACATGAGAGGTTAGATTGTTGCTCGTCCGCGGTAAGTAGTTAGACTCGCCAACTATTAAATAAACCCCCGGGGTTTCTAATAGTGGCACATTTATACACAAATGTTTTGGAACCCATTATTTAATTTAATAAATTAAAAAAAAATAGGTATCAAAGCGCCCAGTGTAACACATACATACATACATACATACATGATTTTGACTTTGACTTGACTTTATAGAAGGATAGCATATTATTATAAGTACTATTATACTCGACACACACGCGCACACGTCGACACGCTGACGTAGTAGTGCCCCGCCTGCGGAGCAGATGTTTTTGTGATGAGCACGAGTATTTGTTCCTGAGTCTTGGATGTTTTCTATGTATCTAAGTATATATTTCTTTCTTTATTTATAAGTACGTTTATCGTTGTCTATTACCCTTATTAAGTACAAGCCTAGAGCTTAGTTTGGGACTAGGTCGATTGGTGTGACATTGCCCCGTGATATTTATTTATTGAATTTATTTATACATACATAGCATATCGCCTTCATTCCCGGAGTGGGGTAAGTAGAGCTACTAATACCCACAACTCTAAAAAGACTTGTTAATGATTCTGTAACCACATTTTACACAAACAGGTTTAGATGTTTACCAGTGTATTAGTGACAGGTTGCAAGCCCATCACCTAACAGTTCTACAAGTCATTATTCCCTTAGTCGCCTTTTACGACATCCACGTGAAGACATGACACAGAGAGAGTATAAGAGTAAAAAAAAATTTTTAAACAACGACGTAGCTTTAAAAATTGTGTATTTTTTTATGTCGGTCCAAAAATAATTCACTATACATCCTTAAAGCCTTCCACACTTAGAGGGCGGAGACGGGCGTATTGCTCGAGACTTACTTAAATATTTAATTATGTATTTCTCTATTTAAGTATGTTTTTCGTTGTCTAGTACCCATAGCACAAGCCTAGAGCTTAGTTTGATATTTATTTATTCATTTTATTTTACCCAGGGATCGTTACCGGTATTCTGACTATCGGTTTTAAATGAGGTATTACCGGTTATAATTGACTTTCACTATTTATACCGCTAAAGCTCTAATTAGCAGTATAATGAATACCGGTATTCAAGTTTATTATCGGTTTAGACAATTGACAACAATACCTCTTTTTGATACTTTACCCCTAAAAACCATAACCAGTAATACCTGTCAGTGTCAATATTCTCGTTTATTTTTATATGTAAATGTTTTCGGTGCTCTTAAAAAAATTTAGACTCGCCTTAGACAAGTCTGAAATTACAGTTCATTAAAGTCTAATTGACATCTCGCTTATCAGGTACAATGAATAGCGGTATTGAAAACTGTTAATAGTGAATACATAGCGATAAAAACAAAAGCGGAATGACAACAATACCTCTAATTGGAATATAGGTATTATTTTTTAGCGGTAATAATTTGACAATGTAAAATACAGGTATTAAATAAAACCGGTTTTACAATCCCTGAATTTTTACCTAATATATTGACGCTGGATACTAGACAATTAAAAACATACAAACGTGTATACCTATAGCCCTCCATGTTTTGAGGTCAAGACTCAGGAACAAATATTCACGTTCATCACACAAATACCTGCCCTTACCGGGATTTGAACCCAGGACCGCTGGCTTCGAAGTAAGGTTCATTTAAAGCTCATACAGCTCTACGAAATAACTGAATACCGATGCAAAATTTCATACTTGCATAACAGACACGATGAAAAAAGCCTTAACGATGATTAATTGTACATCAATTTATTTCCTCAATCGTACATCTTGGACCACACGTTTACGGCCAATTTGATTCCAATATCGGAACGTTTGAGAGATTAATTAGACCTCGTGGTGATTCGACCTCTGTGCATCGTGATGGTATGGTACCAATTGTGAAAGCTGTGGTGGTAATGAGGTCGTAGAGCAAAGGATTTAACGAAGAGGGCCACGTCTACGGAGTTAACGAAGTTGACAAAACCTGAAAAGTTGCAGGGATTGTAAAATAAAATAAATAAATAGGTATCAGGGGACAATTGAGCTAGTCCCAAACTAAGCTCTAGGCTTGTAATATGGGTACTAGACAACGATAAACATACTTATATAGAGAAATACATACATAAATACATAGAAAACATCCAAGAGTCAGGAACAAATATTCGCGCTCATCACACAAATATCTGCCCTTACCGGGATTTGAACCTAACACCGCTGGCTTCGGAGGCAGGGTCACTCCTAACTATGCCACCGCGTCGTCACAAAGTGTGTAAGTGACAAAGATACCTAAAGCTCTATTCATTTCATTGACTAGGATTTTGCAAATGTTGAAGGTTTTTTCAGTACATTATACGTCATCAATGTCATCATTATTGGAATGAGCGTGAGTATTTGTTCCCGAGTCTTGGATGTTTTCTATGTATTTAAGTATGTATTTTTCTATATAAGTATGTTTATCGTTGTCTAGTACCCATAGTACAAGCCTAGAGCTTAGTTTGGGACTAGGTCAATTTGTGTGACATTGTCCCCTGATATTTATTTATGTAATAGTACATTGCTGCTCAGGCCGAATGATAGGCCGTTGCGGGATGAGTTTAAGTTATCGCGACCGAGATGTTTTGTAAGAATCCCGTCGATCTGGGGGGTGATTCTCTCAACACAGCGCTGCGTCGATCTCAAAGGTGAAGTTTAATCCGGCAAGTTTAAGAAGTCCCGTCGGAGCGTACAAAACACATTTTAGCACGTGCCTTCTCAACTAGGCAGCAGGCAGGTGAGTTGACTTTAGTGTCGTATAAAGCTATAAATATGTTTTGTACGCTCCGACGGGACTTCTTAATTTTGCCGGATAAAACTTCACCTTTCAGATCGACGCAGCGCTGTGTTGAGAGAATCACCCCCTGTTGTTCAGTATTTAAAGTATAAAGTGACAAATAGGCAGCGAGGCAGAGAAATCGTGAGTGCAAAATGTCAAGCTGTCACAACACACTTTGAGACCGGAAGCGATTTTATCTTAAAAACTTACTAGTACTCTTTTTAGGGTTCCGTAGTCAAACTAGGAACCCTTATAGTTTCGCCATGTCCGTCCGTCCGTCCGTTCGCAGCCTAGCGCAGAGACTCTTAGGTAAAGCTGTAATTTGGCATGAGTATACAATATTATTCACGCCAACAAAGCTATTCATTTTTTTTTGTACAGGTCTTTCAAAAATATGAGTTTGTGAAAACAGTTTTTTGATTAAGTAATCTGTTTATGAAATATTAAGCTTTAAAACGCAAATTTTTGTTAGACTCAAGTGTCCCCACCCCTCTACAGCCAAAATTACAAATACTAAAAATCTTTTTAAGGAAAACTATCTCGCCTAAGTAGACATCATTGGTTCTTGAGATACAGGCGATTAAAGTGTTTATACCTACTAAAATCATCTAAGACGGCACCAATTGACTTTCAATTAGAAAATATGTTTGTAGTACTTAACGGCTTCGGAACCCTACACTGAGCATGGTCCGACATGCTCTTGGCTGGTTTTTGTAAAGAAACGATTGCACCCCAAGATTAATCGTCAACGATGCACTTGAACTACTTTCGTAAAAGAAAATGTTAATGCGTTCATTTTAACGCTATGTTAAGGTCGTCGTTGCAAAGTGCTATTGATAGTGTGTTAGTGTTACACAGGTGGATTATTTTCATTTTTAGGGTTCCGGAGACGAATGGCAAAAACGGAACCCTTATAATTTCGTCATGTCCGTCCGTCCGTCTGTCCGTCTGTCTGTCTGTCCGTCTGTCCGTCTGTCCGTCCGTCCGTCCGTCTGTATATCACAGCCATTTTACTCAGAGCCTATTGGCACTATATAAATGAAATTTGGAGGATAGATGTATTCTATGAACCGCTATACAATGATATATAGTAAAATTGAAAAAATATATATTTAGGGGTGGCACTCCATACATGTAACTAGGAGAAGAAAATTTTTTTTTTGAGTTACATCAGCGTGTGGGTATTTTTAGATAGGGTTTCCAAAATGATTGACTTTTTTACGTAAGTGAACAGTTGGCGAGATATACTTAAATTCTGTCCGGGTGGGTAACTTTTGAACTGTTACATACATACATAACATCACGCCTTCATTCCCAGAGTGGGGTAGGCAGAGCTACAGAAATACCAACAACTCTAAAGACTTACTGATATTTCTGTAACCACATTTTGCAATAACAGGCTACGAGGTTTACTAGAGTATTAGTGACAGGTTGCAAGCCCATCGCCTAACAGTACTACTATTTGAACTGTTAAATTAGAACATTCTAATAAAAATTACAGTAGTAGAACATACGAAATACTTTCAACCAAAATTGTTTTGAACACGATACGCTGTGTAATTTTTGAGATTTTAATTAAAAAAAAAATGAATTTCAATCATTAAGACCATGCAATTGTAAGATTGAAAGAAATAAAAAATATATAACCCTGTGTATAGTTTGACCCAACATTTTTAGGGTTCCGTAGTCAAACTACGAACAAACCCTCATAGTTTCGCCATGTCCGTCCGCAGCTTAGCGCAGAGACTTAGTACTAGAAAGCTGTAATTTGGCATGAATATGCATATTAGTCACGCCAACAAAGTGATGCAATAAAATGTAAAAAAAAAATGGTACCTCCCCTACACGTAACGTGGGGATGTTTTTTATTTTTTCTCGTCTTCCCTATAGTGTGGGGTGTCGTTTGATAGGTCTTTTAAAAATATTATGGGTTTGTGAAAACAGTGTTTGGATGAAGAAATCCGTTTATGAAATATTAAGCTTTAAAGCGCTAATTTTTGTTAGAGTCAATCTGAAAAAATCTTTCATGCAAGAACATATTATAACGAATTTTAAAGTTATCGTAGAATTAACAAAACATGGTTTATCTTCTCTTAATTAACTTTAAACTTATGTACTTAAATCAAAGTACTAGAAAGTGTTAAGACAAAACAAAGGTTATTTTTTATTCTTGATCCACTTCTTATTTTACTATTTCACTTCTCGACTGCTAATAAAAACCGTTAACAATATTTAGTTATATCTCAAACCCGATTTCGAACCCAACTAATTGTTATCACGTCGCCTTTTATATACTTATATTTTTTTTTTATTTGAAATTAGTCTCGATACAAAGTGTAATAAATAAAAACTTGGCTACGCATTTTTTGCATGTGCAATCCACCATGATGGATTTAAAATGACGCCATCATAACTTGTGACACGCGGAACAGTCAGACGAAGCCGACGAAACCTCATTTCTCAAGATGTAATTGATAGACTAGGAGCTACGAGGGAACAGAAGAACATACAAAACTTAGACTGCTTAATTCTTTCGTCGCCTTGCCACAGTCCAGTTTAAACGAACTTAAAACAAAGGTAACAAATAAAACAACCTGTACATGTAGAGGATCTATATTTAAAGGTTGTCGCGTGAACTCCTGCGCAGATGAAGTTCACGCATGCGCTATCTTAATCTCAATGTCAAGTTAAATGTTTTTGTTTCTTTAGCTGGGTGTTATTGTCTTCAACAACCTTTGACGACGCGTTAGCTTAGTTGGTAGTGGCTCTGCCAACGAAGCTAGTCCTGGGTTCTTTTCACGGTAAGGGCAAATATTTGTGTATAAGCGCGATTTATTCCTGAGTCTTGTATATGTCTTAAGCTGCACAATAACATTCTCTACCAGCGACTTCTTGTCGATCGGTCGACCGAGCGAGCGAGATCATAGACTAAGCTACATATTTAAGAATTTACCGCCATGAAGATCGTTTTAAAAAAAAACCTAGTTTATGGCTTATTGGTAACAAAATCAAATATCAAATATTATATTATACAAAGGAATCAATAATTAAATAAAGCCTTAACTATGTTTTAAATGACCCATTAAAATTGTACGCACTGACGGGATAACTTAAGACGCCACATATCGTCGCCTTACTTACTCAAACTCGTAACTGTATATTTTTTTTGCTGTTGGTAAACTTATTGCTTCTAAGTATTACTGAATGTAAATGAAATTACCAACCGCAAATAGAATAAGCAGATACGAGTTTGAGTAAGTAAGACGACGATATACAGCCACGCCCGCACAAGTATCAAAAGGGATGGCTTTATGTGCTGTTGCGCGAAGATCATGAGATGGAGATATCTTGCGCGCGCCTTACTGGCGACAAATTTAAATAATTGCTATTTCCTTTAAAACTACAACATTTATCTAAAAAATATTACCAGGATTAAGAAGTTATGGTCATACACAGATTTAGGTTACCGTCTTTCCTGTGGACACACCGAAAGTTAACGTTTTTAAGGCCTAATTTTCTGGCTAAGCCCATTCCCGCCAAAACACCGTCAGGACTGCTTTAGACCTATCATATAAAAACATAACTTATATGCTTTTAACTATTGACCGCAGGAAAGACAACTTTTGTTTTTAAGAGTGTCAACTATAGAATCGAAAATCATCGTTAAAGATCGTAGGGTTTCGAAGATTGAACCAAAAAATAAGCGAAAAAGAGGCTCTAGCTAAGATGCGTTCGCTTACTAGCGTTTCTATTCATTTGGTTTTTAAACCAATTGCGTCACTGGTGAGTTTTCGTATGGCGCGATCTACCAGTGACGCGATTGGTTTAAAAACAAAACGAATAGAAACTCTAGCGCTAGTTAGCGAACGCGACGTTAGCCAAGATGCAAACGCTCCTAACGTTTTTCTTTTCTATCGTTCAAAATGTATGGGATGACAGTCGACCACGTGGTTTATCGAAACGCACGAGAATGTCAACCCATACATTTTGAGCGATAGAATAGAAAAACGTTGGGAGCGTTTGCATCTTGGCTAAGGCCCCTTGGCCTCTATTCAGGTGCGTTAAAACGATATCGTGTTTGATACGTTTAAGAATCGTTTATGTCACAGTCGCCATTATTGTAAATGACATAAGAGTTATCAAAACATTGACAATACGGAAACAGGTCAAAAACGATATCGTTATAACGCAGTTGAATAGAGGCCTATTCAGGTGCGTTAAAACGATATCGTGTTTGACTCGTTTAAGAATCGTTTATGTCACAGTCGCCATTGTTGTAAATGACCTAAGAGTTATCAAAACGTTGACAATACGGAAACAGGTCAAAAACGATATCGTTAATACCTTGTAGAATTCCAGCCCTGGGCCTCTATTCAGGTGCCTTAAACCGATATCGTGTTTGATACGTTTAAGAATCGTTTATGTCACAGTCGCCATTATTGTAAATGACATAAGAGATATCAAAACGTTGACAATACGGAAACAGGTCAAAAACGATATCGTTATAACGCATTTGAATAGAGGCCCTGGTGTCATGTTTGAAAAGTAAAACTATCGAGGAATTTGTTTCTAATCAATCTAACAGTCTCAGGGAAATACGACCAAGTTTAATATATCCAAAGAAACGACACGTAATCGTTATTGAGATCCAGATCGGAACACTACCGGCTTTATCATATGCGACCTCTTAAACTTGCAAATAATTATTATTTATTTATTTATTTCCAAGAAAATATAGGTACAATTTAATTTATATATAAATTCGCCAAACAGTGTTTATTGGCGAAGTACTGCACTTACTTTCACATTGATATGTACCCAACTTGTTTTACCCGTTTCCCATAGATAGACATGCCATCACATATCCATCCATAGAAAACACATAAATTTTGAAAATAACTTATTACGTGTCCTATGTAATAGTACTTTAAAGAACTCATCTGAAGAATTCGTCTGTTGGATTAAAAAGTGATTCCTTAAAGAATTCCTTGGCAGGTGATATCTATTTAGTTTTAAAAAAGTTTTAGTTGCACAACTAATGTTTGACGCTTCACTGTCAAAAACGTCTTAAAAGTAAAAGATTAACTGAATTTCGAGACCACATTGAATCGTTATTTAATTTACATAACGTTAACCGACCTCTGGTCAAAAGGTTATAATTATAACGGTTGTATAACTTTTCCAGGCAATGACAGGTTGCAAATAACCTGCTTGTCCGTCTGTCATGATGTTTATTTTTTAAATTAAATTACACGAAAAGTAATTGGCATCGTCTTACTTTGCGAGTTATGTGCGCATGAGCATACCATCAAGGACGAGATTCTACGCGGTAACAACAATATCGCCTTTGAAGTGTTTCCGTATTGTCAACGTTTTGATAACTCTTATGTCATTGATAATAATGGCGGCCAAGTTATGAGCGATTCTAAAACACGTCAAACGCGATATCGTTATAACGCAGTAGAATAGAGGCCCAGAACTGAGGCCGTAACCAAGATGCGTTCGCTAACTAGCGTTTCTATTCGTTAGGTTTAGGAAACCAATCGTGTCACTGGTAGATCGTGTGACTTTTCCTATGACGTGATCTGCCAGTGACGCGATTGGTTTAAAAACAAAACGAATAGAAACGCTAGTTAGCGAACGCGTCTTGGCTAGGGCCTCTGGGAGCCTAGTTAAGATGCTAACGCTAAGTTAGCGATTTTCGTAAATCGACAAAAGGATTGACGTAAGCAGTGGCCAAGTCGCATTCGACAATCGTTATCGATAAAGTCACGTGGTATGAGTTTTTAATTTATGGACAATTAAGGCCCTATACTAAAGTACGACTCCATAAATTGCACTTTCTGCCGAGGTTGTACTGTCTCAACTACAGCTAGTTTAGTGGTGGTAGGACCCTGTGCAGGGTCCGTCCGGATCGCTACCACCATCTTATCCATTAACCCACCCGCCAAGCAACAGTGTTCGCATTGTTGTATTTCGATGTGGGGATAAGACAACCGGTGAAATTACTAGCATAGAGGCATTTCATCTTAGTCCTCAGGGTTGGCAACGCATTTGAGGTCTTAGGATTATAATCTTAGGTAATCAAATGTCTATAGGTTTCTGATGCCACTTACCATCAGGTGGCCTGAGTGCTCGTGTGCCTTTTCCTTAACATAAAAAATAAAAAAAGAAAAGAGACCATTTTTTTTTATTTATGTAATTATTATGAAATAGGCCATGAATATTTTAATTTTGAACGAAAACTACCCGTTATAAAATATTTCTGATCCAATAAATCGCACATTTAGAATTGTAATGACCCAATTCAAACATTTTCAGCTTTCGATCTCGAGTCATAAATTTAGTATTATAGAGACCTAAGTCGAAAATCAAAATATATGTTACTATACTTCTAAAGCTGCGAAATCTTCTCATTTCATCGTTGCTTTTGTTGGGAAAACTCTATTTGTTTTATGCATACCCGTGACGTAAAAAACATGAGAGAATAGAGTTATGAAGCCTAAAAAAATATAATTCGCTTGCCTACTATTCATGTTATAGATTTTTTTTTAACAGGCGCTTTCTAAGTTCTGTTGAATTTCTTCTACCCAGTATTTGGGATAAGACAACCGGTGAAATTACTTAAGTCTGTGTCAATAGAGAATATGCACGAAAACCAGCATTGAGTTACATTGATACGATTTAGGAGAAAATGTAAAAAAACCATTAAGTTTTGACCCGTTTATGAAGATTTTATGTGGAATCATAAATTGTTTAAATGTATTTTTTTGGCATCCTCATTTTATATACGTATTATTTTAATTTAATGGTAAACATAGTAATTTCAGAAATAAATGCAAATTTCTTTATAAGGTATATTGTAAACATGGGGACAGCAGCTGTGACGTCATTCGTGTCGTCGATTTCGTATAGTGTTTTTGCAGGGGGTATGGGCTGGGATTCTACACGGTAATAACGATATGGTTTTTGACCAGACCTGTTTCCGTATTGTCAACGTTTTGATAACTCTTATGTCATTTACAATAATGGCGACTGTGACATAAACGATTCTTAAACGTGTCAAACACGTCGTTTTAACGCACCTGAATAGAGGCCCTGAAATATTACTTTTTGAAGCTTTATATCTTATGAAAAAATAACACGACAATTATTTCGCGTATGCAGTTATTCCTCTCTTTTATAGCACTTTCCAGAGAGCGTAAGAAATTATGCGTGTTCCCTATTGAACTTGTAAAAGATGTAATCAAAACCAAACGAACCAATTCACCATGATTACTCGATAATCACGTACTTTTAAAGATCACGTGAGGTCCACGCAATGGTGTATACACTAGATCACTATTTTAATGTAATTTTATGATAAAATAACTATTCATTATAAATTATAAGCAGAGATCGGACAAATGGGTGTCATTACTCGCAATAATGTGGACATGACTCCAATTTTAATAAAACAAATTAAATTATATTAATTTTATAATTATTTATTTCTTACCTGAACTTTAATCTTGATCCTTTGTAGGATAGCTATAAATAAATAATACAGGAGTGGTTATTGATATTATATTAATTTAAGTACAGTTGTTTGCTCCATTAACATCCGTGGATTCGAAAGGAGCTTTCACCTCATAAGTTTATTTTTGCCGTGAAAAGGAATAAAATAACCACGGAAAAATTATTAAAATACCTGTTTATTTGCTTTTATAAATATACACAATAAAAAATCTTTGTAATTTATTTTTAGGGTAAGTAATCAATTAATGTAATATAATTTGTTTAATTAAAATCTATTGAGTCATGTCCACATTATTGCGAGTAATGACACCCATTTGTCCGATCTCTGATTATAAGTTAAGGATTTAGTTGACACCGCCTGCCATGAATTTGTGTTCTTAGTTACTTTATTTCTCTATTCATCGTTATTTAGCGGTAAGACCGCCTGTTGTATACCTATGATTTAAATGTGCTGTTCCGTGTTCTGTTTGTTTTGGTGTTCAATAAAGAGTATTTGTATTGTATTGATAGTTTGTTGAATTGAGGTTAAGTGTCAAACAGTACTGTTCTATCGACACAGACTTAGCATAGAGGTATTCCATCTTAGTCTTAAGGGGTTGGCAACGTATTTGAGTTCTTAGGATTGCAGTCTTAAAATTATAGTCTTGAGAATTTAAATGTCTCAGATTACAAAAAGGTTTAGGTTGGTAAAATACCGATACAAAATTCTCAAACTGATAATATTTGAGTACATCTGGTATTACTAGTGATCATGATTCTAGTGAATTAAGTTTCGTGCACCTGGCTGTAGTGTTGCAACGATCGTGTCAATATTCTTGATACTAAGTAAAGTATCGATTAAATAGGTGAATTAGAAGTTAGGGAAGGGAAATGTTTAACAAACTTACGAAGAGTGTGCATTTATAATACGAGTATAGTTACAGTGATTATATGCAAAGGCCTTTTTAAAATAAAGAGTTCTTAACGCGGTTAGAATTTTTAGCGCGTTAATAATTATACCTTATAACTGAGACAAGAATCCGTTTTATTAAAATTATGTGTTGTGAATAATTACCGCGATAATTAAAAGAAATGTAAATGAAGCAATGAACAATACATAAATAAATACAAAAATGCTTTATTGCAAAATACCTACTTATTACTCGTACTGAGACAATTTTCATATAGTTATTATTATATGAAATTGTCTCAATGAATGAAAATGACATGGTACTAAAGTGTAAACATATTTATGACAAAAACACGCATCAAGCTTTTGAATTACCTACATGAAGTTTAAAAGAAAGCCTGAGTTATAAACATTAACAAACTTAGAAGAATTTAATTTCCTTACAATTGTCAATGTCTTTTAAAACTAGTCTATGAATTCCTAAATGTTACGGAAACCCAATTTATAAAACTGTTACTTACTAAATTTGTCTGCAAATAACCTTTTAATATGAATATGCAACTATATCTAGTAAGTATCGATATATCGACAAGTGCTGGTGAAGAAGTGACAGGTGCCACGCATCACTAAGCGCTTGACCTTTTAAACGCAGGGTTCGAGAACATTTGCCGTTTTATTAGTGCTTTAGACATTTTATAGTTTCCTGTTTGTTGTTAAAGGGCTTGGAATGGATTATTTTCGTTTCTTTCTGGTGTCATTTTTACTTGCCTTTTTATTGAGGTCAAACACTAACCCTGGGTTCCTAAATTCAAAATGTTTCGTTAAAATGTTACGTCTCGTTAAAATATGTCAAATTTTGTATGTAGCAAATGTAAAATTTTAACGAGACGTCATATTTTAAAGAGTGGTTTTGAACCCAGAGTTACACATTTTAATAACTTTCTAATGCGACGATTGCGGTATAAGGGTGATTGTTTTCAATTTAATAACAATCAATTTGGATGGACATCTGTTTTAGCAATTTATGCATTGAAGGCTTTATTGGTCTAAATTCGACCAAAAAATAAACCCTGTTTTATCTTGTTTTTGTTTTTACTTGTTTACAAGTGGCTTCGCAACTTCGCAAGCGTATTTATACCATCAGTGTTTTTACCGGAGTACTTTGTAACTTTTTTTATTTAACTGCACATTTTGCAGTAAGGTCACGGACAAAACTTGACCGGTTAAGAACAAAGAATCAAATGCAGCCATCTTCCTCATTTAAATAAACTGATAAAGAAACACGTTACGGATGTAAAAAAATATTTATACTTTTAAAATATCATGTTTAATTCGACAATTATGTCAAAGGTTTATACAAAGCATTTAAACAGGTTTTATTGTAGTAAAAAATTGCCATCGACAGTTATTCCATGGTTAAATATTATGTCAATAATAGTGAGGTTAAAAAAATAAAACTTTACATGGTTACCCAAATAATTCATAATCTGTTTAATTATAATTTATAACACGTTTAAATCGATCTGGTTCAAAAATAAAAAAATGACGCACACGAATTACTATATTACGATTTAACGACGAGACGAGGTTATATTGTGTGGTTAAAAGACCTATAAAACGATTCTTGAACTGTTAAATAAAAATAGCAAAATATTATATTTTTCCAACGAGTAAAATGGTTGCCAATCTCTGACCGGCGCAGGCGTTCACAACATTTGGGTCACGGGTTCGAGTGAGTTGCGTCAGTTGACTCAGTTGCTATCACTTGTCAGTTGTCTTGTCACTGTCTGCGCATGCGCGAAAAATTAGCGGGACGTTACTATAATTAGGTAACCAGGAAAGGTTGTGATAGTATAAATTACCTATAAAAATACTAGGTATACACCTTAAATACTATAGCTAGCAAATTTTGCTGAAAGAAGACTTAATTTTTATTTTAAAAACAATACAATGCATTTAAAGTATTTTCAATAATCGCCTGTATGAACCGGGAATCGAATCCAATAAATGTGAAAAAAACAGTTGTATTTTTTTTTTATATTTACGATTGCAGGGTTCCGTGTCCAAAGGGTGCCTGGCTGGACTAAGGCTACGCTGTCTGTCCGTCCGTCACAGGGCTTGGATTTTTGAACCATAATAGAACGCGCGAACACGTCACACTTGAAAGTTTTACACAGTATTTATTACTATAGTAGCTATAACAATAAATAGTTAAATTAAGGGGTCGCCATATACCAGTTTTTTTCAGCGTCTTTTGCTTGACCTTAATATGTATGCCTATGTGTAAACTTATTGCGCAAACAGAGAAAATAGCAAAGTAAAAAACGAAACAGAATTACAAAAGGTGAATTTATGCCTTTAAAGAATCTCTTCCAGTTAACCTTTGAGCGAATGAGAGATAAAATCGCTGAACGTACAACAATTTAAGAGACAAAAGATAAAGATAATAAAGGCAAATAAAAACGACTAAAAGTAGAAAGGACCCTGGGTTCCTATATTCAAAACGTCTCGTTAAAATTTGACACATTTTGTACGGAGCAAATGTCAAATTTTAACGAGACGTTTTGAATATAGAAACCCAGGGAGAATCTTAGATCAGGGACAAGAGTCAAGCCAGTACTTCCTCAACCTTGATTCAAGTGATGTAACGGATTGAGATTCCCTATTATCAGTTGGCAGCCTATTATTATTTTAGGGTGGTAGGGTTATACCCTTATAATAAGAATCAAGTGTCAAAGTTTGAGTCCTTGTCCGCTAACGGTACCACCACCCTTCCGTTAAAATTATAATGTTGGTAAATGCTGGGTCAAATTATTGATGGTTGTATAATTATGTTAATTCTGTAAACTACTATTACTCAATTAATAATAGTAAATTCTAACTTCACACGGATAATTAACAATCAAAGTTACAAAACTTATTAATATAAATTATGATTTATCTACTTAAAGGCTAGGAAAGCTATAATTAAGTAAGCTCAATAATTATGTTCCACTTAATTAAATTTGCAATCTGTACAAATTATTAATGCCGGTTCGTTGTTAATCAGTGTTTTCAAGCGATACGTATTATAATAATATAAAGTTCAAACCACATAATGGGTAATATACACAATGGTCATCATTTATACTGACTTAAACCACTATATATTATGACAATTATGTATTTAATATATTACTAGCTGTCTCCCGCGACTCAATCTGCGTAGATGTCGTTTATCGCTATTCCCTCAGAAGCGTTCAATTTTTCGGGATAAAATGTCCTTCCCGGAACTTAAACCATCTCCATACCAAATTTTATCTAAATCGGTTTACCGGTTTATCCGTGAAAATGTAACAAACAGACAAACTGATTGATAGACAAAGTAGCTTATTAGATGGATGTCATATTCTGTTATGGTCACGTTCTACCCTTGGTCATGTCATGTTCCCTTGGTCATATTCCCCTTAAGCACATGAGTAAAGAAACGGAACAGAGACTAAGCTTCATACAACCGCGCTGCGATAGGTACACTACTACAAGCGCGATGCGCGTGTGTGCGTGTGACCAAACTCCTCGTCACGTACACGCAGAAACTGGTTTATACTAGTTCAGTTTGTTCACAAGCGCAGGGCGCGCACCGCGTCGTGTTCGATTTCAATGTATTTATTTGTTGTGCACGTGAAAATATGGTGGTTTGTACTGTGTGTATGAACAATACAAGGAAAAATAATGACATCTCATATTTTGGCTATCCTAAGGACTCTGTTAGGTAAGTAAAATCTTTATTATCTACATAAGTACCTACTTATTTCTAATTTTGCTTACCAAAATGATACTGCTTGAGAAACTTCAGAATAAAAACATTGAATTCATCAGTAAATAGAACGCGGTGTTCTCGCTCGGAATCGCTCGGAATCGCTCGGAGTAATCTCGTTCAGAAAACGTTTGGGTAGTGGATTTACACCTACCTATTATTTTTATGCATGCAAATACGTAGGCTCATGTTTTTTCTAACCGACTTAAAAAAAAGGAGATGCTATGTTTGCATGTTTGTCCGCGATTATCTCGCGTTTGCATTTTAACATGCAGTTTTCAGAAAAGTGTTTGTTACATTCTGGAGAAGGTTTTGGTATAAGTACAACAAATGGTAGTAACTCGTGCAGTTGCTCTGAAAAAGCATTATTTAGTAACGTTGAACTAATGATATAAAACCATAGAAGGCTAATGAAAATACTCAATAATAATAATTAGGTATATTGCAATCACTAAAGAGCAAAATATTTTTTTTTATTAATCGCGCACCGAGGGTTCCATGCAAACACTTATTCCATCTTAGCTGGCTTAATTAAGTTAAGTTTGCAACTGATATGTATGGCGCCGCATACAAATGAGGTGCAAAGTTAAAGCAACCGGGTTCTCGGGACTATATTTTTTATGAATTAATTACAAATGTATAGTTACAAATTAAAAGAAATAATAAATTATTAAAAAATAAAATCTTGAGCGTAAGTAATTTGTAATCAATAGATAAATAAAAAACTGATCGATATCATTTTATTTATTTTTGTCCACCAGTGCCAACCCTACCATATTAGGTATAAATTTTGCGTGTGCGCGTGTTTCATGTGCCTTAAGTCAAGTTCTTGTTTAGTCATAATTGTCAGTTTGTTAGTTACTTTCACATTTTATAATAATAATCATGCATTATGACTTTCATAATTAGAGTTTGTAACATTATAGCTAGTGATGACAAAACTGTTATTATGCCAAATGTGTGTTATGTCAAACATTATTTAGGGCAAACGTTATTATGAGTCGCGAAGGACACCCTGGCTATATGCCTCGTTAAAATCAAGTCATAATTTTTTTGTAAGTATTTAAGTTTTAACATTCAAGTTTGTCTTATTTAAATAATGAAAGCTAGCATGTAGCTTAAAATGTCTATTTTCATTGTAATTCCCACAGTGTAATTAAGTCATTGTTTGCCGTATGTTGAAACTGTCTGGTTTTTTATGTAATTCGACTTGCTAATGATGGAACAAAGATTATAGCTACAGATAATGCTCTTAGTAAAGATGTTTAATGTCTATCATGCCAGATCTCTGTGAGAATACTTTCTTTTTCAGGTTTTGATGTTTGAGGATTTAATCATTACGAGTGTCTTGAATCAAGGGCAGTCGTAGCAACATAAGCGATATCCTAATTACAAAATCAATGCAATGTATTGTAAATATGAAATTATAGGTCTGTAAATCAAATAGCTTCCAAGCGTCTAGATTTCTTCGTTTACCAAATTAATAAATCTTTATGTTCGTTAACTTAAATTATTAGGTTTTTATACTGCACCGCATTATTTTCGATTTTGTTTTCGGTCTAAGGGAATAAGGGCTTGTAGTATTGTTAGGCGATGGGTTTGCAACCTATCACTAATACACTAGTAAATTTCTTGGCCTGATTGTGCAAAATGTGGTTACAGAATTATCAACAAGTCTTTTTAGAGTTGTTGGTATTTCTGTAGCTCTGCCTACCCCACTCTGGGAAACCATTGTCAATCATCATTATTTTATATCTAGTGAATCTAGCACCAAAATGTACCATAGAACCAAAAAAAAATCTTAGATGCAGATTTTTTGCCCGCTATAGCTACTATCCTTGCAGAAACTGCCCAAATCTTAGATATATAATTATTATGGGTAACTCATCACTTCATCGATTGTATCATTTCATCGAATTTCATTTCATCGAACGCTGTTTTCTGCTGAAACCATAATGTTTTCAGGGTATCTTAAATATTAATTACGTAAGTTATGTTAGGTTAGATGTTTAAGGTTTCAGCAGAAAATAGCGTTCGATGAAATGATAGACACCCATTATTATGTTTAGTATACACTATAACAACCTATAAAGAGCATAATGTTATTCCCACTTGAGGGCAGAAAACTTAAAAATGTTCAGTCGAGTTTCCACTCTAGCAAGCAAGCATTCTTTGAATCGTAAGTGAAGGTCAACGTTGTAAGGTCATAGCAGAGGTCTCAGATGTAACTTAACGATGGAAATGGCTCTCAGAAAACAATCAAATGTTTGTTTTGGAATGACAAGGTTACAAACTACCGTTTTAATATAGATTGGTCGGCAGTTGAGATTTTAGCGTAAACATAACTATTAAAATACTGGAAAATTACTTGTGACGAATACTTGAGAGAAGTTTTATGTTTTCGAATGTGTTTATTTTTTCATAGTTTATATTTTAATTGTACACAAAAAAAATATATAAATGTGTACACTTGCCTACTAGAAGCGCAACCTTTCACTTTTCTCAATCTCTCAAGGGTTAGCTGGAAGAGATCCCTTAAAGGGATAAGTTCGCCTTTGTACTTTCTGTTTTATCTTCAGGAAAAAACAAGATCAATACATCTTGTTTTTTCTTTTTTATACAATAAAGTGTTTATGTACATACATACTTGAGTCTTAGTTTTAACCATTTTATGAATGAAGAATCGTGGTTTTTAGGGTTTCGTAGTCAAACTCCGTCTGTCCACAGCCTAGCTCAGATACTCTTAGTACTAGAAAGCTGTAATTTGGCATGAATATACATATTAGATACGTCAACAAAGTGGTACAATAAAATGTAAAAAAAAATCTTTAGGGTAGGTACCTCCCCTACACGTAACAGGGGGATGTATTTTTTTTCTCGTCTACCCCATAGTGTGGGTGTCGTTGGATAGGCCTTTAAAAATATTGTGCTTGTTGCTTACATCCAAAACTACAAATACTAAAAATCAGAAAAAAACTTAAATGAAAGCGCATATAACCAATTTAAAAGAAAAACTATCACAACTAAGTGTAGACATCATTGGTTCTTGAGATACAGGCGATTAAAGTGTTCATACCTACTAAAATCATGTAAGACAAGTAGATAAATTTAATGTTTGTAGTTAGTACTTAATCAAGTAGATTTAATGTTTGTAGTTAGTACTTAACGGCTTCGGAACCCTACACTGAGCATGGACCGACATGCTCTTGCCCGGTTTTGATTGTTGTTTCACCATAGAACCCTGTCATAGTGACAGCTTTAAGTCACCACAAAGAAGTTATGTTTAAATTATTAATTGGCTTTTTGCGAGCGACAGAGCTTTATTCTGACCCAACCTTCAAAGTCTCTAAGAGTCAAAGTGAACCAAAAAACTATTTTATCATTTTTCGGGTCGGTTCAGCAATGTTTTTAGATTTCCATAGTCAAACTAAGAACAAAGTCCAAAGTCCGTACGTCTGTCCGTCTGTCCGTCCATCCCTAAAGACTCTTAGTTCTTAAAGCGGTTATTTGGCATAAATACATGTGTTAGATACGCCGACAATTTGGTATAATAAAACCTTGAAATCATTTTTTATTCTAACTTTTCTACACGTAAAGTGGAGATGGTTTATTTTTCTCGTCGACCCCAGGATGTGGAGTGTTGTTGGATAGGTATTTCATAAATATTGCTGGTTTGTAAAAAAAAAACGCTTAAGCCACATAATACTAAAAATCTGAAAAATATCTTAAATGAAAGCGCAGATAAGGAATTTAAAAGGAAAACTGTCACGACTAAGTAAGCAGACAATATTGGTTCTTCAGATACAGGCCATTAAAGTGTTTATACCAAGTAACTTTAAATAGAAAATTAGTTTATACTAGTTGCGTTTTGTGCGGCTTCGAAACTCTACACTGAGCATGGTCCGACATGCTCTTGCCCGGTTTTCTTCCAAATATAATCAGCCGTCATGTCAGTATTCATTCTTCTGTTTTACATATCTCTCTTCACACGAACAACGCCCTTATTGCAGGAAAAAGCCCAGCGTACCTACTCAAGTAGTTCCCTTTTTCCCTTTTATTTGATTACTAGTGACCCGCTCTCGCTTAACTCCGGGTTAAAGTATTTAAAAAAACCGCATCAACATCTGTTCCGTAGTTTTAAAGATCTAAGCATACATAGGGACAGACAGCGGGAAGCGACTTTGTTTTATACTATGTAGGGAAGTACTTTGAAGTTACTTATCTCTATCACTTGTCAAAGTAGTTTTTGTTAAACAGGTTTTGGCTAATCACTGTGAGGGTATTTACGTAGTCACGTAAGGAAAACCGTCAAGTTAATTTGCTCATTGTAACGTAAGAAAATTGATTAGTGGGAATTCTAACATTCATTGTTATTTTTGAACTGAACCATATCTATGAAAATGGAGACGAATGGGACTCTAAATACTAGATTGCTAATTAACATACGAATTATTCGCCTTGGCGCGTTTTGCTTTCAAAAGCAGACGACAATCGCGGGCACTTAAGTATATTATGTATTTGGTTATCATTTTTCCTTAGCAACAGTAGCTGTTTACAGTTTGTTTATAGTCCACGAGCCCAGAGCCTCTATTCAGGTGCGTTAAAACGATATCGTGTTTGACACGTTTAAGAATCGTTTGTCACAGTCGCCATTATTGTAAATGACATAAGAGTTGTCAAAACGTTGACAATACGCAAACAGGTCAAAAACGATATCGTTTTAACGCACCTAAATAGAGGCCCAGGGCTCCCATCATTTTGAAATAATACATACACATACATACATAATATCACGCCTTCATTCCCAGAGTGGGGTAGGCAGAGCTACAGAAATACCAACAACTCTAAAAAGACATGTTAATAATTCTGTAACCACATTTTGCACAAGTAGGCTGAGATATTTACCAGTGTATTAGTGACAGGTTGCAAGCCCATCGCCTAACAATACTAGAAGCCTTTATTCACTTAGTCGCCTCTTACGACATCCTCGGGAAGACATGGAGTGGCACTATTCTAACATTTCTAACCCGGAAACCACACGGGCAATAAAATATATAAATATGAAATAATATTTTATGGAATACTAGCTGTTGCCCGCGACTCAATCCACGAAGAAAAATAAAACAGCCCATGTTACTCTGTGATAATGTAGCATTCCAATGGTGAAAGAGTTTTTGAAATCGGTTCAGTAGTTTTTGGTTTTTTCGTTACAAACATACAAATCTTTCCTCTTTATAATATTAGTGTATGAGTACATATATAAAAGAACAACCATCAGAATTTTAGTTAATTATAAATTACCAAATTATCGGGAGCCTGCCGTTTGGGCAAAATATTTTTGGTCAAATTGTTAATCAAATTATTAAATGAAACTTTTGACCAAAACCTTTTTGACGAAATGAAGGTAACCCCAAAATATCAGGTATGCTGGCATTCAATGTATATCATAAATACTACTAATTAGAGTCCCTACATTTTGTGTTTCAGAAAATAAAGTATGGGAGCCCTGGGTTCTTATTATATAATTGTTAAGCCGTCTTGCATACTTTTAATGTCAAAACCCTGGCCACTTTTTATACCGTATATGTTTATAGTTTTGAAGACTGTTTTTGTCTGCGTGTCACACTTTACTTACCTTGTATAGATAAGAAAGGTATGTGTAATTATCTTGTCCTGCTAACCACTAACATCCAAATTGTATTTTTTTTTATATTAACTTCACTTGTAACTATGGAATAAAATTTCTTAAAGTGTTCGATCGATTTAAAATTTAGCACCAATTTATTTATTTAACAGACGATTAGAGCGTTAACAATTGTCAAAATGTATGAACTAACAGTCGATTATTGTTGATTAAATTTAGTATTCGACTTTAAGTAACATCTTCAATACAACCATTTAATGCCAGGGAATTTTCAAAATAAAGTGTACCCTAGTTAAGAAAAATTAAGAGACGTTAATACTGGTCAGTTTTGTGACGAAATTAGCCATAACATGGCTAAATATATGACAAATGGTCGTCACAAAACTGACAAAGTTGACGTTTCTTAATTTGCATTAACTAGGGCACACTTTATTTTGATAATTCCTGCCATCGAGTTGAAGAACATGGATTTTAGGTTTCTTCAGGGATACTAGTAAAACCTTCGAGAATAAGCTCATTTAATTCATCACGAGGAGTTCCAAAAAAAATGTTTGGTAACGAGGGTCTGATGATGCAGACAGGAGGTGGATAGTAGCGCTCTTTAATAGGTTCAAGTAAAGACTTCGAGAACGGGCTCATTTGATTCGTTTTGAGGAGTCACGTAAATTACGATTGGTAACAAATCTGATGGTGGCACTCTTCAATGGCTACTAGTTAAGCCTACGAGTTTCGGCTCATTTGATTCATTTTAAGGAGTTCCGTAAGTTTAGCTTGGTAACGAGGGTCTGATGATGGAGCCTGAGGGTGGAAAGTGGAACTCTTCAATAGATGCCAGTAAACCTTTCGGAGTTTGGGTTCATTTCATTCGTTTTAAGGAGATAATGAAAGTTCAATGTTGGAGCCAGAATATGGATTTTGGAACTCTTTATTTGCCACTAGTTCTCGTTTTAATGAGTCCTATTAGCGTGTTTTATGTTTTAATGAGTCCTATTAGCGTGTTTTATGTTTTAATGAGTCCTATTAGCGTGTTTTATGTTTTAATGAGTCCTATTAGCGTGTTTTATGTTTTAATGAGTCCTATTAGCGTGTTTTATGTTTTAATGAGTCCTATTAGCGTGTTTTATGTTTTTAACTAAAATAATTGAAAAGCACAAGAACGGTGACGAGTATAAACAGTCTATAATATATGTATGTGTATACTAAAGTGTATACATACCGGGTGTTGCCTGTAATAAATAGGAGCAATAAATTTAGGGATCGTTTCCACACCACAAACGTAACAACATTTATTCTACAACTTTTGAAAATAACTTGTTGTTTACTAAATATGGATGAATTTAGATTTTCCAAGCCAGCAATGTATTGCGAAAACTACGAAGTATCACACCTTCGGTAAAACAAGGCAAAATATACAACGTGACTAAAGGGGCAATTTTATTATGCCCTTGTCCGCTAGAACAAAGGGCACAATGTACCATGTGACAAAAGGGGCAATTGTGTCCTTGTTCTACCGAAGGTGTGGTATGTAGGCTGACAGTAGATGTCAAATAGACTATTGGATGGAGTACATTGAAAATGCTATTTAGTTTGCTCGAAAAAATCCCAAATAATAAATTACATATTTTGTAAAAGTTGTAAAACAAATGTTGCTACGTTTATACAGTAGAAACGATCCCTCAATTTATTCCTCCTATTACAGGCAACACCCAGTATGTATGTATGCGCTACCCTAGTTGGTAATGAATCATGCCTTCGAAGCTGTGGTTCTGGGTTCAAATCCCGGTAAGGGCAGAAGTTTGTGTGATGAGCACGAGTAGGTATTTGTTCCTGGGTCTTGGGTGTTGTATATGTATTTACGTATGTATTTCTCTATATATGTAAGTCTGTTTATCGTGGTCTAGTACCCATAGTACAACCCTACAGCTTAGTTTGAGACTAGGTCCATTTGTGGGAGATTGTCCCCTGAAACATTTATTTATTTATTTAAGTGTAAGTATGTACCATCAACCCAAAACCCTAACCCACTATAGAACGGTGTGCAATTTGTTTGAAACTTCTTTTGCCTTAAATCACAAAGTCACTATGACACAATTAGACCGACTTAAAAATTGAGATGTCTTAATAATTCGTCAACAACCTGTGTCCTACCCCCTTACTTATGAACGTGGAATAAGCTTGGAATAGTTTATGCCATGCTTTGTCCTTATCTGAAATTGTGACATTTGCAACTGACAGAAAGTGACAAAGCATGGCATAAAATATTCCAAGCTTATTCCAGGTTTATAAGTAAGGGGGATAGACTATAATTATACTAATAGGGTGCGTTTTATTAGTCATCGGTCGGTTTTATTTTTATTTCGATTCGACAGCCTTCAAATATTTTTAAAGTACAACCTGTTCAACTGATAATCAGATCATTTAAATCAAATAATTCATCAAATGATCCGTTTCCGTATCATCGGAGTTCTGAGGCCGACCTTTATTATTCAAATGATTCAACCCATTTGGTGAAGTAATTAAGGAATAATTATTAAATAAATTATAGTTATGTGGATCCTTGCGTTTGATTTTGTACGACGCAAGAAGAGCAGGTAATGAGTTTAGGGTTAGGATTTACGGTTAGCGGTAGCGGGAGCGGGAGCGGAAGCGAATATAATTGGGCGAGTCATTTTTTTATAATTATAAACCACACTGATCAGTTCCGAAGTCGTTCTAGGAATTTTTATAGTTTCATTATGTCCATATAGACGGGTCATACACAGATTTATGTTATCGTCTTTCCTGTGGACATGCCGGAAGTAAACATTGTTAAGGCCTAATTTTCTGGCTAAACTTATTCTCGCATAAACGGCGTCACCGTCAACCTATCATATAAAAACCTAAGTTATATGCACACAAGCTTTTAACCACAGGAAAAAAAAACTTTTGTTTTTAAGAGTGTGTATGACCCAGACGTCTGTCTGTAACACAGTCACTGTTTCTTAAAAACTATTAAAGTGACAAAGCTGATATATTGTACATAATATATTGGTATTAATACCGCGCATAATTCATGTCATACAAGTATTGCAATTTCTTTTTCACCTATTTTAACATCGATTGAGATACATTAAATAGCTCTTAAAAACCATGGTTTTTGTATGTTTTTGACGTCACGTTGGCCTAGTTGGGAGTGACCCTGCCTCCAAAGCCAGCGGTCCCGGGTTCCAATCCCAGTAAGGGCAGATATTTGTGTGATGAGCACGAGTATTTGTTCCAGAGTCTTTAATGTTTTCTGTGTATTTAAGTATTTATTTCCCTATATAATTATGTATGTTTATCGTTGTCTAGTACCCATAGTACAAGCCTAGAGCTTAGTTTGGGACTAGGTCAATTTGTGTGAGATTGTTCAGATTGTCCATGAAATTTTCGCTAGCGATACGTTTGAGATCTCGCAAAATATCATTTTTTATAGCGAAATATTTCTTAAACGTAAAAAAAGCTTTCCAACGAAGATTAGTGCAATTTAAAAAAAAAACCACCTTGCTTTACATGTATGAGTGGCATTGGGTGGTACAGTCTAGTTCAAAAATATATATACACTTTAGTACCTTGTCACTTTAATCACTGTGACAATTTCATAAGGCAGTTGAAACATGACGTTACATAGACAAGGTACTAAAGTGTATACATATTTTTGAACTCGAATGTACCCCATACTCTGCTAAGATGCATGAACATTTTTTAATATACCCATCATCTATATCTTATTCATATCCATATTACATTAATATTAAATTTATTGCGTCCATGGTATTTACAGAGGTCTTACATTAAAATATAGTTCTAAACATGGACCCTATTAGGGTATAGAAATCTCAAAAACTAAACTATCGATCGATAGCTTTTTTATGCCACATAGAGGCCACCAGGGGCCCATTTCTAAAAAGCTTGTAACTTGTAATAAAAGTGCAAGTCTCTTTTTAATACATACTGTTAGAAAGAGATTTCCACTTGTATTACAAGTTGCAAGCCTGTTACTGTTAGAAAGGGATTTACTTAAGACCCATGCACGTTCTCAAGACTGCAATCCTAATACTGCAAATGCATTTTCAACCCGCATTAGCTGGTCACATTTGAAATCTCAAGACTGCAAGCCTAAGACTGCAAAAGCATTGTCAACCCCCATTAGTTGGTTATATTCTAAATCTCAAGACTGCAATCCTAAGACTACAAAAAGCATTGTCAACCTGTATAAGTTGGTTAAATTTTAAATGTCAAGACTGCAATCCTAGTTTACAAATCCATTCTCATGGATTAGTTGGGAGACTCGGTCCGCTTATCACCATGTCCGCGGTTTATATCTGTTTATGCAACTAGAGCATGCCGAGCGCCATCTCCGCTAAATGTCACAGCCTTGCGCGCTGCTAGTGCTGCTACCACAGAACTTGTGAACTTCGCACAATAATAATGAGTTCTTAATTATTTAAGGTATTTTTCTAAAATTCTTTAAAATTTTGCCATAATACCAGTAAATAAAACTGGGCAAGAGCATGTCGGACCATGCTCAGTGTAGGGTACCGAAGCCGTTAAAAAACAACAAGTTAATAACAAATTTTCTATTTAAAGTCATTTGGTGCCTTCTTAGATGATTTTAGTAGCTATAAACACTTCAATCGCCAGTATCTCAAGAACCAATAATGTATACGTAGTCGTGAAAGTTTTCCTTTAAAATTCGTTATATGTTCTTTCATTTAAGATCTTTTTTTGATTTTGAGCATTTGTAGTATTGGCTGTAGGGGGGGAAAGAGGATACTTGAATCTAACAAAAATTAGCGCTTAAAAGCTTAATAGTTCATAAACGGATTACTTAATCAAAAAATTGTATTCAAAAACCCGTAATATTTTTGAAAGATCGCTCCACTGACATCCAACACTATAGGGTAGAAGAGAAAAAAAAATACATCCCCACGTTACGTGTAGGAGACGTACCAAATTTTTTTTTACATTTTATTGTACCACTTTGTTGGCGTGACTAATATGCATATTCATGCCAAATTACAGCTTTCTAATACTTAGAGTCTCAGCGCTAAGCTGCGGACGGACGGACGGACATGGCGAAACTATAAGGGTTTCTAGTTAGTTTCCTCGTTTTCCAAAATTTTGTATTTTTAGATAAGTCACTATAGTTAAAAGGTTCTGGAACTAAAATTTATTAGATCAAATCTCTACATTTAGCGGTTAAACGTTTAGATAATATTCTCAGTCGTTTGAGACGTTTATTAACTTTGGCACACGGATACAGTTTTTATGTTGATCTAAAGTTCAAAATAACATAAACCTATTTGTTTACCTGTGGAAAATATGCCATTATTACAAGGTAGTAAGGGGCATTAAAAGTTCAAGGATTTTTTTATGGAATTGATGCAGTTCCGTAATACAAATACAATTAGGAATATATTTATTTACCAACAAAAACACAGTTAATGCAGGTTTTACAGGATAGCAGTGAGTCCCACACTAGGCGTAGCCTGAATCGTGGGAATCAGAACATACACGAGTGTACCGAAAGAAGTGCGGCAAATAAAAGAAACATGATTACAAAAACTTAATTATGTACACATAAGCATAAATAATTAAATTTACTACTAAGATCTATTATAATCGCCCTCTATTCTACTGAGTAAAGCCATATGGCTTTTGACACGTCACCGTATTGTTAACTTTACGATAGGTCTTATTTACTTGACCTGACAGTAATGGCGACGGAGTTAAACAATACCAAACCACGTCAAAGGCAATAGAATAGAGGCGCAGTATTCTTTCGCCATTATCAAAAAGGTCAATGGAGCCTAAATAATTATAATAAACTTAATAAATTTCGTTTACTAAAAGACACGTGATACGTATACACATCTTAACTAGTGGTCCCACACTAGGCCAAACGTGGAGGCCAGTAACACAAAATTAAGCACAAAATGACAATGAAAGGGTATCTTATAAACATAAAAATAATATTGTATAAGTATTCGAGATTCGTGTTTAGTAGTTTGTACAAGTTTTTTTTAATTTACACAGATATTCATATCTGTACGTATACAAACTTTCAAGTTAATCGATCTACTAGATCCGGAGCAAATTGGCTATGACAGACGGACAAAAAGACACGAGTAATAAGGGTTTCGTTTTTTCATTCGGATGTATGGCACCGTAAAATAACGATACCACAGATTGACACACACGTCAAACTAATAACACCCATTTTATTGTGTCGAGGGTTAAGAAGAGTCATTTACATACATAACATCACGCCTTCATTCCCAGAGTTGGGTAGGCAGAGCTACAGAAATACCAACAAATTTGTTTAGGTGACCGGACCGGAGACCGCAGAACGCGTCCAGTGTGGCAAATCCCTAAAAGACTTGTTGATAATTCTTTAACCACATTTTACACGATGAGGCTAAGGTATTTACAAGTGTGTTTAGATATATTTATAGTAACAGATTGCAAGCCCATCACCTAACAGTACATCACGCCCTTATCGCCTTTTACGACATCCACGGGAAGACATGGAGTGGTACCTACTAAGAGTTATTTCTGTAACTAAATTAAAAACATTAAAGTAAAACATTTAACGTGTTTCAGATTTTTAACCGATTATTTATCAACTCGACCTTGAACAAAGTTTTTAAAATCGAAATGACAAGGTTTCATATGTATTAACATTTCTATGACATAATTTTACGGGTCGACTGTACCGACAGTTATCGTGACTGACTGACATTCAAATGACATTTCAATATAACTTTTATGCGAGGTTAATAGCATCTTTTTGGTTTATTGAGCCTACAGTGTATGCTGTTCATATACATTCCCAAGTATCTATTTTTGAATACCACATGTTTTTCGTCACATAATTATTGAGAGTCATAACTTTCATATCGCTGGAACGATTTTTTTTCATAATTTCGTAAATATCTAACGTTTAGATAGGTTAGATCAGATTAGATTTATAAAAGTTTTGAAAAAGTAATGTAACAGTTTCTTAGACCAACACATTATGATTAAAATAATTAATTATATCTTATGATATAGATTCGACCCATAACTTAGAAGTCAAACTAGGAATCCTTGTAGTTTCGCCATGTCCGTCTGCATGTCGAACTTCAACATCTTATTAAAAAAATGAAATTTTGTGCACATACTTATATAGATATTTATACCGCGCACTAAAATGACTAAGATAAAATGGTGATAGAAGTAAAAAAAAAATTGCAATGACTCTCAGCCGTAGAAAATGGTTTAAAGGTTCTTGTCCTTTCTCGAGATCGTTTTTAGGGTTCCGTAGTCCAACTAGGAACCCTTATAGTTTCGCCATGTCCGTCCGTCCGCAGGCTAGCACAGAGATTCTTAGTTCTAGAGAGCTGTCTCTTGGCATGAATATATATTAGTCACGCCAACGCATTGTTAAAATTAAAACATGAAAACATATTTTTTTTAGTGTACCTTCCCTAGGCGTAACGTGGAGATGTTTTTTTTTTCTTGTCTACCCCATAGTGTGGGTGTCGTGACAGGTCTTTCAAAACTATTACGGGTTTGTAAATTTTTTTTTTCGATTAAGAGATCCGTTTATGAAATATTAAGTAAACTTTGAAGCGCTAATTTTTGTTCATGTTAGAGTCAAGTGTGCCAGAACTACAAATACTAAAATTCTGAAAAAAATATTAAATGAAAGCGCATATAACAAATTAAAAAGGAAAACTATCACAACTAAGTAGACATCATTGGTTCTTGAGATACAGGCGATTAAAGTTTTATACCTACTAAAATCATCTACGACGGCACCAAATGACTTAAAGAAAATTGGTCAATACTTGGTGATTTTTATGTTTGTAGTACTTAACGGCCTCGAAAACCTACACTGAGCATGGTCCGACATACTCTTACCTGGTTTTATATCATTACAATCATCCGTATGTCACAGGCATTTTACTCAAAATATACAAGATGGGCGTGTAAATATAACCAGGGCGCATAACTCCAGATCCATATTGGCTCATACATATCAAATTGGTCTTTCGAATTTTCATACAAATAACGATTTGTGACTATAGTCATCATTTCTCCGAAAAAAATAACTCATAATTTTTTTGTTCATAATTGTTTTTCATAATCATCGCAACTCCTAAAGTGAATTTTACTGAAACCGTTCTGATTTTAGGACGTTAATATAACAAACCTAACCTGTGATGATGATGATGATGATAATGATGATGATGATTATGATGATGATGATGAGGATAATGATGATTATGATAATGATATGATGATAATGATGTTGATGATTATGATGGTGATGATGAGGATAATGATGATTATGATAATGATATGACGATGATGATGAGGATAATGATGATTGTGATAATGATGATGATGAGGATAATGATGATTATGATAATGATATGATGGTAATGATGGTATGATGATAATGATGATGATGAGGATAATGATGATTATGATAATGATATGATGATGATGATGATGATGATTGTGATGAAGATGATGAGGATAATGATGATTATTATAATGATATGATGATGATTATGATGATGATGATGATGATGATGAGGATAATGAATATTATAATAATAATTTGATGATAATGATGATGATGATTATGATGATGATGATGAGGATAATGATGATTATGATAATGATATGATGATAATGATGATAATGATGATAACGATTATGATGATGATGATAAGGATAATGATGATCATGATAATGATATGAGGATAATGATGATGATGATAATGATCATAACGATAATGATATTGATGATTATGATGGGTGTAGTAATCATTATAACGTAAAATAGTATGAAATAACTTTCGGAGTTCCAATAATCTAATTTGCAATTTTATATGAACTACGCACCCCATAACTCCATTTGCTGTTCCTATTTGTGTGACCTACTCAACGACAATGGGGTGGTTGCTGTGAAGCATGTACCTACCAAAATACCCATTATTGTCCTTTACGTGTTGACGAGTCTAGTTGGGATTGGCCCTGCCTGCGAATTTAGCGATCCGGGGTATGATTCACGAATACGATTTTTTTTTATGATACCTAGAAGGGACGCGAGCACTCAGGCCACCTGATAGTAAGTGGAATCTGAGACCAATAGAAATTTGAATTATCAAGACTATAATCCTAAGACCTCAAATGTGTTGCCAACCCTGAGGACTAAGATGGAATGCCTCTATGCTAGGAATTTCACCGGTCTTCTGATCCCTACACTAGAACAAAATTATGCGAATACTGTTGCTTTGTTGGTGGTTAATGGATGAGATGGTAGTAGTGATCTGGACGGACCCTGCACAGGGTCCGACCACCACTAAACCACTATTTGTTTGATGATTACAAGAATGTGGTCTTGAGTCGTCGATGTTATCTATGTAGGTGTTTCTCTACATAGGTAGTGTTTATTGTGGTCTTGTTTTCATATTACATGCTTAAATGCTAGTGACATTTAGGATTGGTTTATCTTTTTTTTATGGTAAGGAGAAGGCACACGAGCACTCAGGCCACCTGATGGGAAGTGGAATCTGAGACCCATAGACATTTGAATTCTCAAGACTATAATCTTAAGACTGCAATCCTAAGATCTCGAATGCGTTGCCAACCCTGAGGACTAAGACGAAATGCCTCTATGCTAGTAATTTCACCGGTTGTATACAACTTATTATTTTTTCAATCCTTAAGAATGCAATGTCTATCCTTACTGGGGTGTTATTCAAATCTATGGTAGCCCATTATTGCCTCTATACAGGGTGTCTCTGACCATGCGCCGTTAAATGAGGGTATCGATTCTACTAATCAAATGCTACATCTTTTGTTCTACGACTTTGAAAACAACTTAATTTACAGTAAGTTATACGTGATCAAACTTTCAAACTTTATTTTGTGTGAAAAATAAAAATTAAAAATTACCTCATTTTTAAAGTCGTAGACCAAAAGGATCATTTGAGGACTTTAATCGATCGCTACATTCAAAGCCCCATGGTCAGAGACACCTTGTTCATATATTTATTAAATGTTGACGTTGAACTCATAAGAGTCAACACATAAACATAGTTTCCGTCATGTTAAAAGGCCGCCGAGGGACAATGGAGGGTATGTGTTTGCGCATGGGTGGGTACAGTCGCCTAAAACGCGTGCGCGCAAAAGCTTAATGGTAAGCTGATGCGCGCACGGAGTGTTCCCCGTCCCGCCCCTTTCATACCACCAATGCGCAGATACATCGCCAGCGGCCTTTTTACGTGACGGGAATTATACTATCTTGGAAACGCTCCTACGATAACATTAGAAGTAAGATAGCGATATACGGGCAAGATGGGTTACAAATGAGATGTTCTAAGGGAATAGAAACACTGAAAATTTCAACTATCTTCCTATTACGGTTCATGAGATGCAGCCCGCTGATAGACAGACGGGTGGACAGCGGAGGCTTAGAAATAGGATCTCGTTAGTTTGGGTAAGAATCTCTAAAAATGAATTAACGTCTTAGTAACCATAACCAAGCCGTAAACGCCAGTCACCATGATGATTATGATGTGGCTGGTCATAATATTAATAAGGTGCTTTGTATTATTATAATAATCGCGCCCGAGTTATTTAACATTGCATAACGAAATGATTGTACAACTGTGCCGGAAACATCATCTAGCGGAAAATCTGAAAAGGTATTTTTTGTAAAAAAAATATACTTCATAATTTTTGGTAAACATTTACAAAAGGAAATTAGCCGCAGCAACGAAAGTTAATGCGATGTTTGTTCTGTCTTGACTGTTTAAAGCCTCAACCGAGAGACATGAATTTTCAGAGGTTAAATCCAGAAAGAGCTGGTCTACATGGCATTTACTATAATGGTACTTTTAATCCCAGAAAGTGGGACAGTTCCCAAGGGAAGTGATAAACGACTTTCACGCGGACAGTCGCAGGAAAAGGCTAGTACATAATATTTGACAGATAATAGGTTACCGTCAAAAAAAAATATTGCTGCCGAGTGTACTTTTTTTGCAGTCATTATCTGCTCATCACGACTAACTAATGAGTGACAGCACGGTGGATCTACGTTAAGTATAGCTGAGACCCTGTGGCCTCCTTTCATCATAATATTGCACTGTCACCGAGTTTACATGTGGTCCAAATATCAGCCCATTAACCTTGTAAGACTCCAATAGCTATTTCATCATCAACACCATCATCAGCCGCAAGACGTCTACTGCTGGACAAAGGCCTTCCCCAAGGTTTTCCACAACGACCGGTCCTCTGCTGCTGTCATCCAGCGGATTCCTGCGACGTTTACCAAATCGTTGGTCCACCTTGCGGAACTCCTGCCAACACTTCGTCTCCCGGTTTGCGGTCGCCACTCTAGAACCATTCCGCTCCAACTGCCCACTGCCATTTAAGGTTTGCAATTCGTTGTGCGATATCAGTGACACCGGTTTTCCTGAGATTCTCCTCATTGCTGATTCGATCTTGCAAGGAGACAGCCAGCATAATACTTTCCATCGCCCTTGAATGACCTTGAGCCTTCTAATGAGGCCAATTGTAAGCGACCATTTCGCGGATCAATACGTCATCACTGGCAACACACACTGATCAAAGAATTTAGCTATTTTAGTACCAATGTAATTGCAGCTTTGTTGTATGAACTATAAGGTGCATTTTATATTTGGTATTTTGTTTTCAAGCAAAAACCTGGCGATCTTGGTGGTCAACTCCCGTTGAAGGTTCAAAATTAAAACGGACTACTTACATACGTACATACATACGAACAGTGCAAATAAAATATTATTATCATTTATGACCGTCGGTTAAAAACTATAAACACATACAAAAATTTACAAAGATTGTTTGTAAATTCCCATTTCCAGACCATTTCTAATTTGATGATTACGCCACTCATAATTTAGAAGCAATTAAGTTTCATCTGAATTCATTAAATGTAAGTTATAAAACTATTATGTGGGCACGCTTCACGGTGCGTATGCGCATCGTGTCTAGTAAAACACGTTAAGACTTAACTGCTAAAACGATTTAAATTATATTTGGTGTGAAGATAGCTTGAAACTCGGGATACGACAATACTTTTCAGTTCAAAGGATGAACGAACTCTGCAGAGTGTAAGTTATTATGCATAATTAGAAAATCGAGAATGCACGGGATTTTATTAGCGTGGAATTTATACAGGGTGGGCCATAAGGGTGTTGGCGTTTTGAAAATTAAATTAAAAAAAAACTACTAATTGTACAATATTTTTATTACTATTTAAAAAAAATTGATTTTTTGGAAATTTTATGATTTAAAAATAATGTTGTCCAAATGACGTCCATCCGTGGCTTGGCACTCCTGAAGGCGGAGTTGCAAATTCTGGTAAATTCTGCCAAAGGTTACTCTCGGGATATTGTTGATTTCCCGGATAATGTTCCTTTTGAGTTGCTCTAAATGGCTTGGATTATTCTCGTAGACTACTGATTTCAGGTAACCCCACAAAAAATAATCAAATGGGGAGAGATCAGGGCTGCGTGCCGGCCATTCAATATCACCCCTTTTGGAAATGAGTTTTCCGGGAAAAACAGTTTTCAGTAGCCCTATTGACACATTAGCCGTTACCTGGGGCTACCTGAAATCAGTAGTCTACGAGAATAATCCAAGCCATTTAGAGCAACTTAAAAGGAACATTATCCGGGAAATCAACAATATCCCGAGAGTAACCTTTGGCAGAATTTACCAGAATTTGCAACTCCGCCTTCAGGAGTGCCAAGCCACGGATGGACGTCATTTGGACAACATTATTTTTAAGTCATAAAATTTCCAAAAAATCTACTTTTTTTAAATAGTAATAAAAATATTGTACAATTAGTAGTTTTTTTTTAATTTAATTTTCAAACCGCCAACACACTTATGGCCCACCCTGTAGAAGTAGCCTTCTCTTGTTATTTTCCCGCCTTCCGACTTCTCTGCATAAATTTACATTTATTCATTATTCTTTTACTGCGTGAACGAAGGACTAACAAACAAACGGAACTTTAGGACTTGAAAAAGCGTTGAACTGACAATACAATAGGAATACGCTTTATTAAACACCACACACGAAAAAAAAAGAAGGGAAACAAAACATGGAATCCTTATACGGAAGACAACTGGCGGTCTTATCGCTATTAGCAATCTCTTTGAGAAAGTTAACTACTTGTGATATTATTTTTTTGTACGTGTAGACGGTTTTTTATGCGAGATTAAAAATCAACACCTTGTATTCATCCATCTTATACCAACCTATTTAATGTTAGTAGGATAACTTTTTTTGGATAGTGCGTTTCCCACCGTAAGACATTGACTTTGAAATGGCGTCATCAAGCCAAAACCTAACAAGAAAGAGACCGACCTTTTATGACTTATATAGATCTATCATTTTCATGTATGGTTGCCGGGTTAGAATCTTGCCACTCCATGTCTTCCCGTGGATGTCGTAAGAGGCGACTAAGGGAATAAGGGCTTGTAGTACTATTAGGCGATGGGCTTGCAACCTGTCACTAATACACTAGTAAACTTTTTGGCCTGATTGTGCAAAATGAGGTTACAGAATTTTCATCAAGTCTTTTTGGAGTTGTTGGTATTTCTGTAGCTCTGCCTACCCCTCCCTGGGACTGAAGGCGTGTTCAGTTGTTATGTTTGTACGAGTATGCATCCTTTTCACTTACTGGAACTTGCCAGGTTTCAATCATAATTCGGTACACAGAAGTACACGGGTCAGTCTCACACCTAGTTCCAACTAAGCTCTAGGCTTGTACTATGGGTGCTAGACAACGATAAACATACATATACATATGAAATAAAGATATACATATTTTCGCGGGTGATAGGACCTTGTGCAGGGTCCGTTCGGATCGCTACCACCTCATTATCCATTAACCTACCGCCAAGCAGCAGTGTTCGCATTGTTGTGTTCAGGTTTGGGGATAAAACAGCCGGTGAAATAACTAGCATAGAGGCATTCCATCTTAGTCCTCAGGGTTGGCAACGCATTTGCAGTCTTAGGATTGCAGTCTTGTGAATGCAAATGTCTATGGGTCACTGTTTCCACTTACCATCAGGTGGCCTGTGTGCTCGTTTGCCTACTCAAGGCCATAAAAAAACTTAAATACATAGAAAACATCCAAGACTCAGGAACAAATATTAGCGCTCATCGCACGAATATCTGCCATTACCGGGATTTGAACCCAGGACCACTGGCTTCGGAAGCAGGGTCACTCCCAACTAGGCCAACGTGTCGTACTAACATAACTATTTAGACCTTGCCCTGACATCAAATCATCTGCAAATCGTTTAGTCTACATACTTTATGTGTAATCGATCGAAACTGCCATACAAGGTTTAATTTATATTAATTAGGGCTTGGCAATTAGTAATAAATGCACACGACAATATCTACCGTAGGTCAAGTTTAAAATTACAATATTATTATATTGGAGATAAATTGGGTTCAAGTGAGCTCTAATCGCCTTTGTAATTCAGAAACGTGTAATTAATATTACATTAACTAAATCACGCCTGTATTCCAGAGAGAGTGTGTTTTAGTGGTGGTAGGACCCTGTGCAGGGTCCGTCCGGATCGCTACCACCATCTTATCCATTAACCACCCGCCAAGCAACAGTGTTCGCATTTACAACCGGTGAAATTACTAGCATAGAGGCATTCCATCTTAGTCCTCAGGGTTGGCAACGCAGTTGAGGTCTTAGGATTATAGTCTTAAGAATTCAAATGTCTATGGGTCTCAGATTCCACTTACCATCAGGTGGCCTGAGTGCTCGCGTGCCTTCTCCGTATCATAAAAAAAAAGATGGGTCGGCAGAACCACTTCCTTCCACTTGCTACGATCCTAAAAACTCTTTCTCTTCCTCCACATTCATGCATGCACGTCGGTTTTAGGTACTTAAGATTCAGCCCTTTTCCAGTATTTCTCCGATGTTATTAAAAAAAAGTACGCCTAGGGCAGCCCCTTCCGACCCTTCCACTTTCGCACTGTCTTTCGTCAATCTTCTTTCATCCATCGTTTAGACCTTCCAAATGACCGAAAGAACGAAGCATGCCCTTTTCAATCTTAGTCACTACATCTTCTTTCAGTCCACATTTCTTTTTATTACTGCTAGCTGTTGTCGGGACTTCGTCTACGTATAAAATTTTGAACAGGAAGTGTAACCATGGTAACGCAAAATCTTGTGGTAGCATTTTCGAATAGCAAGTTTAGTATTTTATTCAATTGTATACAAAATGTGGGAGATGGTAGATAATTAATTTAAAATTATTGCAAATTTTGTTTTTTATTTTATTTTACTGCCTAAACCAGACCCCGCACATTTGGTGCCGCTTACGTAAAAGTGACGTAATTAAATATACAGGAAGTTGTTTTATAACACTAGCGGTAATTTAAGTTACCAAACTGTAATATTCTAAAACATATCAATGCATAAAAAATCCACTTAAATAAAAATATATATTTTGTTTGCATTTCAGTATCTATTTTAGTTTATATTATTTCATTTTCTAAGTGAATGACAATCAAAGTCAATCAAAGACGTTTCATATCTTATCTTCGTTTATTTTGAATTACGATAAAGATTAACTAAAGAGGTTATTATGTAATAAATACCTATGATAAAACTAATTTGAATCAGCCTATATTCAGAGTGACGTCGACTTTGTGTCAACGGCACCAAATGTATGGGGTCTGGCCTAAGCATACCAACGTCATTTCGAAATGATGCATTAACACACTACATATAATTACCTACGCTAAATGCTTAGTGTTAAACGAAGAATGAGGGTTTCACGCAATTTCACTTTAATTAAAGAATGGGCCAAGTGTTTTGCGAGAAAAACACAAAGCTATTGTACACTACGTACTTTGTGAACATTTCAATTGTCTATGTATTCCAGTTCATGAGTCTTGAAGTTATAAATGGAAAAAAACGTCTTACTCGTATTGTTGCATATCTTACATGTCTATTCTGTCAATACACTGCCGTAATATCAAAGAAGTAGGCTTACTGTACAGTATACTAAAAGCATTTTGAATTGAGTGTCGTTACCAATAGACTTTAGAATGCTTCGACTAAATCATTGCACAAAGCCGCCTTCTTGGGTACCACTGCAGTACACTCTGTCAGTCACTGTCTGTGATCGCACTTATTGTAAAATGACGGAAACGTTAGTAATAGGGTCCCGTTGGGGCCATTTGGGTACGAAAAACGATAAACTGCGGAGTTGCTTGCATAGTGCCATGTTATATAATAGGCTATAGGTAAATTACTTAAGTAAAGGACCTGTTGTTTGTAGTTGTAACACATCTGTATAGACCGTTTGACATTCTATATTTAAAAATTGACGTAGATTCCATTTTTTTAATACAACTACATACAAACAGATCCTTTACTTAAGTTTTCACCTTTACTGAAAGCTTATTAAGTGATATTTGGAAAGATGGGACATAATATTGCAATTATTTTATTATTCTAATTATAACTATTTTAAACGCCAAATATTAACAGGAAAACTATACTAAAAGATAAAAGATCAAAGTTGTTTATTCTGTAAATGGGCCGCACGGGCACTTTTACTCGTCAAAAAAGGATGATGAGGAGACCACTGCAGAGAAGAAACTCCATATTCAACACTCAATTGTAAAACAACTGCATAGTGAGTCCAAGCGACAATTCAATTGTGGTTAAACTTAACTACCTGTTACCATTATCCCTTATCTGCCTAAATGACATAAAGAGGTTATTTAATGTGTCGCGGTCGCAAAGAGATTTCCCCTCGGGTTTTTCCAGTTTCTGATTAGCAATTAGGTTATCGGATAGCAAATAAATTGTCATCAAAAACATTTGGTGTTAGTTTATGGCCAAGTTATCTGTATGTTAATAATAAAACAAATATACACAACATCACGCCTTCATTCCCAGAGTAGGTAGGCAGAGCTACTAAAATACCAGCAACTCTAAAAGAATTGTTCATAATTCTGTAACCACATTTTGCACAATCAGGCCAAGAAGTTTACTAGTGTAGTGACAGGTTGCGTGCCCATCGCCTAACAACAAGCCTTTATTCCCTTAGTTCGCCTCTTACGACATCCATGGGAAGACATGGAGTGGCATTATTCTGACCCGGCAACCATACGGGGTAAATAATAAAAATTATAATAATATCAGGGGACAATCTCACACAATTGACCTAGTCCCAAACTAAACTCAAGGCTTGTACTAAAACATTGAAGACTTTTTGGCCGTTCCTGGTTTCGAACTCAGGATCGCTACCTTCGTAGGCAGGGTCACTATTAACCCTCTGTCTTGCCCGACTGGTACAAACTTGGTCTTTGCACTGCCATGCACTTAAGTGATTTCTAATTGATACACATTTAGTCCCTATTAAATTACGTCACATAATGCCCAATAATTGGTATAAAAGCGTCGAATAATGCACCGGCATTACTAGTACACAGGGATCTACATTATCATACACATTCAACCGTCTTTTGGATCTAATAATATGTAAGTATAAAATAACTCTAACTAGTAACCCCCCCCTTAACTCCGTATCCCCTTGAAGAATCTTGCTCATATTCGTATTTTAAAATTGTATAAAGACGACGACCAGGGCCTCTATTCAACTGCGTTATAACGATATCGTTTTTGACCTGTTTCCGTATTGTCAACGTTTTGATAACTCTTATGTCATTTACAATAATGGCGACTGTGACATAAACGATTCTTAAACGTGTCAAATACGATATCGTTTTAACGCACCTGAATAGAGGCCCAGCGCTGTTGTTAATGCCAGCATAACACTGAGTTGAACCATTTTGCAACCGCAAGCGTTTTGTTTATTTCGGCATTTTGTTCCTTTTTGTTTGCTTGTCACGAATAAATGTTTTTTTTTTCTTTCTAATACTCACTGACGGCCGAACCCTATATTCAAACTGCGAACAGATAGCCTTACTTCCGATGAAAATTTGACACATTTTGCATGGGCAAATGTCAAATTTCAACCCGAAGTAAGCCTTATCTATCCACGGTTTGAATATAGGGTTCGGCCGTTAGTAAACTAAAAATAGGCTTTCCATAGCCGATAGGCATAGCAAATAAGCTTTCCATCTTATTCCTCAGGATTAGCAACGTATCTGCAGTCCTAGGATTACATTTTTTACATTCTTGAAATAACTGGTGGCATGTGTGCTTATTTATCTTCTCCATGTCTTTCCCACTATAATATCAAATTTCAATTCATTCATTGTAACATTTTATCGAACGCTATTTTCTGGTGAAACCATGATGTTTTCAGGATATCTGCATTCATTACGTAGATAAGGCTACGTTAGACATGTGGCTACCAAAAAAAAATGCATGCGACAAGACAAGCCTTTCGATGAAATGCAAATTCTGCTTAATAATACGTAGGTATAATAGGCGTTGTCTATCATTTTATCGATACACCTTTCATCGAATGTGTCATTTCGTAGAATTAAATTTCATCGAACGCTATTTTCTGCTGACATCATAATGTTTTCAGGATATCTTAAACATCTAACCTAACCTTACCTACGTAATTAATGTTTAAGATACCCTGAAAACATTATGGTTTCAGCAGAAAAAACGTTCAATGAAATGATACATTCGTTGAAGTGAAATTCGATAAAAAATATGAGTTACCGTTTAATACGACAGGTTAGCCTACGTGGTAGTGACTCTGCCGCATTGCACTGATCTTTTTATCATGCAAATATTTTTTCCCTTAATTAATGGCTTTCACTACTTGTTCGAGACAATCACCATGAACTTAGAAAAATAAGTCCACGCGAGGAGAATTGTTCGGTTAAAGAATTTTTATTCTGGTGGACTTAATCGAAGCACATGGGGTTAGCTCGTGTTTCTGTCAAGTCAGGCAAAATTATAAAAAAAAGAAGCGTCATTGACAGCTGAAGATATGTAGTTATTATTGATTGTATTTCTTTGGGAGTGACCCTGCCTCCGAAGCCTGGGTCCAAATCCCGGAAGGGCAGATATTTGTGTGATGAATGCGAATATTTGTCCCCGAGTCTCGGATGTTTTCTATGTATTTCTCTATATAAGTATGTTTATCGTTGTCTAGGACTAGAGCTTAGTTTGGTTCTAAGTCAATTTGTGTGAGATCGTCCCTAATATTTATATTTTATTTATTTATTTAATAAGTACCGCTTTCTCCTCTTCTGCCTGTGACTTTGTTCGCATAGTAGCTAATTATAATTTTGTTACAGATAATCAAAATGGCGTCCAACCGCGTCACCCTGATGATAATGTGCAGCTTTGTACTTCTCTTCGTCATCTCCCAGAATATGGTCCAGGGTGATAAGTTAATAGGCAGTTGTGTTTGGGGCGCTGTTGACTACACCTCTAACTGTGATCAGGAGTGTAGGAAACGGGGTTTCCCGAGGGGAGGGCATTGCGGGAGCTTCGCTAACGTAAACTGTTGGTGTAACCAATAGTAACCGAAATTGATACCATGATGGCTTTTGCATCGTTAAAGAGAGATCGGAAGTTGAAAATGTAGGCTTTGGTCATGTTGAATTAAGTAAAAAAGAAGCTCTTTAAAAAATTAGATGGTAATCGCATTCTTCACCTTTTTTAAACAATAATGTCGTAATTTAAATGCTTTTAGTGGATCTTTCTAACTTTCAAACTTTGGGGTAAGCTCCAAAAATGTTTGACCGAAAATAAAGTGTCTTTCCTAAATGCTTTTTTAAATGCTTATTACTAAAATTCTATTATAAATCCAAAGCTTAACTCCCTCTTCTTTCCCTTTCCAAACTTTCTCCCAATATTCCAACATGATCCTTGGAAACACGCCAGCTTTTTAACTGGCGATTCAACGTTTATGGTCATTGGTAATGTTTATCACTGAGCGTTTTTTTTGAAGTTTAAATTTCCTACTCGCACATCTTTTGATTCATTTTTTTTGTTTTGACAGGACCCGCACGAATGCTTAGTCATTTGTCAAGTATTTTATTTTCAAACAAAAAAATAGGGAAACAAACGCGGGATATTTTACAACTAATAAACGGGGATAATCCTTACTAATATTATAAATGTGAAAGCGTGGATGTTTGTTACGCTTTCACGCAAAAACTACTCGACGAATCATCATGAAACTGTGTACACATATTCTGGGAGGTACCAGAAGTAACATAGGAAACTTTTTATTAAAAAAAAAATACGAAAATCAAATTAAAACTGTCAAGAAAAAAAATTGCAGCGGGCGCAGCCGCTAGTATCCAATATTTCCATAATTATGGATCAGTAGA
Organism: Acleris holmiana; assembly: GCA_949316455.1. Taxonomy (NCBI): domain Eukaryota; kingdom Metazoa; phylum Arthropoda; class Insecta; order Lepidoptera; family Tortricidae; genus Acleris; species Acleris holmiana. The sequence goes on from OX438779.1 coordinate 16,302,072, forward strand.
CACATCTTCATTGGAGTATAAAATCTCGCACCGCCTCGTCTCGACTTGCCTGGAAAACACCTTTATCGTACCCCAAACAGCCGGTGACATGACTAGCATAAAGACATTGCATTCTAGTCCTCAGGACCAGCTTAACCTGCATAACAGGATTAATGGTTCTTTGCAGATTGATTGATCTAATTGACCTGAACATAATCTATTCCAAGAACCGGTTTCAGTACTTTGTATTTAACAAAGGTTTTTTTATATCACACGAGCATTTGAATTGGCAACTCTGAGGACTGAGACGGAATGCCTCTATGCTAGTAATTTCACCGGTTGTCTATCCCCACACCGGAACACAACAATGCGAACTCTGCTGCTTGGCGGTTGGTTAATGGTTAATGGATCCATAGTAGCAAGCCGGAAGGACCCTGCACCCACCAATGGAATTAATAAACAAGTACATTTTTTTAAATATTATTTTTTATACATACATAGGTACATAAAATCACGCCTTCATTCCCAGAGTGGGGTAGGCAGAGCTATAGAAATACCAACATCTCTAAAAAGACTTGTTTACAATTCTGTAACCCCATTTTGTACAATCAGGGGGGTTATTATGACATAACTATGCAGTTCTGTCTACGCTAAGAGAAAAGGACAGAGCTATTAACTGCCATAGCTCTGTCCTTTACGCCCATCGTAAAATGAACTGCATAGCTACGTCATAATAACCCCCCAGGTCATTGTTTACTAGTGTAGTGTAACAGGTTGCAAGCCCATCGGCTAACAGTACTAGAGTCATCCCACAATACTTAACTCTGCAATGAGGTGACAACAGTAGAAATCTCATGTTTGTTAATGGCAATACTGGTTTTTGGTCACACAACACGTTTTGATACTTACAAGTATAGCTTTAATTGTTATGTAATACGCACGGTGATATATGTTTCCCGACCATCCTATGGATCCTTACTTCTACGAGTACACTAATATTATAAAGAGGAAAGATTTGTATTTTTGAATGTCTGTATGTAAGTTTGCGTATAAAAATGAAATTTTATAACAATGGTTTCTAAGGTAAGATGAATAAATGACTCCCAAACTGCGGTTAGGCTAATTTATATTATCCATTCTTCAGGAATAATTCTTAGTAATTGTAAGTCATTGTTAGTCAGCTATTAGTTGTTCAGGTGTGATGTCTGGGTAACCCAATGAATCACGCCAAGAGAAGCTGTAAGTATCGACGCGTTGGCATAGTTGGTAGTGACCCAGCGGTCCCAGGTTCGGTTCCCGGTACGGACGAATATTTGTGTGATGATCTGGAGTAAATGTTCTTGAGTCTTGGATGTTTTCTATGTATTTTAGTATGCATATCTCTGTTTAAGTATATTTATCGCTATCTTATACCCATAGTACAAGCCTAGAGCTTAGTTTGGAGACGACACATTGGCCTAGTTGGGAGTGACCCTGCCTCCGAAGCCAGCGGTTTCAAGTTTAAATCCCGGTAAGGGCAGATATTTTGTGGTCAGCACGAGTATTTGTTCTTGAGTCTTGGATGTTTTCTATGTATTTAAGTATTTATTTCCCTATCTAAGTATGTTTATCGTTATCTTGTACCGATAGTGCAAGCCTAGAGCTTAGTTTGGGACTAGATCAATTGGTGTGAGATTGTCCCCTGATATTTAATTTTTTCACTAAAAAGTTAAGTTTCGTTTTCAATCCGACTAACACTATCGTTATAGCAATGGAAACAGCAAAATGAGTCATGGCCTGTATCTTTTATGTAGATTTTGCCATTTGGATCAAAAGGAAATTTGTCTACTTGAAAGAACCATTCTGAAGTTGGATTAAAAAGTAAGAGTATCCAAAGTAAATTTAGTCATTATGTTATTTTAATTAAAAATATTTAAGCTCAAAAGGAATTTGATCCATTATAAAGTAAGTGCAAATTTAAATACACTCTTGCCTAGTTGGTAATGACCCTGCCTTTGAAACTAGGGGTCCTGGTTTCAAATCCCGGAAAGGGCAGATATCTGTGTGATGAGCACGAGTATTTGTTCCTGAGTCTTGGATGTTTTCTATATATTTAAGTATTTATTACTCTATCTAAGTATATTTATCGTTATCTTGTACCGATAGTACAAGCCTAGAGCTTAGTTTGGGACTAGATCAATTGGTGTGACATTGTGCTGTGATTTTATTGATTTATTTAATATGAAATATGACCAAAACAAAAATAATTACGTCCAAATGGATTAAGATTAGAGAGAAATAACAACTTTTTTTTAATATTTCCGTGACTATGGCATTACGATCTCTTTTCAAACTAGATAATTGTATAGGTAATATAATTAATATAATCTAGACGCTAGTTTGAACAAAATGAAACATGCATATAGGTCGATTCACAAGAGCTGGCACGAATGGATCGAATCACTGAATGACAGTATATACTGGGTGTTGCCTGTAATAGGAGCAATAAATTGAGGGATCATTTCTACTGTATAAACGTAGCAACATTTGTTCTACAACTTTTATAAAATATGTAAATTGTTATTTGAATAGCATTTTCAATGTACTCCATCCAATAGTCTAGTTGACATCTACTGTCAGCCTACATACTTCGTAGTTTTCGCAATACATTGCTGGCTTGGAAAATCTAAATTCATTAATATTTAGTAAACAACAAGTTATTTTCAAAAGTTTTAGAATAAATGTTGTTACGTTTGTGGGGTGGAAACGATCCCTCAATTTATTGCTCCTATTACAGGCAACACCCGGTATGTGTGCTTCATAAAATGGTTACATACAGGTTGATTCAATTACTAATAATCGTATTTTTAGACAATCCTCTCATATAACAGTTATAACTCTCCAAATACAGTGTAAAAAGACATAGTATATCTTTTGTTGATGTATTTATTTATACATAGAGGATTTCCAATAGATAATACATCTGACTAAGTTCCAATTTTACCATACGATAGTAGTAGTCCACTTAACAGACGATTAGAGCATTAACAGTAGTTGTCAAATTGTATGAACTAACAGTCGATTAACATTGATTAAATTTAACATTGTATATCTATTTTAACATCTGGACCATTGCTTACCCAATTATAAGAAACGACATCTTAAGCCGGTAAATAAAATTATACAGATTTAATTACGGCACGAATGAATGTATGAATGTATTATTTATTCGCTGTAAGTGTGGGTTACAATGTTTTTTTAATATTTGCTATAGATCGCACACTTAGCTGTGTCCAGCATGCAAAAAATTATTAACTTAAAACTATACTTATTATTAGCAATTATATATAAACATGTCATTTATAGCAATTACATTTAAACATGTCATTTATAGCACCTTTACATTAATTTATTACAACATTGATTGTGTCATATTCAAAAAATGCTTAAAAATGCATGCTTTACATACTTGCTAACAAATTAAAAATAATCGCATTTGACGCATAAGTAAATTCGAAATGTCGATTTTCCGTTTTGTACTCTTGATCTACGGTAGCCTCGAAACCCGAGCTTGCAGTTTACCTATTGTTTTGGTGGCAAGCCCCTCTTCTTCTCAATTATCTCTAATGTCCACGAGTTATCACAATAATATTGCTTTAAGGAAATTCCTTATTTATACTTACGAGTATCTCACTCGCGAAAAAATGACCGACGGTTTTTCCCTATTAATTAGTATTCATTCAAGTTAGCGGGCAACAATATAAATCTAAACACAGCGTCAATGTTAGTGCTCAGGCCAAGTTTTTACTACGTATCAGTTGAAAAATCAATTGTCATCTTATAGTGTTTTTTTATGAAATGAAATGAAATATGAAATGAAATATTTTATTTGCCAGAATACTTATGCATAATGTACAAGGTGTTAAGGTAGTTTGGTATCAAGCATTCGGCCGAAAACAATCGACATGCAAATGTTAGGAGAGCACAAAATATTCTAGTAACAATAATATAATTTTATCGATGGCATATACTTTCCGATTCTTGAAACTCTTTCACACTATAAAAGCAATGTTCAAACATTAATTTATCAAGTTTCTTCTTAAATTCTAAGCCCTTTGACAATTTGATTTCATCTGAAAGATGATTGAACAATACTATGCACATATTGTAGGCATTTTTACTATAAATTGCACTGCGGCAAGGAGGTTGGTGCAAGAGGTTTTTGTATTGCGCCCTCTGCCTGCCAGTAAAAACCTCAGCGCGCATTTTAAAAATAGAAGGATTTACTTTCACAAACTGACATACTTTTTTTATATACATACATGGTAGTGGTAATATTTTAAGTTTTTTAAACAATGGTCTACAGCTGTCTGTGAACCAAGTATTCGTTATAGCTCGTATGCACTTTTTCTGCAATATGAAAGCTCTTTTGACATCGACAGAATTACCCCACAGCAATAAGCCATAGTTGAGCGTCGAGAAAACATAGCCGTAATAGGCTGTGATTGCGGCCTTCATCGAAACAGTGGTCCTAAGTTTCCGAAGCGCAAAAACAAATCTGTCTAATTTAGAGCAAACAAAGTCAATATGTGATTTCCAATTAAGATGATTATCGATGAATAGACCTAGGAATTTAACACTGTCAGTTTTTACGATAGGATTGTTATCATAGATGATATTTAGTTGATTAGGATTACATTGATAAGAATTAAATTGTATATATGATGTTTTGGTTATATTTATATTTAGATTATTGTCAATTGTCCAATTTTTTATGTCAGTCAATGATTTGTTTATAGTTGCTTCGTATGTGCTATTATTATGGCATCGAGAAGGCAAACGAGCACACAGGCCACCTGATGGTAAGTGGAAACTGTGACCCATAGACATTCGCATTCACAAGACTGCGAATGCGTTGTCAACCCTGAGGACTAAGATGGAATGCCTCTTTGCTAGTTATTTTACCGGCTGTCTTATCCCCAAACCAGAACACAACAATGCGAACACTACTGTTTGCCGGTAGGTTAATGGATAAGATGGTGGTAGCGATCCGGACGGACCCTGCACAAGGTCCTACCTCCCGCAAATAAATATAAATTAAAATGAAACGTAATATATATTATACCGTCACTGAGTATGTAATTAAGCTTACCTACTTGGATTGATTTGTCAGTACGTGAACCAAACAATAGTTATTCACATAGGTACCTACTGACAATTAAATATCTCGTCCCATCGTCATCAAGATGATGTCGGAGCTGGCACTCTATATGCACTAGGAATGTGCAACGTTTTCGCAAATAATGTGGAATGATAATCTTACATTTGGTATTGTCACTGTCGGTCTATAACTGTAGAACAGGGCGTCAAGTGCGTTTTCGTCTTCTAAAAAAATGGCAATACTTAATTAATTGGTCATATAGTTGTATGACATACGCAAAAGGTTGATCTGTGCCCGATACAGGGACAGTTGCTCAATCACTGTCGAAGCGAGAGGTTTATACCTATTTAAATAAGTAGAATGTGGTATTTGTACATGTTTTATTAGGTCTTAATAATAGTTTCGTTGCCTAACTTATAGCAACGTCACTATTGCATTGCCTATCTTACGCTTTCTTCTGCATTTTCGTTCGCTTGTCAATCAAATTGTATATTCATCCTGGCCCCTATCCCACAAAACTTTACAACTGTACAAGTTGACAATATAGTTGTAAAGTGTTGTGGGATAGGGGGCTGATCTTCGTCTGTCTGTCTGACCACACTTACGTCTGTCATTCTGCATGAAGATAGAAGATACTGTGCGATAGCTGTCGAGTTACATGGTGATATAAACATGCTTACTTTTTAACATTTTCTCGAATGTATTCGCGTCATAGGATCACCGTCAAAGGCCATTACGACTCACGATTGACTGTGGAATAATACGTATATACCTACTTTGTTTAATTTCGAGGTAATTTTAACGAACTTGGTTTTCACACTACCGTGCGCTTCAGTAATTTCTAGTTCACGCAAATACGTCACACAATAACAGGAAAATATGCTTTATTATAACAGTATAAAAGCATCGACTGGTTTCACCTAACTTCACTACCTGACTGTGATTTACAACGTCCCAGACGTCCTTAATGTAAGTAATTTAACTATTTAAAAAAGGTGTATAGTTCTGTAGAGTGAATTAAAAATTGACGGTTCTAAACATTTGGGTTGCTACTCTAAATAAATATTTAATTAATACTAAATTTCCAATCATAAGAAAATTTCGTGAATTTTATTATTTTATTTGAATACAAAGATCCTTTGATTTTAAATGATTTTTAATAAAAAAATACCTCTGTGACATTTATTACACGGGCAACATAAAATAGTAAAATATTCAGCATCGTTTGTTTAATCCGGGGCCACATAACTTGGATTTAGCGAAGGTTCGCGTTAGCCTCTCTTTCTTTCTCTATATTAAGGTAAGAGAATCTCCATTATGTGGCCCTAGCATAAGACATAATAATGACGCGATGTTATGTATTTAATTAACACGCATACATCTTAATTACCTCAGTTATCTCTTGTATTAGTTCAGTCACGCTTTCTTGACTTACAATAGTAATGTTAATAAGATGAATGTGTATATCTGTGTGTCTGTCTATCGCATGTATTATGGTTGTCTATGTTATGTTTAGTTTTAACTTTAAGTATAATTTCAAAGATAGAAATGGCATTTAAGTGCAAATGTTATTGAACTTTGTTTCCTTGATGTTAGTTTTTTTTTTGTCTGGACCCGCACGAATGCTTAGCCAATTGTCAAGTATTTTATTTTGAATAAAAAATTAGGGAAACAAACGCGGGATATTGTACAACTAATAAACGGGAATAATAAAGGAAATACGGATCAGTAGAGTTGGTTATAATATAATACGGGTTAATAAATTACATGGATAAAGATATAGGAAAAAAGAGGGAATAAATATTATAATTTAATGTTGTTACATTTTATAAAAGATTCTATAAAAAAATAAATAGAGGGGTCAGGGGAAGAAAGTAGGATATTATTTATATTTGTAGGCAGTGGGACATGATGGGAAATAAGGTGATGTTAGATTTAAATTCCCACTTACGTGCGTTTGATAATAAGGGGTTGTTTTGAGTTTTTTCATATTTTAAAAAAAAGGACTATAGTTCTTACAAGATTAACCGGTGATCGGGGAAAACGGTGCAAAACTTGTAAAGCTGACATAAAGGAGAACTTACAACCAAGTATAATAAAAATATTATTGACATCTTCGAACTGGTCTGATAACAGAGTCGAAAAGTGGAGACGGGATCTGAGCTATACTTAAAGTAGACCCACCGTGTTTGAACTCACTAGTCTTGATAATCAGTAGCTGTCTTTGCAAAAAAAAAGTACAATCGGCAGCAAAAAGATGTACCAAAAATGTTTGTTTGACAGTTTTTTTTTTCTTTTTAGATCACTCCTTCAAAACACTAATCAAAAATGGCATCCAACAACCGTGCAATGACGCTCGTGCTGTGCAGCTTCGTGCTGTTGTTCGTCATCTCCCAGAGCGTAATCCAGGCTGATGTCCACATCGGCAGCTGCGTCTGGGGTGCCGTGGACTACACTTCCAACTGCAACAAGGAATGCAAGAATCGCGGTTACCGCAAGGGCGGGCATTGTGGGAGCTTCGCTAACGTAAATTGTTGGTGTAACCAATAGTTGAATGTTCAAAATTGATAGCATCATGGCTTAAGTAATTATTTATTGGTATTATTAGTTTCAGCCCAGTTGATATTTAGGACACGCTGTATGTGTAAATTTTAAAAAATTATCGAAATGTAATTTATTTTATAATAAACTTTAACTACTCAAATTGTGTTTTTCTTCAATACCCTTACACAGGCAGTAGTCACATAGAGACGACAAGCAAGTAATAAAAAAATAAAACAAGATATAATTTTATTTATAACCCCTAGATCCAAGTAGAAGAGGAACAATGATAGGACACCTGCTACGACACGACCTTTTCCCTAAAAAAATCAATGAAGGAAAGATTGAGGAAAAGAGAGGCAGAGGAACACCAAGAAAATGTTAAGGTTGGGTCGTACCAGAAAGTCAAGCAGTTGACGGAGGACCGGAGCGGTTGGTGATTACTCCACCGACAAGAACATGGCTCTTAAATAAAGAAAGAGGGAGAGCTCCAAGTAGTCACATAAAGACCACATGGTAATAGTAAAAAAAAAAACAAGTAATAACTGTTTTTATAACCCCTTTGATTTCCCAAATTTATCATTCAAAAGAAAAAAAATAGGCCTGGCTAAGGGTTAACTCCTCTAAAGTTTTTTTTAAATATAAAAGTGATTTATTTTTCCGTTAAGTTAGTGATCACTTTACCGTAATACCAAAGACCGCGGCTTCAATGTAGTAGTCGATGCATTCTAGACTCTATTGGTAACTACATTAAATTTAAAATCCTTATACAATTACTATGCAGTTAGCCACCTTCTTTGGTATTACGACAGTGTAGTCAATTCATCGCTTACTTTACAATATTTTGGGATGAATTATACAACGTGTTACAAAAAAAGTAAAAAAGAAATTACGAAAGTAGTGTCAACCCTAGTATACTGTATACCTAAGATAATGAACTCACGTTATTTAATAAGGGTTGGCACTACTTTTTTAATCTCTTTTTTACGGATTATTTTGTAACACGTTGTATTCAAACCCTTAAGACGAGATGCTTAACGCAAATGTTCTTGCGAAGACTGTAAAAATATTTATGGAATTAAACTCTCGATAACGTTCGCCGAATGAATCTGGTATTACCAAAACATGTCCATTTTTTCGCAGATTGTACTCGTATTTATTTATTAAGGATTGATTTTTGTGTACTTTAATACATTAATTACCAGTGTATTAGTGACAGGTTGTAAGCCCATCACCTAATAGTACTACAATCCCTTATTCCCTTAGTCGCCTCTTACAACATCCACGTGAAGACATGGAGTGGCGCTATTCTAACCAGGCAACTACACGGGGAAAAGTTATATATAATTATATTATATTTTTTAAATATATATGCAACACTGACAGACAACCACAGCATGCTACAAGTATACATATATTGCTTTCGAGAAAACACAAGGATGCCAAAAATGTTTTAATGTTTAGCTATTTAACATGCTAATAGTTAGCTGCACAAACGTGCATTAAATTGAATGTCACTTTAAGTCTTGTGCTGTAAGTTATATAAAGGTGTCCTTATGTTATCTTAATGATAATGATCGTGTGCGTAATTTGACATAAGAGCAGAAAAATCTTTACTAAATAATTTAAATATTATAAATGCGAAAGTGTGTAAGTTTGTTTGTTTTCCGGTTGCACGCCTCAACCGATTGACGATAAATTTGGTATAAAGATAGTTGATAGTCCGAAGACGGAGAAAGGCTACATTTTAAACCTGAATATTCAACAGTACCCGAGGGAATAACGATAAACGACTTTGACACGGACAGAGACATGTTTTTTTATGTCGTGGAGAAGGCATACGAGCGTGTACCTTCAAACTTTGAATGAGATATCCTAAGACTGCAAATACGTCGCCAACCCTGAGGACTAAGATGGAATATAATATGCTAGTTGTTTCACCGGTTGTCTTATCCCCCCTGCTTAGCGCTAGGTAGGATGAGATATACCCTGCACAAGGTCCTAAATAATTATACCTGTAATTTTCAATCGTAAGTTGTAAGTTTCAAGAAAAGAAACTCTATCTCTGTTAAAAACACGCAAGTATCACATGTTAAGGCAAAATGTATTTTGTTGATTGGATATTCTTAAGGTTGGTTAACGTAAACTTTTATTAGGTTGCAAAGTTTTTTACCTCTTTACAAGTCTGCCATTTTGTTGTTCTAGTTGGTTTGGTTGCGGTGGAGTTGTACTGTTTGTAACTCCGTTACTTTCAAAATACGGGAGCCTGCCGCTTGGCCAAAATATTTTTGGTCAAACGTTTCATTTCATAAAACTTTCATTTGCGAAACCAATGTTATATACATTTTCCAGAATTTATTTTAGTACCATCGTGTAGAACCCTTTAGGTCAGGTTATGTTAGCTTTTATAAAATCCTGAAATATTTACGGTTACAGAAAACAAAGCGGATTGGCAAATGAAAATTTGGGAAATGAAACATTTGACCAAAAACTTTTGAACCAAACGAAGACAACCCGAAAATACACCAATCTTCCGATGCAAAATGGTGTGATGTAATTGGTAAATTTTATTTCAATTCTTAGGGTTAAAGAACAATCTGATCGGCCAATGAGCAAACAGGCTGGAGAAAATATTCTTGGCTCGTACAAGACTTAATTGGTATTTTGTGACCCCAGTCGAAACCATCTTTGGTGAAATTTCAGAGTAGTTTTGTGATAAGGATATTATTTAGATACCTACATAAATAACATCACACATTCCCAGAGTGGGGTAAGCAGAGCTACAGAAATACCAAAACCTATAAGACTTGTTGATAATTCTGTAACCACATTTTGCACAAACAGACTAAGATTTTTACCAGCGTTTTAGTGACAGGGTGCAAGCCCATCGCCTAACAGTTCTTCAAGCCTTAATTCCCTTGGTCTCCTCTTACGACATCCACGGGAACACATGGAGTGGCACTATTCTAACCCGGCAACCACACGGGGGATAGTATTTGACACATTATAATCCATATTCTTTATTAAAATAGGAATTATTTATACCCATTATCATTGTTGTCGCAGGCTCTTATGAAAGACTTTCCAGGTTTCCACATAATTGTATCTATTGATATTATGAGTGTCACGATGTTATTGTAAAAAGGAAACAGCTTTAAATAATGTGAATATCACGATGTTATTGTAACGTAATTGCATTATGTTCATGATTTCATAAACAATCTTCGACAGGTGTTGTCATGACATGTCATCAGCATTCAAATCAGTGTGAAACAATAAAATCTTAACAAAACCGGTAATGTTAGTGCTTAAGCCAAGTTTTTTCAGCGCTGCACAGAATTTGCGTAATAATAAATCGGAAAAATTGTTTAGGTTTTAACTTGCTTCTTCAAATTTGCTTGTCTTACTTTTAAATATAACCAGGGATAGATCTCCTTACATAAATTATTTTGAGAAGTTATATTATAATGTACTGCAACATAATACATTGCAAAAGAACTGGTGCTGTATTGCTAGTAATTTCTTTAGAACTATCTGTCCGTGTATACGCGGATAATCTCAGAGAATCTTGGTACTACAAAACTATAAATTGGCATAGTTATATATTTAACAGTAACTCAAAGGTATTTTTTTACTTTATGAAAGTGAGGTATCATTGGATAGCTTTTAAAAAACATAATTTGTATGTTAAATATTTTTTTTAGATTTGGGCGACCGTTTAGGAAATATTGAACTCGAAAAGTGTAATTTTCGCTAGATTTTCGTGTCCCTTATATTATTATATTCTTCTATGCGCAACATAATAATATAAGTTTACACTGTTTTACTGCTATCAACATCATCAATATACAGATTCATCGTTATGCAATGTCTCAAGATTGACTTCGTGTTTAATATAATATAATAATAATAATATTTATTTTAATATTTTGCCTATCTTGACAGAAACACGTAAAACCAACCCAATGTGCTTCTGTTAAGTCCACCAGAGAAACAATTCTTTAACCGAACAATTATCAACGAGTAAAATCCATTAACTAAGTGAAAAAAATATTTGCATGATAAAGAGATCAGTGCAATGCTTGACTTCTTGCCGCCGTCTCCGAGAACTTGGTTTGTGCACTGCCGTGTACGCAAAGATGTCGCACAATAACTGGAAAAATATATAAAAGCATCGAAGATTTAGGCTAAACTGATCAACCTGACTGTGATTTTGGAAGTCACTGACGTTAATAATGTGAGTTTTTTTAAATAAAATTAATACTGCTACTATCCAAAGTTATAATCTTACAATTAAAAGTACTTTGCAACGCCATTTCAAGTGGACCAAATGCTGCCCAGAAGTAAAAATATCTCAACAAGTTCCTTACATTACAATCTATTAGAAAGAATACATATTTTCAAAATTGGCTCGAGAGGAAAGAACACGTTTCGTTTTGCGGTATTGACTTTGCACTTTTGGTTTTTTAAGGTTTTTCTGTGAGTGATTATCAAATGGTCCCTTTGATGAGCTTTCCTGCCCACAACGTGGTTTTGGGGAAAAGCAGCTGAAATAATTATAGACTATTATTATTTGTGTTACTAAGATGGGGCATTTTTTGTTTTAAACTCCGTGATTCCTTAGGATTACTATAGTTTTTTTTAAATGTTGTTGGTGCTGTTTTTCGTAACCAACCCTAGTGCCTACATAGGTACTTGTTTTGAAAGTATAACGTTAACGAGGAAAATGTAACCATTAACGTACCTAAAGGAAAAAAGCGAATGGAGCCACCTCTCTTATATTGTATAAAAAATATCATAATTACAATGTAATAATTTAATTTCCTTGCTAAAGTCATTTTGAAAGCAAGAAATATTTTGGTGACCCAAAATAATAAACATCCCATTTCTCTCTACCGCCTTTTTATAGGTACATTAGTTTATGACATGTAGTTTTTACATAGTTAATAATACGTAAGTAATTGCGTTCTATATTTAATATAGATATTTTTGCTTAACTGTTTTTTGCCATCGTTGCATCATGCATTGTCCTCGCCCAATCATTCTAAGGTTAGCTGGAATAAGTAATAAGATCCCTTAAAGGAATAACTTCGTCTTTGTACATATTTTATTTTCATTGTGTTTTTTGTGTAACGATTTATTTTTGCGCAATATAGTTTGCTTACTTTCCTCCTAATTAAAAACCTTCCTATATACAGGATGTTTGAAAAATGCAACTTGTAAACTTAAATTCTTGTTACAGATCAATAATTTCCTAAAGGACATATTTCGAATAAAAAATGGCATCCAGCAACCGCAAAATGATATTGGTACTGTGCAGCTTTGTGTTGCTATCCATCTCCAAGAGCGCAGTAGAGGCTGACACAAACATCGGCAGCTGCTTCTTTTTGGGCGTCGATTACATCTCCAATTGCGACGCGGAATGCATGAAACGCGGGTACCCCAGAGGGGGACATTGTGGGAGTTTCGCTAATGTAAAGTGCTGGTGTAACAAATGATGACTTAGAAATTAAATTACTCTTATTAAATTATGTATTGGTATGAAGTTTATCATCTGTATTAATTTTTTTGAACACACTGTACAAATATAAAATATATTAGAATTGTTTTTTATTGTAAATTCTACTTTATTGTAGGAATTTTATAAAATGTCGTAATCCCTCGTACATTTTCTCAAGTAAATTCCGACCAAAATGGGATGTCAATTAGGTCGGAATTCACTTGAGAGAATAAATAAAATAAAATAAAAAAATATCACGGGACAATCTCACACAAATTGACCTAGTCCCAAACTAACCTCTAGGCTTGTACTATGGGTACTAGACAACGGTAAACATACTTATATAGAGAAATAAATACTTTAATACATAGAAAACAACCAAGACTCATGAACAAATATTCGCGCTCATCACACAAATATCTGCCCTTACCGGGATTTGAACCCAGGACCCAGGACTTGAGAGAATGTACTGATGATTCCGAAATTTTATAAAATTCCTACTATACCTGTACGTCCTCAATTTATGTGCAAATATGTATCTGATACCGAGGTTTTTCCTAGGCCAAAACCTGTTCATCCTTTAAGCGACAGGATAAACCGGTACAGACTAGGCTAAACTATAAGTCTATATTAATAGGGAATAATAAAACAATCCCGATACGTACCTATACTCGCTTAAACATTTTTGACTTAGCAAATTTAGCATAGACTAAACCAAATTCGATAGAAATAGCAATTTGGCTATTTTCTATAATAACTCAAGTATGGACAAAAAATCTTTTACATGTTCATTATTTGTGATTTTGATTGATTTTGCGTTTTTTTACCCTTGGTATTGTTTATTTATTTATTTAAAATTAATAAATATGTAAATGTCTTCCAACCATATTGTGTATCCAAACACTACAAGCTTATTGTCTTAAAAAATACCATCCTGTAGGAAAAATGTAAATGACTTCCAACCACATGGTCAGTAGAGATAGTGTATCCAAACACTACAAGCTTATTGTCTTAAAGAAGACCATCCTGCAGGCACTAAACATATCTACTAACCTATAATATGAGCAATGATTAAATCGTGATTCAATCGATCTCCTCTGCCCCCACGCGCATTGTCTGACATCTTCCTGCCTACTATTACAAACAGACGGACAAATTACACCTGTTCATTGCTTGATGGATATGATAATCAAATTCAATAAAGCTTATTGTTTGTGTCACAGATTGACATGACATGTTAAGATATAAAGGATGTTTTATAAAATGCTACGTTAAATTCTATCATTGTCATAAGCAATATTTAAAAACCGGGCAAGAGCATGTTGGACCATGGTCAATGTAGGGTTCCGAAGCCGTAAAGTACTACAAACATAACAATCAGCAACTAATAACTAATTTTCTATTTAAAGTCACTCGGTGCCTTAGATGATTTTAGTAGGAATAAATAAACACTTTAATCGCCTGTATCTCAAGACCCAATGATGTCTAAGTAGACGGTCGTTATAGTTTTCCTTTTAAATTCGTTATATGCGCTTTTGTTTAAGATTTTTCAGATTTTTAGTATTTGTAGTTTTGGCTGTACGGGAGGACACTTGACTCTAGCAAAAATTTGCGTTTTAAAGCTTAATATTTCCTAAACGGATCCCTTAACCGAAAATAGTTATAACAAACCCGTAAACTTTTTGAAAGACCTATCCAACGATACCCCATTCTATGGGATAGACGAGAAACAAAAATACGTTACGTGTAGGGACGGACGGACGGACGGACGCTAAAAAACCAGGCAAGAGCATGTCGGACCATGCTTAGTATAGGGTTCCGAAACCGTTAAGTAGTACAAACATAACAATCAACAAGTAATAACTAGTTTTCTATTTAAAAACTATTGGTGCCGCCTTAGATGATTTAATCGCCTGTATCTCAAGGACCAATTATGTCAACTTAGTCGTGATAGTTTTCCTTTAAAAATCGGTATATGCTCTACAATGTAAGTTATTTTTCTGATTTTTAGTATTTGTAGTTTTGGCTGTAGGGGGGGACACTTGAGTCTAACAAAAATTAGCGCTTTAAAGCTTAATATTTCATAAACGATGAAGACGAGAAAAAAAATACATTCCCACGTTACGTGTAGGGGATGTAGGTACCCTAATAAAAATATATTTTACTTTTTATTGTACCACTTTGTTAGCGTGACTAATATGCATATTCATGCCATTTACAGGTTTCTAGTACTAAGAGTCTCTGCGCTAGGCTGCGGACAGACGGACATGGCGAAACTATAAGGATTCCTAGTTTGACTACGGAACCCTAAAAAAGACAGCTGCTAAAACAACACATTAAACACGGCGTTAAAAAGGGCCTCTACTCAGCAATGTGCCGCAGGAAACCGCAGCACTGGTTAAGCCCTGACTTGAAAACTAACTTAAATATCTACAACAAAAACAAAAAAGAAACAACAAAATCGTGAGTGACAATCAATTATAAACAACAATGTTTTTGTAACCGAAGTCTCTTTGGAGTGAGGACAATTTGTTCAGTAAAAGAGTATTTGCTCTTGTTGACTAAACAGAAGCACATGCGGTAAGCTCCACGCGCTTCTGTCAACTTGGTAATTTCTGAGGTCCAAGTGAAGAAGGGTCATCGCAAGATCAAATGCAAAAGGTTTCAAGTGTATATGTACCCTTTTATAGTTATATAGTTAGTAATTTTTCCATTATGTCACGTAAATAAGTCATATATTTATATACTGCCCTCATAGGCAGTATTCCAAATTATACAAGCATAGCAGATTCAAACCTCACCTGTTAGTAATATGGTTGAACTTGCTACAGGAGTTTTGTCTGAGATACCACATTTCTCTTAAAGCTTGTTACCGTTGTTAATTTTAGTCCTTAACTATAGGTACTTTTTTGGAAAACGCCCTTTTAAGAGTTAAGTTGACTTACCCTACCAACTTTTTCACTACTTCACTACTTCAATAACAAAAGTGATCTCAATACTTGGCCCACTAAAATCAATTGCTGAATCATGATTCTCGCTGATTATTCAATTGATCTATCGACAAATAATAGATCATTGTGTAAACGAGGGTAGAGAAATGGTGTCAGTTTTGTTACATCTTTATTACATAAATTCTATTGATTTTGACACTTTGTTGTCGGATGCGATTCGAGACAAAAGATTGTCTTCCTTGATATTTATAGAGAGGATGTACAAAATGGTTTAAAATGAGAACCAAGGGGTAAATTAAAAATAAGCTAAATGCATTATATTAAGGTTTTTTTTTATGTTAAGGAGAAGGCACCCGAGCACTCAGGCCACCTGATGGTAAGTGGAATCTGAGACCCATAGACATTTGAATTGTCAAGACTATAATCCTAAGACCTCAAATGCGTTGCCAACCCTGAGGACTAAGATGGAATGCCTCTATGCTAGTAATTTCACCGATTGTCTTATCCCCACACCGGAACACAACGATGCGAACACTGTTGCTTGGCGGGTGGTTAATGGATAAGATGGTGGTAGCGATCCGGACGGACCCTGCACAGGGTCCTACCACCACTATTTTGGAGGAGGAGGATACCCAAAAGGGAAAATGAGTGAAAAAAATGGGTATCAATTTGTAACTACTAACGACAGAAATATTTAATAACTTGGGATAATAAGAAATACTTTGTTAAAACGGTTTATTGGAAATAAAAATGCTTGATTATTATATTATTCTTATTATATTCATAAGCCCAAGGTTTCGGATTCCTCAAGTCAGTGAGAAGATACGGAAGTATTTTTGTTACGTTTTTTTTAAAATAATAATAATATATTTATAAGCTTAACTTAATCCATATTCTAACAAAACAAACAAAACTTCCACTTTTTCTAGACATACTTAAACAAAATTAAATAAATAATGCAGTGCCCACACCTAGACAGTCGCAAACCTAGCGCTAAGTCTGCAATATCGGAAGGAACTACTGCAGTAAGACTATAACGATTACTGATTCATACTTGCATCGTTTAACAAATACCTAAACACATAAGAAACCATTAAAGAAGTGCTCAACACACAAACATTTGCCATAACCAGGGATCGAACCCGAGAACTTAAGCGCCATAGACAAGGTCACAAACCAGGCACCTGCATTTATAAACGCATCAAATAAATTTTTACAACCATCTCTAAACTAATAATTATTTAATATCCTCTCGTCAATGCCAAAAAACATGCATTTCTATTCAGATATCGCTGTAACAATAGTTAATTACTGAGGCATCCTTTATGCGCCCACGCATGTGTCAAGGATTTGTGATTCACCGAGGAAGGTGTTGGTTTGCCTACTGAAAGTGAAGTAACGTCTATTCAACTGGGATTTATTATTAATGGGTTCGTTTAAAATGACAAACTCGAAGAACTATGTAATAGAACGTAACCTAGTTTTGATAAAGTAGATCACGTGATTGCTTTTGCTTACACGTACACAGAAATCCAGTATTTGATAGATAGGTTCATGTTGACCTTATTTGAGACGAAATATATAAATGCATGCACAACATCACGCGTTCATTCCCAGAGCGGGGTAGGCAGAGCTACAGAAATACCAACAACTCTAAAAAGACTTGTTGATAATTCTGTAACTACATTTTGCACAATTTACTAGTGTATTAGTGACAGGTTGCAAGTCCATCGCCTAATAATACTACAAGCCCTTATTCCCTTACTATTAAACGTTGAATAAATTTGTACACCTGTTTACTCGATGCACAACATTTCACTTTTCTCAATCTCTCAAGGGTTAGCTGGAAGAGATCCCTCAAAGGGATAAGTTCGCCTTTGTACATCTTTTTATTATGATTCATTGTATTGTTTTGGTTTTTCTTTTGTACAATAAATTGTCTACATAGGTACATACATACATACATAATCTGAGACCTGCTGATAGGGGGCAAGGACGTTCTGAAAAAGCAAAATTAGTCTTAGTAAAAGTGGCATTTTTTGTGATATTGAGTTACATATATCGTTCAAATCAGCAGACTTTTCTGATTTGAACGATTTCAAGCGCATTTCGCCCCCATTTCGCCTTTCAAGCGTCGATATAATATCAGTTTTCAAAAATGTATCGTCACTATTTTGGGGTTTTTTATCTTTTAAATAGTTATTATCAGGAATTACTTAAGAACAGAGAAAAATAACCATTTAAATCCATACTCCATATTAGACGAGCCCCTAACAAGCTTTCTTTCAAGGGAATGCTCCGGAAGCATTTTCTTGAACAAGACAATTAGCTTATCTCATCACGTTTCATTCTCCGCTTTTGTTTTTATAGGTACTGTAATTCTTTATATTTATGTATTATATAAGTTATATATTAATATAAGTATTATATGTACAAGTATATGACGTATATATGTATTGTAATACTTTAGTATTAGCAATGGATAGGATAATTATATTTAGTTTTTAGTTTTATCTGTCTTCTTTTTCTGTGCACCCACTGAATAATGTAAATTTCTCATTGGTTATTTGGTCGACTGGCAGAGAATGCCATTAGGCATTAAGTCCGCCATTTGTACTTGTTTTTGTGCAATAAAGATTAAATATATAAATAAAGTTAATTGACCAGGGCATATTATTATATCCAACGCAAACAATATTACTATTGACGTATTTTGGTATTGTTTTTAACCCGGTCGCCATTAATGTCAAGTGAATAAGAGCTATCGTAACGTTGATAATAAGATAACATGTCAAAGACAAACTGATTGTACCTAGCACAATAGAGGCCCAGGTCCCAAAACTAAGCTCTAGACTTATACTAAGGTCAACTAGTGGTCCTACCACCACTAGTTGACCCTGTGCAGGGTCCGTCCGGATCGCTACCACCATTTTATCCATTAACCACCCGCCAAGCAACGTTGTTCGCATTGTTGTGTTCCGGTGTGGGGATAAGACAACCTGTGAAATTACTATCATAGAGGCATTCCATCTTCGTCCTCAGGGTTGGCAACGCATTTGAGGTCTTAGGATTATAGTCTTGAGAATTCAAATACAGGTGGCCTGAGTGCTCGTGTGCCTTCTCCTTAACATAAAAAAAACTAGATAATGATAAACAGGGGATTCTATCAATTCATAATAAACGTTTCACAAATGATTCAGTTCAAACCCGCGTTTTTTTCCGAAACTGTAAATAATTCTAGATTTATTTCAGCACCATTGTGTAGAACCTTATAGGTTAGGTTAGGTTAGTTTTATAAACATCCTGAAATATTTGTAGTTACAGAAAGAAAGCGGGTTTGCAAATGAATAAGTTTGCGAAACGATGCATTTGTCAAAGATTTGTCGGCGAAAAGGCAGAGCGCCGATAAAAATACTTGTATAAATAAATACAAAAAAAATGGTTCCCTATAATGTTTTACTAAATCATCATTTTATAAACTTACATTTAGCAAAGAGATACTTCCTTTTTTTGTGGTCGGAAGTCTAACCGAAGCTAACATATTTAATAAGGCCATGTAACATATATAATATGTAATGGTTTAAGCTCAAATATGTTTTAGTGAAATGAAAGTTTGTAAAATGATATAGTTTGCCAAATCATGATTAAATTTGGTCAAAAGTACGACCCCATAATGGGAACTTACCTAGAAAATAATCTGCTCATCACACAAATATTTGCCCCCGGGAATCGAACACGGAATCGCAAGCTAACGCTGTCACTAACGAAGCCAACGCGTCATCGTGCAAATGTATACAGCTTCTCTATTTGTACAATGCATCATTTCAAAGGTCATACAAAGGTGGTATTATACCTCGCTTGGTGTCAATGTCAAACCGCCAAAAGTTTCAACGTCTAGTCATATACAGAACCGCATATTTTAACCATATTAGGTTACTGTTCATTAAAACTTCAAATACTAGTCTCTTCCGCTTTAAGTTCTATTCAAGTGAGTTCAAATTTGTTTGACCAGGCAAGTTAAAAGATCTTCCTTATGTCAAGTAAAAGGTTAAAATGATGGGTTGTTATTAATAGAACGTATTTCATTCTATTTAATAACCTATTTCATCATTATCATCATTTGACTACACGTTAGCCTAGTTGGTAGTGAGCCTGCCTACGAAGCTAGCAGTCCTGGGTTCGAATCCCGGTCAGGAATATTTGTGTGATGAGCGCGAGTATTTGTATCTGAGTCTTGAGTGTTTTTTAATGTAATATAAGTATTTATTTCTCTATATAAGTAAGTTTATCGTTGTCCAGTACCCATAGTACAAGCCTATAGCTTAGTTTGGGACTAGATCAATAGGTATGAGACGGTCCCCCGATACGATATTTTCATGTCAGCTGAAACATTTACTGCTGGGCCCTCAACCTGTTTACATGACAACTATTATAGACTGTGTATTGAATCGAATCCAGGAAAGCAAACATAAAACTATAATTATCTTGTTATTTGCAAGAACTCGTCATAAACTAAAATCAATGTTAAATGTATAAACGTATAGATTCATAATACATTGAAAACATCATAACATTCTGAAAGTAATCTGTTTGCGCTCATTAAAAAATATTTTAGGTATAGAATCCGACTTTCACGAAACAGATACAGTTCCATAAAAACACAAAGATACAAAAGTGCATTAGAACAACTTTACTAAGAAACTAAACTAGAAATTATTAATTAGAATTTTGTGAAAACCACTAAGCAATGGAGACTTACTTTTATTTTTGAATACAAATATTGTCGTTTATGTTTTTTTTATTGTTTCGTCTGCTTCAACGAGGTAACGAACTGATCTAATATATGACAATACAATAAAGTCTTATTTTATGATACAGATCGAAAGGGTCATTGATAGTGATCATTAATATCTACAACACATAAGCTTTTAAACTAAATAAAGACAGAACAAAAAAAACATCGGACAAATTTTGAAAAATCCATAAATGCTGTATAATATTGTTTTCCAAACATAAAAGCAAGTCTCCTTTGCGTATAATTTGCCGATTCCAATATTTAAGGTAGGTGATTGTTGAAGTCCAAATGCTTTTTTTTCTTCCACCCTGAACATGCGGCTCCACAAGTAACCTTCATCCCACGATTACACTTAAAACTTCAATTTGTGCGTCGAGGATTAAAAATCTATCACATTTGGGGGCTACGACACCAATGCGTAAACTGCGGTGACGTTGGGAACACCTTAAAATTCCGAAATATGTTCAGGCGAATATTAATTTGTCCGAATTCTATTGTTTCCGAAAGCTTTGCTGACGTTGGAGCTATTTCAAACAAAATGCATAATTTAGTTGCTATACGTAGGTTAGGTTAGGTTTGATTAATAAGCGATATCAAAGAATAGTCTTCTGTAAAAAAATTCATTCGAAATTATGAAAATTCGGAATTATGACTCTTCGCAATTGTGTAGTGTATGTACCCGGTGACGTTGCGTAAACAAAACAAGGGTCATACTAATTACCAGGCGTCAATTTTGACAGACCGTAATTTACGCACCGTTAAGCTCCGATGTGGTCGCTACCTAAAACAAAAAATTCTCCCGAATTCCCTAAAAGTAAAAGTACGTCTAATATATCTTCTTTCAAAGCACATCCTACATCTCGACCTTGGCATTGATCATCGGAGTCATCGCTGCGTTATAAAAGCTGCAACCGGCTGTTCTGGCGCATTCCTCGATCGAAACCCAACACAACCGCACCATGAAATCGGTAATCAGATAGTATAAAGTGATTCAATCTGAGCTCACGATCGGTTTAGATTTCCGTGGCGTTTTTTGCTGATTCTTTGTTATTTGGTTTTATTTTGAAACGATCTGTTATAATTGTTACAAATTTTGATGTGATAATAATGCTTCGCGGTTGTGTTAAATCTTGAAATATAACGTCTTAAGTGTAAATTTTGGGTGATATAATATTTACAAAAATTTAATACGCGAGGGTCGTTAAAATTTATCTTTTTCTTTAAATCCAATGAAAAATAGTAACACAAAAACTATTTAAAAATGCGGATCGGCATTTAGACAACTATGTTTCGCAAGCGTATAATCTTAATAAAAGTAAACAATTCTCCATGGAATAAGACATATTATTATCTGTCAACTACGTCTTTATTTTTTAGTATTAAGTAAATATACTCTGCAATTAAACAGTTTTAATTTACATCGCAAACAGCATTTTTGGAACGCACTTCAAGTGTGGAAAAGGTGCATTCCATCTTAACCCTCAGGGTTGGATCGCATTTGAAGCCTTAAGACGGCAAATATCTATAAGTTTCAGATCCCACTTACCATCTGATGGCCTATGGTCTTCTACCTTAATCAGCTCATAGACTTCTTTATCTAAATATCAATGTTGTTTCAGATCATCTTCGCAGCAGTGCTCTCGGTAGCGGTGGCCCAGAACCCTGGCTACCGGTACCAACCATCTCCCTTTCAGCCAGCATCCTACCAGCCAAGACCTCGGTCCTTTGAAGGCAATGCTGCCATCTTGAGGTCGGATGCTGAGGTCAACGATAGAGGATTCCATTACGCGTTTGAAACTGAAAACGGTAAGTACATTGCATTTGCGTGTATATTGTGGTTATGCTAAATTATATGATTGATGTTGTAGCCAAAATACTTTTCATAGTTGAAATATATTCGTATTTTGGACATTTGGATTGTGCTCTTAAAAGATAAAAGATAACAGTTGTTTATTCAGTAAGAAGGCCGCACGGGCACTTTTACACGTCAAAATTCTACTTGCGTTTCAAAGAGACCACTGCTGAGAAGAAGCGCCAAAAGAAACTCAACAGTCAGTCTTTTTTTATATTGCGTATGAGAATGATAGAACTTAACCTAGCATTATATAAATCAATTAATAAAATTTAAAATATTTATATCATGCGTAGTTAAGCAGGAAAAAGTGTCGAAACTTCTTACAAACACAAGAGCGAGTTAATAAAATAATAATAATATTTATACCTACCCATGACGGTAAACTAAATGAAATAAAAAAATAAATAAAGTTTCGATACGTTCTACATAAACCATGTCCGTTAGACTAGATAGGTACTAAGCTGTTACGTTAGGTATCTTAGGCCAAGCATTTTTATCTGTTAGATTATTTTAGACCCTATAGCTTTAAACATTAATGACTTTTTTAAGTAATTTTAAATGCTGAAAATGGTAATTTTAAAACTGCGTCGGATAATTTATTATAGAAAAGAATGTATTTCCTTATATAATGAGTAATTGGTGAGATAAGAATACAATTTCTATCTATATATAGTATTTGCCTTCCTTCTTAGAGTAACATGTACTGGATTAAAAGCACTTTCTGCATGACCAGCTGTTAACATACATTCCTGCAGATAAATATTTTCATTCCAATGTCGGTTTTATTCTTATTCACGTTTACCTAAATTCACGTGTCAAGATTTTGTGGTTGTGTTGGTAATTTTGGAAAAACAATCTAATTTCTCCATTACCCACCCGCCAAACAACAGTTTGCGTATTGTTGTGTGCCGGTGTGGGGATAAGACAACCGGTGAAATTACTAGCATAGAGGCATTCCATCGTAGTCCTCAGGGTTGGCAACGCATTTGAGGTGTTAGGATTATAGTCTTGAGGATTCAAATGTCTATGGGTCTCAGATTCCACTTACCATCAGGTGGCCTGAGTGCTCGTGTCCTTAACATAAAAAAAAAGATTCGGTTGATATAATTTGAAACTGCTATCTCTTAATTTTGATTTATGTCTCACATCACATTAAGAAAACTCAAGCTTGATTGTTGCCTAGTTGGAATACTGTTTGAAGTTCTACGTCTACATTTTGAACCGTTCTAGAGAATTCAGTAACGAAATTATTGGTCTTAATTATTTCGGTAACTCAAATCCAGTTGTTCAATATCTATCTTAAAAAAAAAACAATTGTTGACAGAGCTAAAACTAATTTGGTTGGTATTTTTCGTAATATCAACAATCGTTTTTAAAGTATTAAGTTATAATTTAATCTTAACCATTCGATTATTTCAGTAATTAATGTACTAATTGCTTTACAAGCCATAAATAACTGATTGCTCGTCTATAAAAATGTGCCCAAGGCAGGACTAGATACGTGGACTTATTTGTCGCTAATAACTCATATTGATTTATGATGTGTGTAGGTATAAGAGTAGGTTGAATATAATAATAATAATAATAAATATCATCACGGACAGGACTATTCTTGCCAATAAGCCTGATATCGTGTTAACAGATCGATCTCAACGCCAGGCAGTGCTCGTTGACTTCACCATCCCGCATGACGAGAACCTCGTGAAGGCTGAGAAGGACAAGCTCAGAGAGTACCTTGACTTGGCTCACGAGGTGACCGCTATGTGGAATGTTGACTCGACGATCATTGTCCCGATAGTTGTTTCGGCGAACGGTCTTATAGCGAAGAGTCTCGATCAACACCTTAAGAGACTCTCGCTAGGTGGCTGGATCAAGGGCCAGATACAGAAAGCAGTACTCCTCGACACGGCACGTATTGTGAGGAGGTTCCTCTCTCTGCAGCCCTAACCACCGGTAGCTTGAGCTCTGCCCCGCTGCCGGCGGCACCCGTAGGTTAGGTTTTTATAGTGTTTTTTTAAAATGAGTATTGTTATTTTACTTTTATATCTTAACATTTATTGTAAAAAACTTAACTTACAGATTTTAAATAAATATTGACAATAATAAATATCACAGGACAATGTCACACAAATTGACCTAGTCCCAACCTAAGCTCTAGGCTTGTACTATGGGTACTAGACAACGATAAACTTACTTATATAGAGAAATATATACTTAAATACATAGAAGACATTCAAGACTCAGGAACAAATACTCGTGCTCATCACACAAATATCTGCCCTTACCGGGATTTGAACCCAAGACCCCTAGCTTCGAAGGCAGGGTCAATACCGACTAGGCTAGCGTATCGTCATATGGTTTAAGGTACGTTAGTAAAAAGGTTCCCTTCATTCCCAGAGTGGGGTAGGCAGAGCTACAGAAATACCAACACTAACAAAAAGAGTTGTTGGTAATTCTCTAACCACATTTTGCACAAACAGGCTAAGTTGTTTACCAGTGTATTAGTGACAGGTTGCAACTCATTAGAAGAACTTAACTTAAAGTTTGGCTTAGGATTAGGTTGGGTAGTTAAAGCTATTATAGGTGGTTACGTTGGGTTAAGGTTGTCTAGAAAATATCGCTTATCGCTTATAGCCTATTATCTACTTTATATGCATGTCATGATTTTGTGTAGTGTTCAATAAAGCGTATCTTTATTTTATTGTATAGTAATTATTACCTCACAAAATCTTAAATTGTTAGGTCATTCATAAAATGCTAATCAATTCCAATTCACAACGGTATTCACAACTCACGATTTCAATCCTATACTATTAAACGAGCAACATTTGCTGGCCACGTTACTCGAATGCAGCCTGATTATTGGATCAGAGGGGTTACCATGACATGCAATTCAATTTAGGATGAGCGTAAAGGACAGAGCTGTAGCAGGTATATAGCTCCGACTCTTTCTCTCACAGTAAACTAGATTGCTTAGTCATGTCATGGTCACCTCCCAGGAGAGCCACAGACTGGCTCCCGGTAAATGCTAAGAGAAAGCGTGGCCTCCAGGAAGAGATGCAGTGATGAATTAAGATCATGGGACAAGAACTGGAGGAAAACCGCTCAAGACCGCATAGAGTAGAAGAGAGGGAGAAAGGTCATTGACCAGCAGTGGGACATTAATAGGCTCAAAATAATAATGAAGCGGTCCTTGGTTCAAATCCCGGTAAGGGCAAATATTTCTGTGATGAGCGCGAATATTTATTCTTGAGTCTTGGATGTTTTCTATGTATTTAAGTATGTATTTCTCTTTATAAGTATGTTTATCGTTGTCTAGTACCCATAGTACAAGCCTAGAGCTTAGTTTGGGACTACGTCATTTTGTGTGAGATTGTCCCCTGATATTTATTTATTTATTCTATTGTCACAATAAATATAATAATAATTTGTAATCACGTTCTCAAAACGGCTATAACCATTTTGATAAAGCCTGCGGAAAAAGGGTTTCTCCGGTGAAAAAACGATCAGCCAAGTCGTTATCTTCGGGAAATTCAGGGTTCCGAGGCGTTTGACATAATATATAGTCGTCTACATATGTAGAGCTCGGTCTCTCAGGTACTTACTATAATAATTCTATATGTTCAGGTATCCAAGCCGAGGAGTCAGGCCAAGAGGCCGACGGCATCCAAGCATCAGGCAGCTACTCTTACACTGGCGATGATGGCCAGGTGTACCAGGTTCGGTACACAGCTGATGCCAACGGCTTCCAAGCCCAGGGTGCCCACCTCCCCACGCCACCACCAGTTCCCGAAGCCATCGCGAGGGCTCTAGCTGAGAATGCGAGAGATGAAGCCAATGGAATCTTTGATGATGGTAAGGAATATTATATTGGTAATGAGGGGTTGGGGAAAAGTATGGGAAATGGAGGGTACTGTTTGGACCTAAAAATGGAATACCTAATCTTAAAATAAAAAAATTAAGACTTCATTATGAGTAATAGAGTCAGCGATAAACATATTTTTTATCGAGAGATTAATAGATAACATTTGATGACTCAGTAACAAATACTTGCGGTCATCACACAAATATTTATTTGCTCTTACCGGGAATAGAACCCAACAACGCTAGCTTTGTAGGCAGGCAGGTCATTTCCAGTCAGGCTACAGTTAGCCTTACTGGAAGTGACCTGTAGACAATGCACATTAAATGAGCAACATCATCCAATTTTTACCCAAAAACCGCTTCTAATAAACGTAGTGGTAGCCAATTTTATATAGCTTAGTAAATAAAAGCCATGTCGTAAGTAAAACAACATTACTAAAACGGCAGACTTTTGAGCAGAAATGAAATAATATAATACAAATTGAACTAATCCCAAACTAAGCTCTAGGCTTGTGCTATGGGTACTAGACGACGATAAACTTACAAATGAGGCGAAAAATAAACTTAAATATATAGAAAATGTCCAATTCAGGAACAGAATACTCGCACTCATAACACAAATATCTGCCTTTACCGGGATTTGAACCCGGGATCACTAGCTTTGTAAGCAGGGTCACTACCAGCTAGACTAACGTGTCGTCAATTTGACAAAATGTTTTTTTTTGTTTGACGGCGCGGTATTCTAGTTGGGAGTGACCCTGCCTTCGAAGCCAGCGGTCCTGGGTTCAAATCCCGGTAAGGGCAGATATTTGTGTGATGAGCGCGAATATTTGTTCCTGAGTCTTGGATGTTTTCTATATATTTAAGTGTGTATTTCTCTATATAAGTATGTTTATCGTTGTCTAGTATCCATAGTACAAGCCTAGAGCTTAGTTTGGGACTAGGTCAATTTGTGTGAGATTGTCCTCTGATATTTTTTTTTTTATATTCTGAAAACATCACGCTTAAAGCGGCTTTTTTCAAGGGCATTCTATTTTTTTATTATTATGAGTTCGCTACTTGGACTAGTGGTCGCAATAACGTTATTTTGTTTGTAACCGGGTCATACACACTCAAACAAAAGTTGACTCACCTGTGGTCAAAAGTTAAATAGCTTGTGTGCATATGATAGGTCTAAAGCAGTCCTGACGCCGTTTTTGCGGGAAAGGGCTTATCCAGAAAATTAGGCCTTAAAACCGTTAACTTTCGGTGTGTCCACAGGAAAGACGGTAATTTATTTTCGCAGTTAATACTTAAGCACAAAAAAATGTATTTTAGACACCCTCAAAAATACTGTTGTCGATTAGATGATGTCAATTACACTCCATGTTGCGACCGTTTTTTCCTTCCACTAGTAACAAAACCTGAAACAACTTTCTCTTTCTAACTACAGGAAGCTACCACGACAACCAATACGGCACCGGCGTAGCAGCTGTGAGGTCCTTCGCTCCTGCCCGCCAATATACCCCACCTCAAGCCCGTCGCCAGTACTACTGAGTGCTACCACCACTAATTGTGCCATACTACTATTAATGTACCGATAGTCTTAGGTTTATGTACACAGTGAAGCAAATAAATATGTGAAGTGATTTCTAATGTGTGTTTCTTTCACATTAGCTAAGTAAGTTTGTGTTAAAACAATGGTATAAAAGCTACATACGTACATAAAGCCTGACAAGTTTCTATTTGGCCCTATTTCAATACAAACTTGTATTGAAATAGGGCCAAATAGAATCTTGTCAGGCTTTACATTAAATCATGCCTTTTCCCCAGAACCCTTCTGGGAAACAGGCGTGATTTGTCAGGATCGTAGCAGGTGGAAAGAAGTGGTAGAGACCACTGCTTTGATCCTGACAAATCTCTTCTTCAACATTCATACATCGAGTCATGCATGCACACGTCGGCTTCGGATAGTTAAGATTCGGCCCTTTTTCAGTATTTCCCCGATTTTATAAAAAAAAAGTACGCCTAGGGCGGCCCCTTCCCTTCCAATCACTATCGCACTGTTTCTTTCGTCAAACTTTTTTCATCCATCCATGACCGAACCATCGAAGCATGCCCTTTTCAATCGTAGTCACTATATCTTTCAGTCCACACTTCTCTATAATACAGTTTTACACCACGCATACTACTCAAAGAGCGTATTTCCACTGCATTTATACGACTGTCATGCTTATCCTGCCACACCCAACATTTACTACCATACATCAGAGTAGGGGCGAACACTCCATTGTGAACAGCCAGTCGGGCTTTTAGTGAAATGCCCCTACTGCTCACAAAGGACTGCAGGACTCCATTTATCTGATTGCCTGCATTCACCCTCCTCTCAACATCCTTCTCATCTACCATCTCTTATAAACGTACTTCCCAGGTACACAAATTCACTCACTTGCTCTACTAGTTCACCATTTATATTTACCACGCACTCAGTAATCTCCTCGTCCTTTCCTATCACCATGACCTTGGTCTTAGCAACATTTACTTTTATACCCTTTTGTTTAAATCCATCCATCCTTTTGTTTAGAAGCTACGTCATATGGGACAAAAAATAAACTTTTTACTAGGGTTCAGGCCCCAAAAAATGCCAATTGGACCCTATTACTAATTCCCCGCTGTCCGTGGTAGACAGCTGAATTTTTCACACAGTGTATTTTTCTATAGATGCAGTAGCAAAATAATATAAAATTAAATAACAAACGGCGTCTCCGTACAAAAAACGTTAGGCGTTTTTTGTACGATCTTAATAAGCCCTATGTGTGCGAATCCGAGTCACCCTTGGCCAGTTTTTGAACACTCATCCTCTTTCATTCTTACAGCCTGAATTATAACATAATAGTATAACGTATCTGTGACACGGTGCTATGGTGTGTCAGAGATCCATTGAGCTGAGAGTAAAAATATAATTTATGTATTTTTTATGGCATAGGTAAGAACTTTGTTAGTGATACATAAATAACATCACGCCTCCATTCCCAGAGTGGGGTAGGCAGAGCTACAAAAATACCATCAACTCTAAAAAGACTTCTTGATAACTCTGTACCATATTTTGCACAATCAGGCCAAGAAATATACTAGTGTATTAGTGACAGGTTGCAAGCCCATCGCCTAACAGTACTACTCGCGCCTCTTACGACATCCACGGGAAGACATGGAGGGGCACTATTCTAATCCGGCAACCACCACCACCATTTGTCGAAATCAAATGTCGCCATGACAGATAAGGACAAAGCATGGTATAATATTCCAAGCTTATTCAACGTTTATTAGTAATGGGGTTATTCTGAAGACTACAATCTTAAGACTGCAATCCAAAGAAGTCAACCCTGGGGATCAAGATAGAATGCCTCTATGCTAGTAATTTCATTGGTGGGACATATAAGATTAATGCAAAAAAAAACATTCGGATAAAATCTTTCGGCGACATAGAGGGAACCGGCCTCGAGACTTTCACATAATCTCATTCACAATGCTATGATGGCTCTTATTTACTTGATAGTAATGGCGCCGAAAAACGATAAGATATCATATCAAACGCAATATGGTTCTACCGATTGAAATAGAGCAGTGTGCTTGTTTGCCAAGTGCACTGAGCGAGTTTGCTCTTTTGTACAGAACAATTGCCATTGAAGTTTGGCTCGTCATTCTCAATTGCCAGGAAACGGTACTTCTGCAACTCTTAGGCAAACAGTGAACAAATATTTGCAGTCGCATCTCTAATTTGCGGCACTATTGTAGTGTTAATCTCGTTTTGTATCACTTTTAGGGATCCGTGTGATTTTTGTTGGTTAACGTGTCATTTTTTCAGCATGCATTTCGTTTTTTTTTTTCTATGTAAGCATTGTGATTTTTCTTTTAGCGAGAAAGCCATGGAAAATAAATAAATAGTTTTATTTAAATAACACGTTTAGCATAGAATACCCAAAATAACCCGTGAAATACCCGTTTTCTTGACAACAGGTTTTTAGTGCATATTTTTTTGTGTAAACACGTTACACTTTTACAGTAAGTACATCATGTCACCAAACAAAATACTTTTAAGGAGATCTATTAAAATCTTTCTTATTTTTCTTAAATAAGAATAGTATTACATACATACACTTGTCCGAATACAAAGATATTTATACATTTTTAGTCCTTATTTCAATGGAATAACGAGAAAAAGTGTATACATCTCTTTGTACTCGAATGTACGAGTATGTGCCTGATAAATAATATGGGGCATGTTAAAATATGCTCTTACGTGTGACAGCACTATAATAAATCAAAATTCTACGGAACCTACATTATTAAGGTTCCTTGTCCGAAAGGAGTCCAACAGGACCCTATATAATATACCAAACGCTGTCCATTCCGTCCGTCCTAACTTTAAAGGGCTGTATCTTTTGAACCTTGATACATATCGGGTTTTTATAATGAGTGTTATAACGGCGGATTTACAAAAACTAAGTTATAAAAGAGGGGGGATTCCACACAAGAAACGTTTTTAGGGTTCCGTAGTCAAACTAGGATCCCTTATAGTTTCGCCATGTACGTCCGTCCGTCCGTCCTCAGCCTACCTCAGAGACTTAGTACCAGAATGCTGTAATTTGGCATGAATATACATATGAATGATTTAAATAGAAAATTAGTTATTACTTAGTGTTTTTTTAAGATTGTAGTACTTAACGGCATCGGAACCCTACACTGAGCATGGTCCAACATGCTCTTGCCCGGTTTCTTTTAAACGTATTTTTATAATGGTTGTATCGTAAAAACGGCAATCCTTACAATCGTTAAATTTGGTACGACCATACATACATACATAACATCACGCCTTCATTCCCAGAGTGGGGTAGGCAGAGCAACCACATGTTGTACAATCAGGCCAAGATGTTTACTAGTGCATTAGTGACAATGTTGCAAGCCCATCGCCAAACAGTACTACAAGCCCTTATGTCCATAATCGCCTCTTACGACATCCACGGAAAGACATGGAGTGGCATTCTGACCCGGCAACCACACGGGGAACGTGGTACGATCATCTCTGAAGAAAAACAACAAATACTAAAACGTTCAAATCTGAATACAACAATACCTACTGTGCGGTACGGAACCCTCGGTGCGCGAGTCTGACTCGCACTTGACTGATTTTTCGTTCACACCTGACCTCTCTGCGTAATGCAGGAATGTTCTATTGTGCTCTCAACAAAATACCTATTTGTTGCTCCCAGAATTGTTGCGTCAATCAACGACAACATTTAGTGTGAGAGTCACTGCGAATTAAAAAAGTTCGAGTAATATTCTAACAAATCCATGGAAGTTTGCCGTTTTGCCAAAATAATTTTGGTTAAATGAATAATTTCCCAAACTTTTCATTTCTTGTATTTATGTACATACACACATAACATCACGCCTTCATTCCCAGAGTGGGGTAGGCAGAGCTACAGAAATACCAACAAATCTAAAAAGACTTGTATATAATTCTATATCCACATTTTGCACAATCAGGCCAAGAAGTTTACTAGTGTATTACTCGTAGTGACAGGTTGCAAGCCCATCGCCTAACAGTACTACAAGCCCTTATTCCCTTAGTCGCCTCTTACGACATCCACGGGAAGACATGGAGTAGCACTATTCTAACCCGGCAACCACACGGGGTATTTCTTATATTTTTCAGAATTTGTTTTATTACCATCGTGTAGAACCCTTTAGGTTAGGTTAGCTTTTATAAAATTCTAAAATATTTACGGTTTTTGAAAAATTTGGGAAATCAAACATTTGACCAAAAACTTTTGTCGATACTAAGGTAACCCCAAATCCATACTATCATACTAATATTGTAAGCAAGTGTAGTAATCATCTTTTAATTGTAAAGGAAAAATAAAATATTGGAAAACTATAAATAATATAATAAACCCTGTATAACACCCAAGTTAGCACGCCCATGGCAAGATCCTTTGTTTATTTCACCAGCTGTATAAATTACCTGTGTTCAGCAAATACATATTTTGATTTTTTATTTTGAAATTAATTCTGTCTGTCTGTTTGTTACGCTTTCACGGGTAAACCACTGAACCGATGTAGATGAAATTTTGTATGGAGATAGTTTGAATCCTGAGGAAGGACATAGGGTACTTTTGGTCCCGGAGAAATTGAACGGTTCTTGAGGGAACAGCGATGAAAGACTTCTACTCGGACGGAGTCGTGCGAAACAGCTAGTTTATATATAAACATAACCCTTTGCTGTAACACAAACACGAGGCCACTCGTCTCCTACATTGTAACTAACATACATACGTACATAACATCACACCTTAATTCCCAGAGTGGGGTAAGTTAGTGGTGGTAGGACCCTGTGCAGGGTCCGTCCGGATCGCTACCACCATCTTATCCATTAACCACCCGCCAATCAACAGTGTTCGCATTGTTGTGTTCCGGTGTGGGAATAAGACAACCGGTGAAATTACTAGCATAGAGGCATTCCATCTTAGTCCTCAGGGTTGGCAGCGCATTTGAGGTCTTAGGATTATAATCTTGAGAATTCAAATGTCTATGGGTCTCAGATTCCACTTACCATCAGGTGGCCTGAGTGCTCGTGTGCCTTCTCCTTACATACATACATACATAACATCACGCCTTCATTTCCAGAGTGGGGTAGGCAGAGCTACAGAACTACCAACAAATCTAAAAAGACTTGTTGATAATTCTGTAACCACATTTTGCACAATCAGGCCAAGGAGTTTACTAGTGTATTAGTGACAGGTTGCAAGCCCATCGCCTAAAAATACTACAAGCCCTTACCCTTAAGCCCTTAGCTTTCTCCTTAACATAAAAAAAAGGCAGAATTACCAACAACTCTAAAAACCGCACTTTGCATGTTTACCACTGTATTAGTGACAGGTTGCAAGCCCTTATTCCCTTAGTTGCCTCTTACGACATCCACGGAAAGACATGGAGCGGCACTATTCTAACCCGGCAACCAAAAAAATCAAAAAAAAATCAAAATCATTTATTGAGTTTCCATAAGTCATTGTAATTACAGTAGTTGGCTACCTCTTTTTAAGTATAGAATATACCTGTGCTAAGAGGCAGCCGCTCTTCCTTATTGGTAAGTAGTAAGTACTTAGTACAAAAATAATTAAAAACAAAAAGAAAAGACGGAAAAAAAAAAAAAAAAAAAAAATACAAGATTACAATGTGCAAAATCATCAAAAATTTGAAGACAAATTCAGGTTTGCAATTTAAATACATAGCCTATGACTTACATCTATTGTTCAACTGTGTGAGTGAGTGAGTGTATGTGTATATATGTGTGTGTGAGCGTGTGTGTGTGTGTGCGTATGTGTGTGTGTGTGTGTTTGTGTGTGTGTGTGTGTGTGTGCGTGTGTGCGTGTCTGTGTGTGAGTATGTTTATCTGCTTATGCTGTTTTTAAGTTATTTTATGTTTAACATTTACTTTTACACTGCTGTGTTAAAATCAGATGATTTTATATATTATTTAGATAATGTTTTTTAATAGATTGTCGACTTCGCTATAACTTTTTATTTTAAACAAACAGTCGGAAATTTTATTTTTGCATTCATAATGAGTAAGGTGATAGATATTTATTTCTTTATTAACAATATTATATAGAATTGAGGACTGAGGGGCGAATTGTCTTTTTGCAGTGACTGTCTTTGTTTTAAATAAAGGTACAACATTTCGTTTTCTGCGTCCGTTTTGGGATTCGGGTCTGTATATTAATGACTTATGCGTTTTTAAAATAACATGCATAACATAAAGTTTTCTGACCGAAAGATTGCCACAGCACGAATATAATTCTTCAGTAGGGAATTTATATGGTTTAAAAACCACACGTATAACTAACATTACATCATAAACACGGTAGACGCATAAAAACCCAAAAATTCCAAACAACAATCAAGCAATTAAGGCAATAGATCAGTCTCGCATCTCCCTAACGTATTGGAATACATCGAGGTATCAAATATCCAAAATGGCGTGTTACACAAAGGTTACCAAACCGGTTGCGCGTGAGTCGATAACGGTTTACTGGGTTCTGTAGAGTTGTAACTCGTAACACCTGGTGTGTTATCGGTAGACCCCGTTATCGGAGGTGCAATTTGGTAGTTGAACGTTCTTAGGGATGGGTAAAAATATTTATGATGTCGATATCGATACTCTTAGTTTTCTTTACAATTACTTTTACATACATTTTTTTTTACAAAAATGTAATATTTGTGTTTCGTTTTCTATAATAATCAATGTCTTCAGAAGCAGAATCTGCTATCGGTAGAACAAAAAGACTGTGGTTGCTATTTTGCAATTGTTTAAAGCTACAACTTAAGAGGATTGTGAAGCGATGCCTAAACCGCGTAGCTGTCAAAAATAATCCATACAAATTTAGCTCCGGGCGATAACGTTTCTCATTCCCTAAATTTTATTCGATTTCCACGATTTTTGAATATGTTGTAGATATTATGGAAAACTAGGTCTGTACGTTTCCGCTTTTGTTTTTTTATTTTATTTTCATGCCATTCAATATTTTCGATTCAGGATGAGGGAGATTCGATTAAAGGGAGGAGCGATAAACGAACATCTATACTAATACGAGTATATACTAATATTAGCTGCTGCCCGAGACTCCATCCGCATAGAAATCGCTTATCGCTCTTCCCTCGGGAAATGCCCAATTATCCAGAATAAAAGTATTCTTTGTCCTTCCCCGGGACTCAAACTATCTCTATACCAAATTTCATCAAAATCGGTTCAGCGGTTAATCCGTGACAGCGTAGGAAATAGACAGAGTTACTTTTACTATATCTGTATCTGTCTGTTTGTTACGCTTTTGAACCGATTTAGATAATCCGGGGAGGACATAGGGTACTTTTTATTTTTATGAAAAAAATTACGGTTCCAGACGGAATAGATAAACGACTTCTATGCAAACGGCTGCGCGAGAAACAGCTATTCAAACAATAAATAAATATCAGGGGTCAATCTCACAAAAATTGACCTAGTCCCAAACTAAGCTCTAGGCTTGTAATATGGGAGCTAGACAACGATAAGTATACTTATATAGAGAAATACATACTTAAATACATAGAATACATCCAAGACTCAGGAACAAATATTCGCGCTCATCACATAAATATCTGCTCTTAATGGGCTTTGAACCCAGGTACCTGCTGCCTAATTGAGAAGGCTAAAATGTGTTTTGTACGCTCCTACGGGACATCTTAAACTTGCCGGATAAAACTTCATCTTTGAGATCGACGCAGCGCTGTGTTGAGAGAATCACCCCCAGAACCACTGGCTTCGGAGGTAGGGTCACTTCCAACTAGGCCAACGTGTCGTCGTTCATTTAGATACAAACGATAGTATCGAGGGCCCCTAATATCCGACGGTCGACATTGACGCTCGATATATCTCGCGGCTAAATGAATTGAACGCATCGTAATGAAAGTCGCCGCCTCGCGTTACATGCACCGGAGAATGCGTAGAAGTGTCATGAGAAATACGAAAATTTAATTTAATTTAATATCAGTGCACACATTTTAACATATGATTTTGTATCGTTAGGTGTAGGTATGCGATACACTGTATTGAAATTTCATGTACAGCTTATCAGACAACAAGCCCCTCTCCTACTGATATTCTAAATTTGAAATTTCATTTTTTAACTTACTTAACCACACTCTCCTCTCTTCGCACCCCTGCATTAGAGGGTCCATGAATATCGTTAAGTTAGTGGAATCATTGAATCGGCAAAATCTCTAATATTGTTTAAGCTAGAGTAAAAATAACACAACATGTGTTATTGATTAACAATAGCGAAGCAAATATAAAAAATTGTGCACCTATTAAAAAATATCCTGTACTTGAAAAAATAATTAATCATGTTTTAAAACTAGAATTAACGCTATAAGTAAGTTTCTACTTAGCAAAATTAATGGCATTATTGCTAGATTTCACTATTTTTTCATTTGTATTTCTAGTTTAAAGTTCCTATATACGTATGATACCCTTTTGCAGTGCCTTTGCAGGGTTCATTAATGTACAGATTTATATAATAATATGCTTTATGCAAACAAAGAGTTTGAATTTGAACGATGCCACTTCTGTGAGTTTCTTCGTACTCCCCGAAATGTGCTCCAGTTGTTCAGCAGCCGGTGCATCTTACCCAACGTTACCTAACGCCGCCGCGACCACGGACACTGCCGACTTGGGTAAATAAATAAATATCACGGATCAATGTCACACAAATTTACCTAGTCCTAAACTAAGCTTTAGGCTTGTACTATGGGTACAAGACAACGATAAACATACTTAGATAGAGAAATACATACTTAAATACATAGAAAAATACTTACCGGGATTTGAATCCGGGATCGCTGGCTTCGGAGGCAGGGTCCCTCCCAACTAGGCCAACATGTCGCCAACGTGTGGGTAGTTATTATATTTTAAAATAAAAATAGGATTCATATCCATTTCATTTCTAACATGCTTGAAATATTATAACAACACTTTGTATGTTACGACCTAAATAAGACTGCTCAGGAATATAATAGACACAAAAAAAACTTTTTAATGTATTTAAGGTTATTTTTATTTGATTTGTAGATTGTTTGTAAAGGAGCTCATTTTTTTAGGGTTCCGTAGCCAAATGGCAAAAAACGGAACCCTTATAGATTCGTCATGTCTGTCCGTCTGTCCGTCCGTATGTCACAGCCACTTTATTCCGTAACTATAAGAGCTATACTGTGGAAACTTGGTAAGTAGATGTATTCGGTGAACCGCATTAAGATTTTCATACAAAAATAGAAAAAAAACAATAAATTTTTGGGGTTCCCCATACTTAGAACTGAAACTCAAAAATTTTTTTTTCATCAAACTCATACGTGTGGGGTATCTATGGATAGGTATTCAAAAATGATATTGAGGTTTCTATTATAATTTTTTTCTAAACTGAATAGTTTGCGCGAGAGACGCTTCCAAAGTGGAAAAATGTGTGTCCCCCCCCCCGTAACTTCTAAAATAAGGGAATGATAAATGTAAAAATAATATATGATGTACATTACCATGCAAACTTCCACCGAAAATTGGTTTGAACGAGATCTAGTAAGTAGTTTTTTTTTAATACGTCATAAAAACATTGATCAAAGCTACAACGAACTTTTATATTATGTTACTTGCTGCTACGGAACCCTTCATGGGCGAGTCCGACTCGCACTTGGCCGCTTTTTTTACTTAGTGACTGCAGTTATTAGACACTATTACGACAAAGTATGTAAATATTAAGCGAAAATGGACCAAATTCGAATCTAGTGTCTTTTTTTTAAATCTATAAACAAAAATTTATTAACATCAAATTGTATTATTGTTAGACTAGAATCGAGTTTGACGTTTATAAATACCATGCGTTACTTTTGCCTAGTTGGTAGTGACCTGTATACGACACTGGTGGTCCCGGGGTCGATTACCGGTATGAGTAAATATTTGTTTTTATTGGACGTTTTCTATCCCTTTTACTTATAAACTTGGAATATCCATGGGGTAGCTTATGCCAGGCTTTGTTCATATCTGTAATTGTGACATTTTCATGTGACAGAGAGTGACAAAATATGACATAAGCTACCCCACGGTTATTCCACGTTTATTAGTAAGGGGTTATATGTTAAATTATGTAATTCTCTGTTTAAGTATTTATTTATTTATTTGCCATGCCAACAACACACAAACATTACAAGTTTAGATATATATATATATATATATATATATATATGACAAGCGCACGCCAGCGTTTAAATAGTCTATTTTAGGGACTAACACTAAGAGCCATAAACAACAATTAGTGATTACAATAAAAATCACATTCTTAAAAAAAATGAAAATTCAAAGAAGCGAAATAAGTAAGTAGAAATAAAAACATTTATCAAAACAGATTGTAAAACTAATAACATGCTAGATTTAATAGAATAATTGTATATTTATCGTTATCTAGTACTCATAGTACATACAAGCCGAGATCTTAGTTTGGGACTAGGTCAATTTGTATGAAATTGTCTCATATTTTTTCTTCAGAACAAATCTATAGATTCTGCTCAAAATAGCGGAGTAGGAGTTTTCGGGGACCAGAAATCGATCTGTCAAATAGTCATCTTTGGAAAAACTCAGTTTAAACCCTCTCTGATACTCACAATAATTTGCCAAGTTCCCAGTCTCGGTAGCCACTCCTCACAGTAACTCTACACAGATGTACGAATAAAACTTTTCGCTATAAAAACGGAAGAGTGAAATTTTGGAACACATTCTCAACTTAGTAACACTCGGCGTGATATACTTATTATTGTTGTATAGTTTTTATTATTATTTCTGTGAAAATGAAACTGGTACGTGAAGTGATAAGTGATATTAATAGTGGATATAATAGTTTTTAATTAAGGTCTTAATTACTTTTAATTAATTGAAGAGTTTATCGTCTAATAGTGGAAGGACCTAGAGCAGGGTCTGGATAGTTAGCATATTCCTTTAACTTGCCTCTAAGCGGGGGGTGATTCTCTCAACACAGCGCTGCGTCGATCTCAAAGATGAACTTTTATCCGGCAAGTTTAAGAACTCCCGCAGGAGCGTACAATTCACATTTTAGCGCGTGCCTTCTCAATTAGGCAGCTTTATACCACACTGAACTCGACTCACTGCCTGCTGCCTAATTGAGAAGGCACGCGCTAAAATGTGTTGCGTACGCTCCGACGGGACTTCTTAAACTTGCCGGATAAAAATTCACCTTTGAAATCGACGCAGCGGTGTGTTGAGATAATCACCCCCCAGGAGTATTTCAATTGTTGTGTTCTATAATAAGACAACCGGTGAACTGACTAGCATAGAGGCATTAAATCTCAGTCCTCATTCTTGAGATTGGTGTCTAGAAATTCGAATTAGATCTCAGATCCCACATACCATAAGGATTCCATCTTCGTGTTAAATAGTCACAAAATTGATTTCATAATTATTGGTACTTCTTAGATGAATTAATTAGTCATATTAACAAGTGAGACGTTAAACACGTTAGACGTAAGAATAATAATAAATGATAAGACTAATAAAATAAAGTTTTAAAAATGGCTGATTTCCGATAATTACTAAAAGGCTATTTATTGAATTTGAGATACTGCTTATTATGTAGCTGCCCACTTCATTCGGTCTGCCATTTATGTAGCTGCCCACTTTAGTGCTTTGTCACTTTAACGTCATGTTTGAATTGGTGCACTGATCTGTCAAACGCGTTAAAGCGACAAGGTACCAAAGTGTCAGCTACTAATAAGGCTAAAACACCGAAACACCGTTTTGTTGTGTCATGTTTTTAGCAAAAAGACATGAATATGATTTCTTACTTAAAGTGATATATAATAAATAAATAGAATACTCAATTACAATTACAATTAAGGTTTCAAATATTAGTTGGAGCAATAAAGCAAAAGATATAACGAACGAAATGCAAACTCACTGTCATTTTAAGCCCGACCAGGAAAAAAACCTACTCTGGGGGTGTTAAATTATATATATCTACAATATCCAAGAAATATACCATACACAATTGTCAGGTCACTTTGACAGCATTGACAGATAGCATTAATGACGTCTTAAAATATACTGTTGCCAGTTGAATAAAGTACTTCCATTGGTTTACAATATGCGAAGTTTTTTATTTTTCTGGTCGGGCTTTAGATACAAACAAACAATAAACGTATGTAAATAAACAATGCCTTTTGTTCAAAATTTGATTAGTCATCGTCATTTCAAGCCTCGGTGGACGCATTTGAAGCGTGAATTATTGAAGAAACTTCTGCATTTAAGGTGTAGACTTTAAAATTAATCTAATTTTTGTTTCTTATCTATTATGTTCGACCTATTTCTGATGGGCAAACGTTTCTCCTTTTTCTTAAGTGTGGCCAATCCTTTTTGAATGTGTTCTTGCCTCTTATATCTCACGATAGTTTTTTTTAATCCTTGTCGCTAAGTCACAATATTATTTCCTTAACTATGAAAAAGCAATAGATGTGTTTTTCTGAAATTTTACCGAACTTTGAAATTAAAAGCCATGTAACTGCTATACATTTTACGAAAACGTGTGGTAATTAGCGAAGCTATCTACATAGATGACATTATTGTGTTAAATATTGGAATTTTACTTCCAGGTCACGACAATGGCAGCTATGCTAGCTCTAGCATCATCAAACCCAATCTACACCACGCAACCAACGGAGCACTTCGCAAACAACGCCGAAGCCTACCAATCAGCGCTTGAGCAGCAGCAGCAAGGCGTCTACGGTGACCAATCACGGTACAGCCAACAAGATTACAGCCAATCACAAGCTGGGTATTCTCAAGGCCATACAGTCGCGTTCCCTACTGGACAAAACTCGTTTGCGGGACAAAATACTTATTCTGGAGCACAGAATGCGCAAAACTACAACGGACAAAACTTGCAGCAACAGCAAAGAGTTTCCACTGAGAGATCAGCTAGGATAGTTAGCTTTCAGAATGAAAACAAGGGAAATAGCTATCAGTATTCTTATGAGACTGAAAATGGTAAGACTAATTTAATTTTGACTTGGCTTTGTAAATTTTATCTCAAATGTATCCTCTTTTGTTAACTGTCCAACCTCCCTTCCTATGTTATTACTTCTTACTTAGAATACGTAAAAGGCACTATAATTTCTTTAGTTTGTTTAGACTAATGGGCGGAATAAGTTGCTTCTGTCTTACGATCTGCTTGCTAGTTTACCTTAAAATGTATGTCTCATTCAAATACCGGAGATTACATAGTACTCGTATTGTACCGATAAGAAACTTCTCAAATTGTTAGTTTTTAATGTGAAATTCTCAGTTACTTCTAAGATACATTTATTCTTTATGTTTTAAAAGTTTGGTTATTTCATTAGATTTTCAAATTTGTGAAATTGGTTTGGGTGATGATAATTTCAAGAGGTTTTTAATAATCGTCAAACTAAGTTGGTTAATTTCATTCCAGGCATCAAAGTCCAAGAGCGCGGACAAACCCAAGGAAAAGGCATCCAAGCTCAAGGTGGATACTCTTACACTGGTGACGACGGCCAAGTCTACACGGTGACTTACACTGCGGACGAAAATGGGTTCCGGGCCCAAGGCTCCCACTTGCCCACTCCACCGCCCATTCCTGAAGCTATCATGAAGTCCATTGAACAGAACGCCAAGGATCAGGCTAATGGGGTATTTGATGATGGTAAGAGAAAAGTTTTTGAGGTAGTATTTAATCAGAAAAGTAATACTTTTATACTAGATAAGGTGGCTAACTGCTTAGTAGTACTCGTAGTGTAAGCATTTTAAATTTTATGTGGTTATCATATCTTATTAATAGAGTATAGAATGCTTTGACTATAACATTAATCTTAGTCTTCTTTAGTAATCCTCATTTTAGAAAGTATAAATAAAGAAAACGACCAAAAACCACATACTGATTTTGGATGCGACAAGAAATCTCGATCCAACGTAATGTATTTTAAATTCTGCTGTCAAACATAAACTTAAAATGAACTTTATACTAACAAAGAATATGCAGACAATACTGACTGTAATAATTTGCCCAAAAAAACCACAAACATTGATAATTTATTATGGTAATTCTAAAGCATTACTATCAAGTAAAAGGGAGTCTTTTGTAGAACACATTGAACTGATATTATTTTACTTGTGGTCTTACAGGAACTTACAAGGAAGAAAACGAGCTCAAATACACCAGACAGCAGATCCATCAACAGCAGCCAATCCAGCACGTTCAAACCATACAGCAAATTCAGCAACACCAACCAATCCAGCACGTTCAAACCATACAGCAAATTCAGCAACACCAACCAATCCAGGAAGTTCAGCAAGCCCAGCATATTCCTCAGGTGCAGCACATTCAGCTTGACCAAGAATACGAGAACCCAGCGTACCAACAAGAGTACCAACAGGAGTACCAGCAGGAATACCCTCAGAACTATCACCAGGAAGCAACTGGTACCACGGCTGGATACTACCAATAATTTATGAAATATGTTGTCTTTCTTAGTGGCCACACAAATTCTTGGAAAGATGTCCCAGGAAAAAAATGATTTTTATATAAATAACTAGATTCTGTTTAATACTTGTAACACAAATAACTTTTTTAAGCCTTTACAAATTAAGACAATGCTTTTGATGTCCGACGGGCTAAATTTAGGACATTTGTCACAGTGACTTATAACTATTAATTCTTTTTTAAACTAACTAATTTTGACGAGGGCCTGACAAGGCTATGCTTGAGCATATTTTGATGGTTGTATAGAGTTTAAGTTCATTACCGGGTATTTTTGAGTCAAAAGTTGCTGAAGCTTTGTAAATGATAAACAAATATAAAAAACCGGCCAAGTGCGAGTTGGACTGGCAAACGAAAGGTTCCGTCAGTACCTATAAACACGGCAAAAAAATTACATCCATGTCATGTCACCATGTCTGTTGTATGGGAGCCCCCCTTAAATATTTGTTTTATTTAAATTTAATTAGTTATTTTTAAATTGAATTTATAAATTAATATTCTGTGAATATTTATCAATATCCAGCAAAAACGAGCAAATAAATCACGTTTGTTGTATGGGAGCCCCCTTAAATATTTTTTTCAATCTGTTTTTTAGAATTTGTTGTTATAGCGGCAAAAGAAATCTGCGAAAATTAACTATCACGGTTCATGAGATACAACCTGGTGACAGACGGACAGACAGACGGACAGACGAACGGACAGCGGAGTCTTAGATAAATGATCTTGAGATAATCCTAATACGGCTACAATGCAAGGAAATTTTGATTTTAATCAACACAAGACTGAAAACG
Source organism: Acleris holmiana (assembly GCA_949316455.1). Lineage (NCBI taxonomy): Eukaryota > Metazoa > Arthropoda > Insecta > Lepidoptera > Tortricidae > Acleris > Acleris holmiana. Next base: position 16,345,606 of record OX438779.1, read on the forward strand.
TCTTCTAAATTATTGAATAGCTACCTAAATGTTTTAGAAAAGTAAGATGTTTAGCCGATAGGATATAGTGTGGTACGAGTGCTTTGATAGATTTTTTTTTAACCAAATTAACGCGTTCCATGTTATCTTGTTTATAATGTTATGTTTTTTTAATAAATTTACTATTGTTTAACATTTTTTAATGCACTACTTATGTTATTACCCTATTATTAAATGAATATTACTCTAGGTTATTAATATTTTGGACAGATAAGAAAAACTAGAGACAATCTTACATAATAGTGCCCTATGCTCTAGGGTTATACAGTCGGCCTCAAAAATAGCTGCACACTGCTGTACCTTGTCGCTTTAACACGTTTGACAGATTAGTGCAGCAGCTCAAACATGACGCTAAAGTGACAAGGGTCTAAAGTGATCAGCTACTTTTAAGGCTAGCCGTACTATGGGTGCAAGACAACAATTAAAATACATACGGGACCTCTAGGGTCACTACCAACTAGACTAACAATGTCGCTTTTTAATTCGTAGACGATTAACGCATTCACTGCCACCGACGCATATATGCGTTCACTGTCATACAGTGGTGGTAGGACCCTGTACAGGGTCCGTCCGGATCGCTACCACCATCTTATAAATTAACCACCCGTCAAGCAACAGTTTTCGCATTGTTGTGTTCGGTTGTGGGGATAAGACAACCGGTGAAATTACTAGCATAGAGGCATTCCATCTTAGTCCTCGGGGTTGGCAACGCATTTGAGTCTTAGGATTATAGTCTTGAGAATTCAAATGTCTATGGGTCTCAAATTCCACTTACCATCAGGTGGCCTTACACTTTCGCTTCCTCTACATTCATCAACCTCTTCATACATAAACGTCGTACATGGGGAATCTGATCACTGTATGAACATCTTTTTCTAAGGCGTCGCCTACCGACATCTCTATCCAGGTAAATGCGAGGTTTAAAAGTATAATCGCAAAATCGGCGTTAGCTGATCAAAAAACTCTTTATGTCTACGCAATAAGAGCGAAAAGACGTTGTTCGGCTCCGGAGACGCCGGCCGACGTCAGCCGAGCCGATTCGACGTCTTTTCGCTCTTATTGCGTAGACATAAAAGTTTTTTGATCAGCTAACGCCGATTCCGCGTCGATGGGTTTGGGGAGACCCTAAGTTTCCGCAAGAATAGTAAACGCTCAACTGCCCTTTATGGAACGAAAAAAAAAAACATCTGATGAGCTCGTGAATAATAATGCCTTGACAGTAAATGTAAAACAACGATTACGAAATCCGCCCACACCTGACACTCTATTGTAATAGATCCTAATCGACGCATTCCACCGATCGATGCATCATTAAGCTACGTTCCACTTGGCACTTGTAAAAATGGCATATTGGCTCTCACAAAATTGTTAGCCCGATTTTTTATCCTGAATAGTTTTTCGGATAATCGGGTTTATAAAATATGTGTTTATATACTCCGTGTGGCTGCCGGGTTAGAATAGTGCCACTCCATGTCTTCCCGTGGATGTCGTAAGAGGCGACTAAGGGAATAAGGGCTTGTAGTACTGTTAGGCGATGGGCTTGCAACCTGTCACTAATACACTGGTAAACATCTTAGCCTGATTGTGCAAAATGTGGTTACGTAATTATCAACAAGTTTTTTAGAGTTGTTGGTAATTCTGTAGCTCTGCCTACCCCACTCTGGGAATAAAGGCGTGACCTTATGTATGTATGTATGTATAAAATATGTGTACTTAGGTGTTCCCTGTTAAAACACCATTGTTTTTTTATATAGTAAGGTAAAAAAGGCAAAATGAAACCCTGACCTACCATAGATATTCTTTTTTTTTAAAGCTCTGTTTAACAGTCCTAGTACCAAACTAAGCTCTAGGCTTGTACTATGGGTACTAGACAACGATATAAATACTTAAATACATAGAAAACATCTATCAGAATCAAATGCTCGCGCTCATCACATAAATATTTGTCCATGCCGGCAATCGAACCCGGGACCGCTAGCTCCGTCACTATCGACTAAGGTAACGCGTCAACTGTGTCACAGTGACGTGATAAATCAACTTGTAAGACTTGTACACACAAAGTGTCACAGTGACATAGTTCTATGGTGTGCCAAGGTTCCTCTAAAGCGATAGTACAGCAAAAGCACAGGAATTTTTTAGGGTTCAGTTCCATAATGTTTCAAAGTGAACCCATGTGATATTTGGAGTTTGTCAGTCATACATACAATTTAATTAAAAGAAGAGGTTGACAAAATGAATTAAGGTTTCACAGCCAATGTTGAAGCACTTTATTTCTCTTTTTCTAAATGTTTTCTTTTGGTTTTTCAACAAAAAAATATCGTTCTAGCTTTATATTTAAAGTTCATAAACCGATAAATCTACTAATTTAATACAGATTTGAAAGAAGAGGACGATTTTCAACTAAATTTAAAAAGGAGAAGGTTATCAATTCGTGTGGCGGTTTGGTTATAGTGTTTAATAATTATAGTTAAAAAAAAACACATTACACAAAAAAATACACATCGGTAATATGGAGTGAATCTACTATTCATGAGTAGGGTAAATTATTTCAGGGGTGGTCGCCGACAAACTGCTAAGCAGTGTGACGAAGCTTTTTATTGTTATAAGTGTATTTGGCTTTTTGTAAAAAAATCCTCAAGATTTTGTCATGGAATCCAAGGAAAATTAACACAACTTCTTAAAAATAACGAGTCGGCTTTTTTTACTGTCTAATGAGATTGAAATAAATCTGTGTTGAAATTTGGTTATAAAATTATTTTATTAAACCTAATCCTCGTGTTTTATCTCAAATACGGAACCCTTCGTATGCAACTCCATTTCGCACTAGACTTGTTTTTTTATGCAATCAATACAAGAGTTGCATGAGTTAAACAGAAACAATCCACTTTGACCCAACATTAACTTTGAAACTAGTTATAAATGTTATAATGTACGCCGCAGGCAAATTGACGAAAAAGAAAAGCAACGCCTACATCATGTAAGTTGCGTTACAAATTGAGCTTAGATTTTGAGATAAATCAATGGATCCTACAGACAAATTACTTGACATAATTCTAAGCTCGGTGTGGCCAATGTGCTGTTGAGTAAGATTTTTTTAGATGACCAAGATATTTCTCTACTAGCTTTCAAGATGGAAGTGGTTAAGAGGATTGTTAAGTGATGCCTAAATCGCGTAGCTGTCACAAAATTATCCATTCCATTTTAGCTCCAGGCGATAACGTTTCTCACCCCCTAAATTCTATCCGATTTCCACGATTTTTGAACATGTTGTTGATATTATGGAAAACTAGGTCTGAACGTTTCCGCTTTTGTTTTTTTATTTTATTTTCTTGCCATTCAATGTTTTCTTGGAAAGAAAAACGTAGAGACATAGTTTTTTATAACATCTATAACATATTCAAAAATCGTAAAAATCGGACCACGTTTAAGGGGAGAAAAACGTTATCGCACTTTGTATGGATTTTTTTTGGTTCACAGTCTTCTTAGAGAAATTATATAAATTTAAATAACGCTGCTCACTCATGATAACGAATTCTATTATTTTTTTATCTAGCAGCATCATCATGCCGAGTCAATACATATCCTGCAAATCTTTGAGTAAGCTGCCAGACATGTAGGTACTCTTACCATGAGTGACATTGATCGTATTCGCTAGCGAGTTGAATGCTCTGGCCCTCACAGTATTGAAATACGACCATATAGTATTAAGAGGGACAGAGCATTCGACTCTCTAGCGAGTTCCGTCACGTAACTCTTGGTTAGGGTAAAGCGTCAGTGATACTGTAATACCGCAAAACGAACAAATTAAATTCGGTGCATAATACACCTTAGCAAGTAAGACAGCAAGGCTCATTCTGCAACTTAGTGAATTTGGTAGTTACGCGGAATTGCAGGAATTGTAGTTCCATATATTTAAGAGCCTTTGAAGCTCTCGAGATGCTAAATGCTAACGTAAACGGTTATCGAAAATTGACAAAAGAATTTGATGACACCGGGTCTGCTAACTTCGTAAGCAGGGTCACTACCAACTAGGCTATTTGAGTTGTCAAATTATTGGCCTCACATTTTGTAATCCTGGAACCAATAGGAACAAATCTAAAGAATATTCGATACGACCGCGAAGGACACCGATTATTACGATGTCCTACACGCTCGGCTAAATAACTGTTAGTCATCCTGCGAATACTGATTATTGTGTACTTTCAATGTACGATTTAGCGTTTTGAAGCTTCTCGAACACATGGTTAAAGGAGGCCAAATTATACTTGTTAGGGTTCCGTAGCCAAATGGCAAAAAACGGAACCCTTATAGATTCGTCATGTCTGTCTGTCCGTCCGTATGTCACAGTCACTTTTTTCCGAAACTATAAGAACTACACTATTGAAACTTGGTAAATAGATGTATTCTGTGAACCGCATTAAGATTTTCACACAAAAATAGAAAAAAAACATAAATTTTGGGGGTTCCCCATACTTACAACTGAAACTCAACTGAGACCCATAGACCTTTGAATTCTCAAAATTATAATCCTAAGATCTCAAATGCGTCGCCAACCCTGAGGCCTAAGATGGAATGCCTCTATGCTAGTAATTTCACCGATTGTCTTATCCCCACACCGGACCACAACAATGTGAAGACTGTGGCTTGGCGGGCAGTTAATGGTGGTAGCTATCCGGAAGGACCCTGCACAGGGTACCACTACTAAAACGAGTGCTGTCTGTGAGGACTGGTCTGTTCACGCTTGCAAGACTGTTTTCCAGTTGCCGTAGACACCTCGTCTTGATGTTCTCCTAGTCACTATTTTTAATTTAGTATTATCCATCTTACATTTCTAATGATTTCAGAAAATCTCCCTGGTTCTGGTATAGTGGGCTTACGAGATTTTTGAGATTATTTTTGTTACATTAAGTACCTAAGTAAGAGTAGTACTTACACATCGTATATGCAACGAAACGTTTTTACACAACAAACTTGAAGCGCATTCTTCTTGTATTTATTTGAGTTTGTAACGGTCAATTGATGGTATTTACGCATTAAAATAATATAATATCATAGTACTTGAGTGGCCAATAGCCACCAATTAGAAAAAATACGGCAAAATGTATGTTTTTTTCTGTTTAAAATAATTTATCTAGTTTAAGAAACACACTTCACATATGTCATAGGATACATTGTAAAACTTTAATATTTACATGTTAAAAACCTGTAATTGTTCGTATTGCGCTTTTAGCTTCAGTTTATTCACACGATTTAAAAAAGACGCTGTAAAATGCTGTTGTGTAAGAGAACTTAAAGTTCAATTAAACATGGTTTTTGTTCGACCACACATTGTAAAATAATAGCATATCCCAATAACTTATTAATAATAACAGTCACGCTACGATATTGTAAAATTTGCATAATTCTTATGCCAATTATTAATAACATAAGTCAATCATAAAACTATGCGAAGATAATTGTTTATGTGAAGTGGTAAAATGAACTTTAAAAATTGACAACTTGATAAGTTGAAATAATCGTCAGTGTTATGTCACTTAAGCGAGATGAGATTTAAATCATGACTGACGTGTGTAAATGATTAATGGAGACGCTCTTACACCGCGCATTACGAGTGCCTATATAATATCTCATTATTGAATTGTTGAGTAAAAAGATAAACATGATAAAAATTGTTTATTCAGTAAGTAGGTCGCACGGGCACTTTTACACGTCAAAACTCTACTGGCGCTTCAAAGAGACCACTGCTGAGAAGAAGCGCCACAAGACACTCAACAGTCAGATATGACAATGATAGAACTTAACCTAGCATTATATAAATCATGCGTAGTTAAGCAGGAAACAGTTTCGAAACTTCTAATCAACAAGAGCAAATAAATAAAATAATTATAATAAATTATATAAAGTTTCGATACGTTCTCCTACAGAAACCGTGTCCCCTAGACTAGATAGGTACTAAGCTGTTACGTTAGGTATCTTAGGCCAAGCATTTTTGTCTGTTAGATAATCCTCGACCCTATAGTAAGCTTTAGACATTAACGACTTTTTCAGTAAGTTTTAAGTGCTGAAAATGATAACTTTAAAACTTCGTCGGGTAATTTATTATAGACAAATTAGTACAATTATAGCACACATTAGAACAGTTTTAGTACAATTATCACACTAATATTATAAATTGGATGGATGGATGTTTGTTACTCAATCACGCTAGAAAGGATCTAGGTGAGGCACAGAGATAGATTATAGTCCGGAATAGCACATAACCTACTTTTTATCCCAAAAATTGAGCGTTGTCTAAGGGAATAGCGATAAACGACTTCTCCGCAGACGGAATCGCGGAAAACAACTGGTGATGTATATTTCTCAATGGCGTTGAACTTAACAGTGTCTGATTTTTAGGGTTCCTTGCCAGTTACTAAATAAATAAAAACTGGGCAAGAGCTGGGACGGGCGGACGGACATGGCGAAACTATAAGGTCCTAGTTTGACTACGGAACCCTAAAAATCAATAATGACCCGACTGCAAAAAATTATGAAACCAGTTGTGACCTTTGTAATTATTCACACTGTTTACCACCATGTAATATTTGCTATCTGATTTGAAAAAGAACCACTCCTAGTCCTCGTATGATGACGTTCATACATACATACACACATACCATCACGCTTTCATTCCCAGAGTGGAGTAGGCAGAGTTACAGAAATACTCAACAAGTACAAAAAGACTTGTTGGTGATTCTGTAACCACATTTTGCACAACCAGGCTAAGATGTTTACCAATATATTAGTGATAGGTTGCAAGCCCATCGCCTAACAGTACTAGAAGCCCTCATACCCTCATGATAACGTAGAGGCCAAATTTAGGAAAATCCAAGACGTTGACAGCAGGCATCTGTGAGTGGAACTCTATCCATTGCGATCGTCATCCTGCCTGCTACCAGGCTGTTCAGAATATTGTTCGAAGTCGAAGGCCAAACTGCGATGCACATTGTTGCTATACTGCCCTGCTAACAAAATGCAGTATCTGAGACAAAACTTCTGTAGCAAATTTAACCTTATTACTATCGGTTTAGGATAGAATCTGCTTTGGCCATTAAATCTGAGATACTGCTTTTTTGCTTAGGAGGGCAGTATGATAATCCTGGTCTTCGACTACGAACAATGTTTTGAATAGCCTTTTATCTAGGTAAAAAATATCTACCTACCTGATGGTGAAAGCCGTATCAAAATCCGTTGCGTGGTTTATGAGGAGTTAGGGGATTTGCAGACAGAAGGACGCGGAACTGGACTTTGTTTTGTGGTACTCGTAACTCATCATTCCATTTCATGGTTAGGTTAGGTTAAATGTTTAAGACATGAAAACATTATGGTTTCAGCAGAAAATAGCGTTCGATGAAATGATACATTTTGATGAAAGATGTTTCGATAAGCTGATAGATACTCTTGTTTATATAACAAAACACCATGGTAGTTTTAAAATAATTCATTTTAGTGTGCACTTAGCTTACCCGAGGCAACCAATTCCCTTTGGTAACGGACTTAAAGTCTATACTATTGACGAGGTTTGGTTCATCTACGACAGTTTAAAGTCGTAATTTAAGTTTAATTACCTTGCTCCTGTGTACATTCAGATTTTCAAGTTAATTAATCAGAACTAGCGTCATGGAAAATGATAAATATGAGCAAATTGTTGCATAACTTGTCCTGTTTGACATTAATTATGAATTATTTCGTTGCTAAAATTATCCATGCTTATGCAATTAACTACACAAGACTAGGACCAGTGTCGCGTATACTCGTAATTGAATCGAAGGCTAAAGGATTTCTTCTACTAGCTGTTGCCCGTGACTCCGTGCGCATTTTTCCTTATCACTATCTAATTTTCCGGGATAAATAGTACTCTACATCGCTCTCCTTCATTTAATCTATCTTCATACCGCATTAATAACAGTTCAGCGGTGCAGGTGAAACGCAAACAAAAAGTGTCGCACAAATCCAGCCACTTTCTATGGAATTTCGGTACTAAGTGGCTCGATTTCTTTGCTCGGCTTATTAAGCTTAAACACTGAGGTGTTCGAATGGGAATCCCTTTGTCACCCATATAATAATGTGCCTATATTGCCAGTCGAAATTAGCGACAAATGTAAAGATAATTGTTATCAAGTGCCACCGACACGCCAGGGCCTCTATTCAACCGCATTATAACGATATCGTATTTGACGTGTTTTAGAATCGTTTATGTTACAGTCGCCATTGTTGTAAATGACATAAGAGTTATGAAAACGTTGACAATACGGAAACACGTCAAATACGATATCGTTATTACCGTGTACAATCCCAGCCCAGGCGTATTTAAATAAGTCACGATAATGCGTTTGGGGCAGCGAACGCAAACCCATTTGAAGGTGCTAGGGCAACCGGTCGCCATTTAACATCTCACTTCACGCGTATCTTACTCGTTATATTTCAATGTCCATCTTTAAGTACGCCTAATACGATGGAGGTTAGTTTAGATGCGTTATGTATTTAAACATTATCCTGCTAAGATAGTTTTATTACATTGATTGAGACCAAAAAGGCATGATTTACAGTAACGCGACAATTATTACAGTACACTGAAAAATCGAATAGGTTGATTTTACTTATAATTAGGGCTGGTACAGGTCCTACCCGTAAGTTTAGTAAAGTTAACAAAAACTTTTGTGAAAATAGCACGTTGAAAAGGTTGCATCAATCTTTTCAGGTATTATTTTTACAAAACTCACAGTTTTACTGGTGGTAGGACTCTGTGCAGGGTCAGTCCGGATCGCTACCACCATCTTATCCATTAACCACCCGCCAAGCAACAGTGTTCGCATTGTTGTGTTCCGGTGTGGGGATAAGAGAACCGGTGAAATTACTAGCATAGAGGCATTCCATCTTAGTCCTCAGGGTTGGCAACGCATTTGAGGTCTTAGGATTATAGTCTTGAGAATAGAAAATTTCTTTGGCCATCCACGGGAAGACATGGAGTGGCACTATTCCAACCCGACCACCACACACATGGTTATTAGTATTATTTACTAAAAATATTATTATTATATGAAATAATTACATGCGCACGAAGTCGCATGCGTCACCTAGTCGATGCACTCGACTACAAAGTGTTGTATCCACTTTTGGACCTTATTACAATGCAATAATTCAAAAAATGGTAACATTGACAAAAAATATTACACGAATAAAAGTAGAATAAAGTCGAACCTATCGCTTTAAGGGATATCTTCCAGTTAAACTTTGGACAAGTGAGAAAACATAAATGTAGCAAAAAATAAACATATATAAATGGGCGGTTTTCAAAAAAAGTGTATATCGTTAGTGACAAAAATTAAGAAACTTCTACTTTTCCATTTCGTCACGAAGATTAACGTAAGTATCTAAATGTATGGCTTATTATCGAGACTAAATGTTATATGTACATAGTTAAGATTTCTTTAATTTTTGTCCTTAACGACGTACACTTTTTACACTTTTTTTGAAAAAAAAAAACGCGTTATAAAATGTTAATTAAATACTCGCATATAAATAATAAGAAAAAGTCAGAAAGAGAAATGACTGCACAGCATAACACCCAACTGTATGCAAATAAATCCATACAATTCACTATGTGTAGTTATATCCAATATTTTAATAATGCCATTATGTTTTAAGAGACGTATTGTTGCAGCAAAATCTGTTTATTGCCGCTTACATCTTACAAAATTTTATGTTCACATTAAATCAAATTAGTGTCTGTCTGTGTGAAGGCTAAAGATATATGAATATTTCATTTATATATATGTACCTGTTTGATTTATGGTTTGTTTAAGGATTGAGCTCACGAAAGATAAAAGGTAAAAGTTGTTTATTCAGTGAGTAGGCCGCACGGGCACTTTTACACGTTAAAACACTACTGGCGCTTCAAAGAGACCACTGCTGAGAAGAAGCGCCACAAGAAACTCAACAGTCATTTTTTTTTTAAATATTGCTTATGATAATGATAAAACTTAACCTAGCATTATATAAAACAATTAATAAAATTTAAAAATATTAATACCTTGTCGTATTTTAGGCTACTCTCGAGTAGTCTACTTGCTTATGATGCTTAAATAGTGTATATAGAAAAATACATATTGGGATTAAATTTTACAAAAGTAAAAAATTAACAATTTATAATTGCTATGTTTAAAAAAATGGTTAATATTGTAGGAAGAGCATTATTTAAAAAAATATAGCGAGAAATAGGGTGATGGCACTAGTTGGGCACTTTAAGCTGACAGGTACCAATAATGCTCGCTTTACTTTTAATTCAAAGATCATGCGGTCATAAATTGACTGTTGCAAAACAAATGACATATCTTCTGTAAAGTAAAAAGGGTATTACGCCGATTTTTTTTTCGCATAAATTTTCTTCATCTGAAACGGGAGAGAAGAGGTTAAGTAAGGGTAGTTTTGTTTTATAACATTTCAAAAAAGTCAAAGTTATCAGTACAATAATACATAACATAACATCACACCTTTATTTCTAGAGTGGAGTAGGAAGAGCTACAGAAATACAAACAAGTCTAAAAAAGACTTGTTGGTAATTCTGTAAAGAATAACAATTATGCGAAATCATTCATTTGGACAATCATCATTATGTGTCAACAAGAGGAACCAAGTAAGAATCAAGTGTACACCATTGGCCCCTTGTCCATTACTGGTACCATCAGTACCATCACCCTATACGGTAACCTCTTTAAAAGAAAGTGGAGGGGAGCATTTCCGTCGAGCTAATATACCGACATATTAAAACTGTCTTCATTGAGGTCTCCTGTCTCCTGTCTAACAATGTCCATGTTAAAATGGCCCTCGGACCCCCATCCGGAGCAGCCACTGTTTAGAAGCTTGTCTTTCTATCACCCATAACCAGCTAACAGGTTTACGAAAAAATTGATCACGCATAGTTCATATACCAGGTGTTGCCTGTAATAGGAGCAATCAATTGAGGAATCGCTTCTACTCTATAAACGTAACAACATTTGTTACAACTTAAAAAAAAATGTAGCTTATTACATATTTGAGATGTTTTCGAACAAACTAAGTAGTATTTTCAATATACTCCATCCAATAGTCTAGTTGACATCTACTGTCAGCCTAGCAACTTCGTAGTTTTCGCAATACATTGCTTGCTTAGAAAATCTAAATTCATTAATATTTAGTTAACAATAAGTTATTTTCAAAAGTTGTAGAATAAATGTTGTTACGTTTGTGGTGTGGAAACAATCCCTCAATTTATTGCTCCTGTTACAGGCAACACCCGGTATTGAATGAAAATGTATGATTTATAATTCCCGAGAGAAAAACTATAAACCACGCAGAAAAAGTCGTAGGAATGCTATATTTGTCAATTAAATGTCCTCGTGCACTGTTGTCAGTTTTGAAATCGATTAATTCCGATTCTATAATATTCATCGATCTATTGCTTCATGATACATATTTTATACCTGCTTAAAGGTCAGACAACCGAAGGACAGTCAATTATTTATCTAAGGAGATTCATCGTTTTTTGCTTAGATCAACCCATGTTCAACATTTTAACTGGATCGAATACCTAAGTCAAAGAGTTATTGATTCATTAGCATAATTGCTTTAGGAAGTCTATATTTATTTGATGATTATTAAAATATTAATTGCATAGGCAACTTATAAATACATGGTGTGATGATTCAACCCAAATAAAACTAATCTCACACACTTGACCAACTGACAAGTGAAGCTATATTCGTTGCATTCGTTAACCGGATCAAAAATTCGTTATTGTCACAAAATAATCAAGGTTCTTTAATATCATGGGGACTTGAAAGAACCGTTTGGAGCTAACCCCATGTGCTTCTGATTAGTCTACCAGAGGGTCCGTCCCGATCGCTACCACCATCTTATCCATTAACCTACCGCCAAGCAACAGTTCCCATTATTGTGATCCAGTGTGTGGATAAGACAACCGGTGAAATTACTAGCATCGAGGCATTCCATCTTAGTCCTCAGCATAGCATTTGAGGTCTTAGGATTGCAGTCTTAAGATTAAGGTCTTGAGAATTCAAATGTTTATGGGTCTCAGATTCCACTTACCATCACGTGGCTTGAGTGCTCGTGTGCCTTCTACTTATTATAAAAAAATCCTTTAACCGACCAATTGATAAATGAAACTTTTGTAAAGGTGCTTTGTAAAAAACCGGCCACGTGCTATTCGGACTCGCCCATGAAGGGTTCCGTACCAATATCTATACAACCACGGTGTTTGTATTAAGATCAAGCAAAAAAACGGCAAAACTACCACGTTTGTTATATCGGGACCCCCATTAAATATTAATTGTATTGTTTTTTTTTTTTTTATAGCAGCAACAGAAATATATCATCTGTGAAAATTTCAACTGTCTAGCTATCACGGTTTATGAGATATAGCCTGGTGACAGACGGACAGACAGACGGACGGACGAACATGGCGAAACTATAAAGGTTCCTAGTTTGACTACAGAACCCTAAAACTTTTAAGACAAACCATAACAATGATAATAGTTATAATGCGAAACCGGTCAACAAATTTCGATGAGATTTGGTGTGAAGATAGCTAAACCCCGAGGAAGGACATAAGATACTTTATATACGCGATAAACGACGTCAACGTGGACGGAGTCGCGGACAATAGCTAGTCTTTCTATTTATTTCAAAGTTATACAGGGTGATTTTGGGGTCATGATCCGGAATGACCAAAAGTGAATAAGATGGTCATACTGAACAACCTTTCCGATGGGACCAACCACGAAATCGCCAAAAAAAAACCAGCTGTTCCATACATTAACTCTCACTTAATTCACCGTTAGTGTATGGAACAGCTGTTTTTTTTTGGTGATTTCGTGGTTCGTTTCGTATTCGATGGCTGTCATCAATATAAAAGATAACATCGAATAACGTTCAAAGCGTAACGTTTATTGTTTTGAATAGATCAAATTCCAAGTAACAAAGGCTTTGGCCTTGCTTAAATATGTAATAGACGTAATTTCGATCTTTTGTTGCGTTACGGTAAAGGTTACGATAAACTTTTAGAAATACACTCTTAACACGGCACATCCATCCACACTGATACTAAGACAAATCATATTTTATGTGATTGTAACTTTGTATTTGGTGTGGAGATAGCTTGAACCTCTGGGAAGGATATAGGTACTTTATAAAATGGAAATTTAGAGGGTTTTCGATAAACTAGCGATAAACGGTAGACGGAGTCGTTGGTAATAGCTAGAAATGTACTTAAATAGGTAAGAACACTCAACTAAGGTAACGGCACCAGTACTCGACAGAGGACCAATGTTCGACACTGGATCTTATTCAAAGAAGATAAGAGTTATTCATTTGTTTTGCAAAAAACAATTCATAACCCTATGGCCTTTGAATTAAAAGCTTCTGTCCATGATTGGTGCATGTCAGCTAAAAGTATTGAACACTGGTGTTCATATGAATATTCTTATTTATTTATTTGCATAACCATGGTATTTCAAGGTGGTCTCAAAAATAAAAGTACATACATGGACCCTACTAGGGCAACGCAGATTGCTTAGAAACTAAGTACAATTATAAAAGAGTTGTTCTTGGGGGTGATTCTCTCAACACAGCGCTGCGTCGATCTCAAAGGTGAAGTTTTATCCGGCAAAATTAAGAAGTCCCGTTGGAGCGTCCAAAACACATTTTGCGCGTGCCTTCTTAATTAGGCACCTTTTTACGACACTGAACTCGACTCGCCTGCCTGTTGCTTACATTTTTCAATCAGCTATCTTCCCTCCCCGAAGGTTACCCAAGTCAGTTATTTTACACATTATTAAAAATAATCAATTGCTTCTAGTTTATTTATTAAGACGTTAAGTTCTGTAAGAAAAAAAGCAGGCAGACATCTTTTTTCTAGAAACATACAAAAAAAAAAAAAAAATATGGAATGTCTTCATTAGTAAATAATCTGCATCTTGCTTTTTATCTTAATATCTTTAATATTTCCACTTTCTCTCATAAACATGATAGATAGATAAAAACACGCAAATACGAACTCACACACACACAAGCACAACGCAGTACCATGGCTAGTTAACCACACTTTTGTTTCTTTAATACTTGTCCCCCCTAAATTTCTCCCTGATCAGTTATTATAAAAGAAAATCCCGTAAGGTAAAGACACCAGTACTCTACAAAGGACCAATGTTCGACACTGATTCTTTCTCAAAGAAGATAAGAGTTATTCATTTGTTTTGCAACAATCAATTTATAACCCTATGATCTTAGAATTAAAAGCTTCTGTCGATTATTGGTGCATGTCAGCTAAAAGTGTCGAACATTGGTGTTGTTACCTTAATTGGCCTATGTATAAGCTTTCTGTATCATACCTATATTTTATCAATATTGTGCTGTGGCTTTATTGAATAAATAAAATAAAATAAACCATAAGGTAACTTTCGATTCATAAATAACAATTTATGCGCATTTAATAAGCTTGACACCAGGATGCGCCCGAGCAGCAAGCCCTTTTCGGCGAAAAAAATATCCACGGAACGGGTCTTAAAGAAATTCACTTTCGTATTTAAATTCAATTAACTGCACTTTTAAGGAAGTAAGGTTATCGGTAATTGTTAGCTATTTTAACGAGGTACCCATCGTTATGTATAAACAAGAGAATAGTCGCGGTTTCGTCTGTATTTTGTAATTTTTGGTTTTTACCACATTTTTGACAATCCGGATGGTTTGTGTGTATTTATTTTTTATTTAATATTTATTGTATAAGAATACAAATTTAAGGACAAAACGTCTCAGACCTCACCTACCATGAGGCAACAAAGATTTTACAGAATGTTTATTTTTATTTTTTATTATCTATTCATACTAAATATACTTCTCTAAATGGATATTACCTGTTGTATTACGGTGGCAGAAGTACTTATGACTCTTTCACCATTTTAAACAAAAAAAAATACAATATGACTGCGTTTTTTTTATTTTTATTTCTTTTTTTACGATCTTATTGTGAATTCATCACGATTATTATGACGTAGAATAATTTAATTTTAAATTTGAAATAAATACGAGTAATATATATAATTGTAAATTGTAGGGTTCCGTAGTCAAACTAGGAACCCTTATAAGTTTCGCCAAGTCCGTCAGATCGTCCATCCGCAGCCTAGCTTAGAGAGACTTAGTACTAGAAAGCTGTAATTTGGCATGAATATACAAAATTATTAGTCACGCCAACAAAGTGGTAAATAAAATCTTGAAAAAAAATTAAACTTAGACATAACGTGGGGATGTATTTTTTTCTCGTCAACCTCATAGTGTGTTGTGTTGTTAGATAGGTCTTTCAAAAACATTACGGTTTTGTATTAAGGGATCCGTTTATGAAATATTAAGCTTTAAAGCGCTAATTTTTGTTACAATCAAGTGCCTTAAATGAAAGCGCATATAACGAATTTATAAGTAAAACTATCACGACTTACGACAGTAGACATCATTGGGTCTTGAGATACAGGCGATTAGTGTTTATACCTACTAGAATCATCTAAGACGGCACCAATTGACTTCAAATAGACAATTTTTTTAGTTATTACTTGTTGATTTTTACGTTTGTAGTACTTAACAGCTTCGGAACCCTACACTGAGCATGGTCCGACATGCTCTTGCCCGGTGTTGTATATCTAATCACTGCGTTTCAGCCTCCTCAATCCTCCTCTGCAAGGTGCTAGAAAGTAGTTTGGTAAGGTACACACAAAGACACTGTTAACTGACCACCCGTAGACTTTGATACGTTGCGATAAGGTTTACAGTTGTACAGTTAGAAGTGTCTTCGACTGTACTTATGCATAACTCATTTTTGATATCATTGACGTATAACTATGTTCCGCTGACATTTCTAATGTAAGGTCAGACGTCAGGGCTACGGTAAACTATTTCAAACGGATAAAAATAGACTAAAATGCATTAGGGTACTAATGATTATAATTTGTCACATTTCAGAGATGCTACGAGTATGTTCCATATATTATTTGAAAACACGTAGTATTAGTTATTCGGGCATTTTGATTATAGTTAATTCCCTCGGAAACTTTAAAAAGGAGACCATTCACGTTTCATACAAGTTTGGGCCCAAGATCAAAAGCGCCGGCCACGGATAAAAGTATTTTTAATTTGATGTTTACATCGCTCTGAGCATTTCATTATATGACATCAAAAGTCTAGAACCATCATTAGTTGGTGTTATAGAAGTTCGAAAGTCCTGACTTTACATACAAAATCAAAAGTGCCGATTTACGAATAAAAGTGTTATAATCTGATCAGAACATCGCTCTGAGCATTTCATTATACGACATCAAAACTCTAGAACCATTTTTTTTTTGGTGTTATAGAAGATCCTGACTTTTCATACAAAATCAAAAGTGTGGTTCCGTGTGGTTGCCGGGTTAGAATAGTGCCACTCCATGTCTTCCCGTGGATGTCGTAACAGTACTACAAGCCCTTTGTCCCTTAGTGGCGACTAAGGGACAAAGGGCTTGTAGTACTGTTAGGCGATGGGCTTGCAACCTGTCACTAATACACTAGTAAACCTCTTAGCCTGTTAGTGCAAAATGTGGTTACAGAAATATCAGTAAGTCTTTAGAGTTGTTAGTATTTCTGTAGCTCTGCCTACCCCACTCTGGGAATGAAGGCGTGATGTTATGTTTGTGTTTTGTTTTGTAAAAAGTGTGTGTGTGTTCATTAACCCTTTATTTGGCGATGTATATCACACTATCAAAAGTGGATGTCTTTTAACTGAACGATGATGATACCTGCTACCATGATATTTATCTTGGGTCAAGGTTTTTTCTATGCTCAGGGTGAAGCCCCAAGCAGTAAAAAACAATTATATGTGTCAGTTGACATGTTGACAGTTTTGATTTTGTATGAAAAGTCAGGATTTTCGAACTTCTGTAACACCAACAAATGATGATTCTAGAGTTTACATGTCGTATAATGAAACGCTCAGAGTGATGTTCCGATCAGATTAAAAACACTTTAACTTTTGATTTTGGGCCCAAATTGAATGGTCTCCTTTCCGAGATGAAATGTAACCTATATAATCCAGGGTATAAGCTATCTCCATTCCAAATGCCATCCAAATCGTTGTACAGTGAAGAAGTAACAAACTAACGCACATGTACACAAAGTGTCGCACTTATTACATAAAATTTGTAGGATAGATAAATTTATGTCACACGAAAACATTATTATGACCAACAACTTTACAACCTTGTAGTGGTGGTTGGACCCTGTGCAGGGTCCGGATCGCTAACAGTGTTCGCATTGTTGTGTTCCGGTGTGCGGATAAGACAACCGGTGAAATTACTAGCATAGAGGCATTCCATCTTAGTCCTCAGGGTTGGCAACGCAATAGGATTGCAGTCTTAAGATTATAGTCTTGAGAATTCTTATGTTTTCATTAAGCCTTTGCCTATATACATTTTTATGAAAATGACCCATAAGGGATATACCCTAAAAAAAATTGTTTGTAAAAAAATATATTTCAAACACGCTTAATAAACGGTTTAACACTCTTGAAATGTCGGCACTCATTCCATTGATTGGTTTACTTCGCCGTATTTTCATTTCATCGACAAGCATTTCCACATGCTGAAGCTATATTTTTTGGTGGTAACAGGTAACCTATGCTTAAGATTACCTAAATACAATAAAGTTTCAGAAGAAAGTAGCTTTCGATGAAGTTAAATTCGCTGTCTCCACACATTCGATGAAAAGATTTTTTTTTTATGGCATCGAGAAGACAAAAGAGCACACAGGCCCCCTGATGGTAAGTGGAAACTGTGACCCATAGACATTTGCATTCTCAAGACTGCATATGTGTTGCCAACCCTGAGGACTAAGATGGAATGCCTCTATGCTAGTTATTTCACCGGCTGTCTTATCCCCACACCGGAACACAACAATGCGAGCACTGCTGTTTGGTGGTTTGCAGTTTCGATATAAGGGGATCGCTTAATAAACACATTGAAATAAGCGAGAGAGGTCTATCCCTGTCTTATTCACAAACGCGCAATAGTTAAATAAAGTGTTTAAATATGATTTGTCCTTATCTTTCACTGTTGCACTTGAATTTCACAGAAATAGACAAATAATGCATACATACATACATAACGTCACGCCTTCATTCCCAGAGTGGGGTAGGCAGAGCTACAGAAATACCAACAACTCTAAACAGCCTTGTTGATAATTCTGTAACCACATTTTGCACAATCAGGCCAAGAAGTTTACTAGTGTGTTAGTGACAGGTTGCAAGCCCATCGCCTAACAGTACTACAAGCCCTTATTCCCTGAGTCGACTCTTACGACATCCACGGGAAGACATGGAGTGGCACTATTCTATCCCGGCAACCACACGGGATAGACAAATAATGATTTAGCCAAAACAGACCCTCGATTGTTCTTCGTTATCGCGATATCACGTTTACGTGTTTTAGAATCGTTTATGTCACAGTCGCCATTATTGTAAATGACATAAGAGTTATCAAAACGTTGACAATACGGAAACACGTCAAAGACGATATCGTTATTACCGGGTAGAATCCCAGCCCAGAGGGCCTCTATTCTACAAGGTAATAACGATATCGTTTTTGACCTGTTTCCGTATTGTCAACGTTTTGATAACTCTTATGTCATTTACAATAATGGCGACTGTGACATAAACGATTCTTAAACGTGTCAAACACGATATCGTTTTAACGCACCTGAATAGAGGCCCTCTGGTTTATTGTGCGTTTATAAATAGGGGGCTAAGGCTTTTATTTTTATAGTTAATACTTAGAATAGGTGTTTCGTTTAATATTGGGATAAAAAATACACATGCTAGTTTATTGTTAGGTATTTTTTAATTATATAACACATTATTTAGCTCATTTATTTATTTCATATTTATTGCACAAAAGAATACACTTAATATACAAAAGGCGAACTTAATGCCGTAAGGCATTCTCTACCAGTTGACCTTTGTAGTGGCGGTGCAACATAAGGTTATAATATTTCTTCTTTGGTTTACATTCATCTGGCATAACTTTTTTTGGCATAATCATCATTTGGCATACAGTCTTTTTTTTCAGAAACCGTATACTTTTCAGGATTGTTATAAAATAAACCTAACCTAACCTAATGGGCTCTATACAATGCTATTTTAAATAATCCTGAAAAGTATACGGCTTCTGAAAAAAAAGACTGTATGCCAAATGATGATTATGCCAAGTGATGATTATGCCAAAAAAAATTATGCCAGATGAAGGGAACCCTTCTTTTTTATTGTTACGTAATGATCAGTTATTGCCTTTGCTATAGTGCAAAGTAAACTGTAATGCTGGTTAATTCGCAAATAAATAAAATAAAATAAAAGTAAAACAGTTATTTTTTCTAACACCTTGTTATGTTATATCAAGAGTCACCATTGGAAGAGATTGATAAGATTGTTCTCTTAACACAAGTTGATTATTTACTTAAAAAAGAAGCATCTGCCACGCTTTTATTTCAAAGCATTATTGTAACCTAAGTTAAGTTACTGAATAAAGCATTTTATTAACTTACTAGCGACCCGCCCTCGCTTCGCTCCGGATTAAAGTATTATACATATAAACATTCCTTCTCAATCACTCTATCTATTAAAAAAACGCATCAAAATCCGTTGCGTAGTTTTAAAGATTTAAGCATACATAAGGATATAGGGACAGAAAAAGCGACTTTGTTTTATGCCATATAGTGATTATTTATTATTTATACATAAAACCCCTCAGGAACAGAGATTCCCCTTGATACAGTTGCCAACAACTGAAATAGATGCTGAAAAACTGAGCTCGTTTCCAATAAAAATTACGCTCGCTTTAAATTTGATAAAATACATCTATGTACTTGTCACTAAAACTACCTATGTAAATGAAAACTCCTCATCACTGTATATACGGTAAAGATTTTTTTACACCCATAACTACTCGTAAATACTAACTGAATCCATTTTATAATCGGCCAAAGTTCAACATTCACAATACCAATCATCTGCATACGCAAAAAACGAACTTTATTTATTAGCAAAAGTAACATTATCTAGGAGTTTTGTAACGTCGAGTATAAATAGGAGGGGAAGCTCTCAGACTTTACATTCGCAGGTTCGAGTCCAAGCACACCAAACGTGACGCCAACATGAAACTGGTGAGTTCATTGTGGGGTTTTTTAATACACCGTATTGAAAATATTTTTTTATTAAAAAAATGATTAATTTAATAAAGTGTAAATCAGTTAATTATTAATTAATAACTTTATTTAGAATTAAAAAAAACTATGTGATCAATAAATTAATTTAAAATAATTTTTTTGTTAAAGTTTTAATTAAAAACATTACAATATGGAATAGTAAAAAAAGACTGCTGATACTTGAATTATTTAAAAATTTAAAATGAATAACAAAAAAACTAGAGCTAAAAATAACAGTGTTACGAGAAAAATCTGAAAACGAATCTAAACAATATGTAATTAAAAACACAATGTTAATTAACGCTTAATCTCTAATTAACTCTTACATCAATAACCGGAGCTGTGTTCGTTACATAAAACTTGACATCTAGGAAATGACAGGTTTCAAAATGATGCAAGATTGTTATTAGATCCGTAACCCATTCAACTTTGCCAAAGGATGTCTAGTTAGGTCATAACTGTCATGACATGACTTACAGTCTGCAGTCTGAATGTACCTTTCTATTTTAAACTTTCGTTTTTAAAGTTACCAGAATAAATCTTTAACTTCAAATTTGCCTGGTCATGGTTAAACATTTTTTTTTCATTATCTAGACGATTTTTAATGGTTGGCTTTAGATCCGTCATTTAGACCTTTTTTATTCATACTTCCTATGCCAAAATATATTTGATGGAGACAAGTTTACTGCATCCTTTATATTAAATCCAACCCCTTAATTGGCATTCGCCACAGTTGGCTTAAAATATTGAATCTGACTAAATAATCATTTCAAAACGCCGTATTAACCTGTCAAGTTCCATTGAGAGCAATTACAGTCATAATAAGATCTTGTGTGTTCAAAATATTCACTTCTGTTTATCCCCAGCTCCTGATCTCCGCTCTCCTCGGCGTGGCTGTTGCCCAATACCACGAGCAGCCCTCCAGCCGCCCTCAGGCTTCCCTCGAGAGAAATGCCCGCATCATCGCTCTGGACTCAGATGTGAAAGAGGACTCCTTCAGATACAACTACGAGACGGAGAACGGGATCAAGGCGGAGGAGCAGGGTCAGGAGGTAATGGATTGATTATTGAATTTCTATCCGATGGTAACAGCAGTCCCAGCTAGCATTCCTATTCCTATTCAACTTCCTATTTTTTTTAAGTTTGAAGTTAAATCGTGGTTATCATCCAGGTATCCATATACATAGCAATAACTTTAACTTTTATTTGACATTCTCATTGCTCTCAGATGTTTCATCTAAAGTTTTCATGAATTTCTTGAGAAGAGTTTGAAACGTCTGGGAATGTTCTGCAACTTGCACATTGATAGTTCCTGCCCATCCATCCCATAACATCTATTTATATCAACCTAATCTCCCGTCACGATCTGATATTGCTTCTCCTCATTTTTTATTACTTTAATAGGTCATTTGATCAGCATGTAAGTTTACCAATTAACTGTTTAACTTACCTTTAACTACCGCTCTGGTACTTCCCTCATCTACTGACCTAGAATTGTTGAGAACCAGGGTAGTAAATAATATCCATACCAAGCATCTTACCTATTTTCTTTAAACGATCATAACCTGCACTTATTCTTAGCACTATGTTCACACTGTTTCTGTAAAAAAAACTGTAAATAACTGGTGATTTTAAAACAAATTTTAAATTGTTAATACACTATTTTAAGAAATTATCCTTAGTGTAAAAATGACTATTAATATTGACCAACTTTCATGAATCTCGTTTAAATTATAATTGTGAGCCTACTGAGGGTTTATTGTACTCAGGCCAAACCTGTCTTATTTACTAGACAAAAATGGTCGCCGAGTAAAAACAACACAATAACAATACATGTTCAGACAGTAGAATAAGGCCCCTGCTAACTTTTCCTTAATAATTTAAAAGCAATATCCACTTTATGATACATTGTTCTCTAACAATTTTAATATTAACAAGCAAACATCTTAACGCTTTGACGTAACCGCAAACTAAACTTATTCAACTGAAACTTTCTTGGATTCCTTAATCATTTACAGTTACGCATCTTGTTTATGTGACAATTCAGATTGACATATAATTTTACGCAAGCAAGAAACATGTGTACGTCAGTATTGTTGCTGATTCTTGTCTTTCTTTCACTTCTAAGTACATCAAATCATCGTTAAGTTATTCAGCTCTAACAGGAAAACCACAATTACAATGTACCCTTGATATATTTAATAACAGATTCTCGACCGCATCAGAAATACGTCGCAGGTCGTCTAAAGTTCAGAACCTTCGATTGTAGGTCAAAGGCTTTGTTCGGAACAAAAGGGTTCACACCTTTGTCTGCGCGGGACCATATTGTTCTTACATTGTATTTGATAGCAATTTTAGATTAATTACCCTCATTTGTATTTATTTTATTAAGCATGTAATTTTGATGTCATAAAGTTTTTATAAGCACATTGTATGAAAGTTAATAAAATGAAACTCAAGCCAAGCGACAACGAATATTTGAAAAAAATAATGTTAGACTGTTAAAAGTAATAATAAACATCGATATACTCTAATATTATCACCTCTCACTGTTAATTTCTTATAATAATTGCGTAACTAATAAGTTATTAGGAGATCATTGCGTATATTTAGGAGTGTCACCTGTTTCTTAGTCTACTGAAATAGTAGATCAGATCCGGTTTTGCGTGACCTGCAGCCGAGCCTATTCCATCTCGTAAAGGGCAGTGTCCAAGCAAAGGTCAAATTGCACCTCTGTTAGATCTATTGAAGCGATATGTCAGCTGCCTATACATAAGTACTCGTACTTTGCATCGCTTAATTTTATTAATATGTTTAACGAAATTAGTTTCAATAGGTGAAGTTTTTGTGGTCGCTTCGTTGCACTTGAAGTATGGTTACTTTGTTTTTTTATAAGAACAAAAATTAAATACGGGCTTAAGATCAGCTCCTAAATGCAAAAAATACAGTATAATTTCAGTTACTCTATCTGTAAATCTTGTTCACAGTTTTATCTGGCTTGATTACTGCCAAAATGACGTAAATCCACAGACTTATAAAAGTATTTCAGATGTATGCATGCATGCTTAAATTCTGTAAACTTATAGTGAATTTCACTTCACTTCATAAAATAGATAAGACATCTCTGTAACCGAACAAAGAGCACGCGTTGTGAAAGCTGAAGATAAATTAACAATTGAAATTTAATTGACAAGATGGTTGCAAAAAAATGACGGATGACCATCGTTGCAAGATCATCTTAATGATATCTCTACCAAATACGGATTACAGAGTGATGTAAGATTGCACGTGGGATGATGAAACATGTCTTGATTTTGACTTGGCGGGATGATTGTTGATTCGGGTAGTGCGTAACATTGATGCAAAATTGACCTGCTTTAACGAGTCATTAAATTTGATAGCAGACAAAGTAATTGTTAGTGTTATGCCATTTGAAACATGTATCTTCCCCAATAATTATGTTACTAAGACCTTAAAGCTTTTGCTTAACGAATGCTGGTTTAAGATAATTTAGTTATGGACTTCAAGCAATTAATAATTGTAATATTGCTTGTCGTCTCTACTAACTTAATCTTATTTGCTACCTTACTTTTGTAATAAGTTAGAATGAACAATGCTTTATTAATGTTTACAGCAACAACAGACTCTTTTACATTATTATTTTAAGTAATTAGACTTAACTAAACCATTACACTTATATAATTTCAGGCTGATGGCATCCAAGCTCAAGGTGGTTTCCAGTATACCGGTGATGACGGTCAGATCTACTCCATCAGCTACGCTGCCGGTCAGAATGGCTTTCAGCCCCAGGGTGCTCACCTCCCCACCGCTCCCCCAGTCCCTGAAGCAATCCAGAAGGCTCTGGAGCAGAACGCTGCTGATGAAGCCGCTGGCATCATTGATGATGGTAAGCATTATAAGCATTTCGTCATGTTAAATAATTACATAGTCTTCATCAATTTTATAATCCCACCACTTATTGTTCTTATGATACTTGCAAAAAAACAAGTTGGTATAATGTTTGTCGATCTCATTATTAAGAGAAAGTTTCTTTATAAGTGCAGTGGTTTGAAACAAGCTAGACAGATGCCTCAGTTCTCTCAGTTCAAACTGTATTCTCATAGAGGCTAACCAAACTATTAAGGTTATCTCAATTCAACAATCTATTGATTTTCTAACCTCAATATACTTCAGAATTTCACAAACCAGTTATGGTTATCCTAATTAATGACTGCAAATTTACCACAAATTAAGTCGTCCATATAAAACGGATAGGAAAATTACTTGGGCGTTTTTGATAATAATTTATGTGAACATATACACCTGTATTGCACTGACCTTTCCGATGTTTCACAATGACCTCTCACTCTAGATCGCGAAGCTTGGGAAACTGAACGACCGACACCAATTTACGTTCCAGACAAGTCTTAATGTCATGTAATTAGAGGCGGCTTTGCCTTGGAACACGTTGCTGTGCTCTTATTGAGAAGATCGTGTAAAATGGATGCATTTTGTGTTATGGTAGTTTGTGGTGGGAATGAGACTGCGACGAAGGATTATAAATTAGCGGAAAATGAGTGTTTTGTCAAACAATAGAACGGTCGTCGGGTAATGACTTGACATATTTATGTTGGACTTAAATATTACTGTACTAACAAGCGAGTTGTTAGACGTATTTATGTACAATGGCTTAAGTAAACTTAGTTTAGCTTATATTTAACAATCACTCAGAATTAAGAAAAGAAGTGAATGTTATATTAATTATTTGTTCACAAAAATCTTTGGTCATCGTATTTTGCTTGTTAATCTCAAGTTATGAATCTTACTTATACACCGATATCTTGCGAGTTACAACTTCAACGGGCATTAATCATACTTCATTTTTATGCTTTACGCAGTAGTGTTTGCATTGTAGTATTCCGGGTTGGGATAAGACAACCGGTGAAATGACTAGCATAGAGGCATTCCATCTTAGACCTCAGGGTTTGCAATGCAATTTTATTGCGGTCCTAGGGTTGCAATCTTAATATTGCAATCTTGAGTACGTACATTTTATTAAGATTTCACTAAACATTAAGCAAAAATTAAATTTGTCTTATGTAATTACCATCCATATTTGATTACTGGATTGTTCACATACATTTATTTACCTTTTCTTCTTAAAATTCCAGGTCAATACAAACCCGAACAAGGTGCTGGCGGTGCTGGGTTTGCCCAACAGTCTTACGCTCGTGCCCAGGCCAGCACTGGCTTCAGACAAAACAACTACAAGTACTGAGCTAATTCCTGACAATAGCAATAAGACACTGAAAATAGCAATAAGAACAAAACAATAGTAAAGAATCAGATAATAATGAAATAGAAGAAAACAATTCAACAGAACAATCACCTGATAATATTAATGAAAATGACTGCAATGATACATCTGAAGTAAGCAATGATAATCATAAAGCTGATGATGCTGATGCACTGCAGATTGTACCTCTAGTTATTTTGTAGCTTGCCATACTGCATAATACTCTGTTTAAATTTAGATTTAATGAAGACCGTGATGATGTGTGAGGTGAAATTATTTATTCTGTGAATAAACGATACTATTTTTATAACATCGTATTATCATTTTATTATTCCTTTAAATATGTTTCATGATCGACGAATATGAGAATCTATCCCATGTTTTTGAACCTACAAATCAACCAAAGTTGACAATGTCAAAAAGTTTTTTATAAATGATTTATTCTATTCAGTAGGGCTAGACAAGGTGTATTCGACACTCGCTAGCGATTATGTTTCGATTGAAAAATATATGGAACTGACGTAAGTGTCACGTTACTATCTCGGTGGCTAACGTCAATTCCATACATTTATCAATCGAAACATAATCGCTAACGATTGTCGAATGCAACTTGTCTAGCACCACAGGCTTGTTACAGCCGTGTTTATCGCTTGGCTAAAATTTTGTGTGGATTGAACATCCGTCACTTTCTGACAAGTTACAGTGCGAGAGTGTCAGATGCTTTCTTCACCGCGATAAAAGAGACCTTATCTTAATCTTAACGAGATCTTAATCTACTACATCATGTTCATCTACTTACAGAAGCTTCTATAACTTAGCCGTAAGCAGAGACCTTGACATTAATACACGCGTAAACAGAGTATAGAATAGACTTGGCCCTCGCGTATACCTTTGAGATGGACATAGTATCTATACATATAAGTATGGTATCTATGCAATCAATTCCGAGTTGCCAACAAGTTGCAAATTTCCCGAATAGGTAGCTACTTTTTAGTCTGTTAGAGTTAAGTTTAGTTGTTTAGTTTTAGTCTGATTTAAAAAAAGAAGGAGATTCTCAATTTGACTGTAGGCATTTTTTTCAAAACCAAAATAATTTATTTTTAATCACTAAGTATTTGGTTATTTTATTTTATTGCATTTTGTTTTTTAAGTTTGTTACCTCAGAACTCCGTCATTTATCTATTAACTATTTAAGTATGTGTATCTTCTATAAGTAATCAGTAGAATAAAAACATTTGGACAAATATAAACAGTTCAGTACCTACCTATTATTCTAATGTAATAAATGCGAAGTTGACCCGTGTCAAACAATAAACCTTCCCTTCTATACGGATGTATGTAGGTTTGTATCTTCACGAATTTAACAATTACTTACCTCAAAAACCACTGCACCGACTTACAAATGGGATGTTTTCCATCTTTGATTCTGTGTGATTCTGCTTAGCACATTCGCATCCACCTGACCTCCAAATGTAAGTATGTAATTTAGACACACCAGCCCCCTATTTCACCATTCTGGCAATGACACGTGACATTTTAGTGTACACTGCGCAGCTTATATTAATCCCATTGATGTAGGAACTTATTAACTTTGTAATGTATACCAAATTGTCACCCGTCAATATCAGGATGGTGAATATATTGGCAGAGTGTTATCGGTGCCGAACGTGTCAAGTATTTTTGTGACACTCAATAAGTAGCTGCGACATTAAATAAGTAATACGAAATAGAATGATTCTTTCAAAAATACCATCATCATATTTCTGAGATGGTTTAACCCTTGCGCTGCAGAAATAAGTTATACAAAGCGTTACAAACAATTGGGTCTTTAGGCTGAAATTAATTTGAAGATGTTTAAGGTTTTAGGAACAATTGAGGAAATATGTCTATTTGCAGACGTTCCCACTGTAACGAATGGGGTGGGAACAACAAGGTTGGAATTATTGAAGTCAGCTCAAAAAAGTACCTAATTGTAACAGTTTTTTCTTTCAGATTAATAAAACTAACTTCAAGTTTGTGTAGATGTTTATTTATTTACATTCCAAGGAAGCATTATTGCCCTTTAAACAAAATAAGTTTTGTATAAAAATTCCTAATTTTTTCCCCACTATCGGCCATATTTTTTGTTGCATGGTATATCCTTGTTTAAATATTTTTTACAAATGCATTTAATCAATAGTGGATAGTGACTATCTGACAAAGATTG
The DNA here is from genome assembly GCA_949316455.1 of Acleris holmiana. Lineage (NCBI taxonomy): Eukaryota > Metazoa > Arthropoda > Insecta > Lepidoptera > Tortricidae > Acleris > Acleris holmiana. The sequence continues at coordinate 16,373,454 of OX438779.1, forward strand.
CTCAGCAAAGTGATCTGATAAGTCTGAAAACAAATTCAGATTTATACATTTTTTTAAACACATTTGTATAAGGTTATGTAAGGGATTTTTTTGGACTAAAGTTTTTGTTTTTCGGTAAGTACTTTCGGCTATTTTACAGATATTTATGACGTCTTTGCTAGGGTAATGAAGTCCCCCTTTGTCTTTTTTCATTTGCAGACTTTGAAATGGTGTAGAACTTGTTAAAGCGGATAAGCACTTGTGACACTTCATTTGCGCCTCCATATTTCGTATTACAAAGCCGGCTATATACGTTATTACTTGACAGGAAAATTCAGTCAGTGCCGTGGGATTTGCAACGTAGTCATGGTCGCGAGATATAATTTGGGAGTCATCTGTAGTTTCTGTGTCCATTTGTATAGAGCGGTTGCCGCTTGTCAAATCGTTTAATACTTTCTCAGGTTGTGTGCATGTTAAAATATTTATGCTTTCTAAGGGTACACAATTCCCCGTTGCTATGTGTTTTATTTCGCCATGTACGAGCATTCTTTTATACGCCGATTTAAATTGTCGCGCTGTTGGGTTATTGTTAAAACCCCCACGTGCCCTAATAGCACTAAAAAAGCATTCCAAGTGATCTTGACTCAGCTTGTAACTCGATAAAAATGTAATCTTTTTCGTAGGAACGTAGTTTTCATACAGTTTTAATAAACTTTTAATGCAGACCATAAATAACCAGTTTTTCTTTTACACCCCAAAACACTGAAATGTTCCAGTTTCAGTGATTGGATGTACATATACATTTTATTTAGGAAATCCCTATGAGTCTGAAAATTTATTTCAGACAAAGGTCGCTTAAATCCAAACGCTCTTAAATTTCTTGAATTCATTATGTCGAATAATGCGTTAAAATTTCTTATGAATTCCACTGTCGCATCGCACTCGGCAAATTCCTCTAATTTTAATTGATCCTTACAAAACTCTAGAGCATCTGCTACGGACCCACTCAAAACTTGAGCTGCCAGTTTTACTTTCATAATTTGTTTTCGAAAGTTAATGTGACTTTTTCTCAGCTTATTTCCCAAATGGAAGCCTTCGTTTTCTTGTAAATCCACGAGCTTTTGTACATATTCCCAAGATATGGTTTTGCCATCTTCCGTAGTTATCGTCTTTTTGTCACCTAAGGAGTTTCTAACTAATTTTAACATATGTGAAGGGTCAGGAAATATAACAACTTCTCTTCCATTGTAGTGAAATGTTGGTTCAATTTCGTTTTCTCCAATTACACAGCCCAAAACCCTAGCCATCGAAAAATTTGCAGGGCAACCATCAAATGTCAACGAAATTACATTTATTCCGCATTGTTCTATAAAATCAAGACACTGTCGAACAAGTGCTGCCTTTTGTTCAGCTGAAATGCCATTTATGTTGAAGTACCCAACAGGTATTTTCCATGAGCCGTGGGCACAGGTTAACATAAATACCAGTGCTTCTTTAGCTATGGGTGACACGTCACTACCGAGATTGTTTCCGCTATTGACGAACCCAATGTAGTTATTACCATCCCATTCTACGCATTTGCGGATGGCCATTTCATCAAAACAAAGTGCTCCATACAACTTCTGTGTTGAATTTTGGGACAATAGCTTAAGAGCTTCCAATGATTCTTTCGAGAAACCTGGCTCGCCATCAACGCTTTCGTACCAACGTGTCAATGTACGTGGGTGAGGTAAACATGTGTCAAATGTCTTTCGAACGTGGTCATAAGCTCTCGGGCTTATGAAATGTAAACTCAGCGCAAACTTTCTAAGCTGTGGTGAGTATTTTTTTTCAGTTGTACCTCCAATCCATCTTTTCAATAAATCTTTGTTGGATGAATCAACATTTGACAACATGTCTGCTGTTTCCTGATTAACTAAAAATTTTGACTTTAAGTCCTCAATGACATTGGTAAGCTCAGCGTTCTTCTTTTGCAGACGCCAATTTTTTGATCGAAGTACGGCAATTTGCTTTTTGCGCACGTCAGCCAATTTTGTTTTTTGTTTCAGGTCTTTCACTAATTTTCTCTTTCGCGGCGTGACATGAACCTGTAAAAAATGAAATTTAGGAAATGAGAAAAATCCGAGAATTTTATTAATATTACATACATACATACATAAACGTCACGCCTTCATTCCCAGAATGGGGTAGGCAGAACTACAGAATTACCAACAACTCTAAAGACCTTGTTGATAATTCTGTAACCACATTTTGCACATTATTAATATTAATAATTAAATATCACGGGACAATCACACACAAATGGACTACATCCCGAACTAAGTTCTAATGGCTTGTACTATTAGGCAAAGATAAACATACTTATACAGAGAAATACATACTTAAATGTGTAGAAAAATTCCAAGACTCAAGAAAAAAATACTCGTACTAATCACACAAAAAAAAACCTATCTACATGGGCAGGATCACTCACTACCAACTAGGCTAACTGCGCCATCCGTATTACGAATAATGGTTTGATCCTTAGCAATTTATAATGATCATTAATTTATGATAATGAGGACAAACCACATATACTTCTATTTATACTTTAAAGCGCGTCACAGACACAGCTATAATATATATAACAGCAATGCATCTTATGATATATTTTCCATACTAGTTGACATAGTAGTAAATTGAGTCTGTCAACTATTACGGAAAATACATCGTAAGATGTATTGCTATAGTGTATACACAGTAGTAGGTATATATTAGATTATTAGCTATGACTGTGACGCGCTTTAGTAAGACATTAACTCACTGAATCTGTAGCTGATTGGTCCACTTCAGAAACAGGTAAGACACTTGCACTTGTACTTGCATGTTCAATGGACTGAGGAGAAGGTAATTTAGTTCCTTGAACGGTCTGAAAATCAAATAAAACACTGTTATTTTTATGTATTAATAAAAAAAACATTCTTTATTTCTAATTTAGTTGTGAATTCATTGTGGGATAGATGTGAAGTCTTGATTGATATGTGATAACATAAAGGTCAGAAAATATTTAACATAATGGTCGGAGAATATTTTTTTTAATGCTCATTTCCGAATTACCAGAACCAGTAAAAAATGTATTAAACTTGTCAAACTTACAGGCAAGAATAGCTTGGGAATGGATCCTTTATTCATAATAGTATAAGTTTTCTTTTTTTCAAAACAATGTGCTTCAAAGTGTTTTGAGCAAACACGAGAAAACTTTGTTGGTTGCCAATTTTTGCGCCCTGCAGCTTCAATCCAAAGCTTCCTAGCCTCAATATCAGATGGGTATCTGAAAAAATATTAAGTTATATACTTTATAAAGATTTGCAAATGTAAAAAGGTAATTTTAACGGATTATAATTCGTATAAAAATAGTTACCTACCTACTAAGTATTTCAATTGTAAAAATAACTTGTTTTATTACAAAATATCAAATAATATAGATCAATAATATTTATAATAATAAAATTACCCAGTTGGTTGGGTAAAATGCATTTTATATCGATGACAACACAAAATTGGTATTATACGACTAAATTGAAATGTCAGCAATCACATGATTACCGTGTATTATTGCTATCAACATAATTCAGACGGTTAGCGAAAGAAAAATACGATATATTTGCACAGAAAACCCGTCCTGTTTTAGGTTAATAGGCATCTAGAAGATGTTATATTAAGTAATTAGTTGTTTACTGTGACAATAATGATTTAAAACACCACAACAATTGTATAATGTATCCACTTACAAATGAAAGGTTATGTTCTCATATTTTTGCTCACTCCGGCTTTTGCAGCCTAAAATGCTACAGTTAACCATCACGACACTGTTCTTTAACAACTCACAATACACGAAATGTTAACTTCTCCCTTATAAATTGCGAAAATACACCAAAAACGTCGAAAATCCCGTTCGAAACGCATCCGCTGTCAGGTTTGTCTGCCACAATTAAAATTGTGGCAAACAAACTTTTCCGCATACGCAAGAAAGGGACAGGTGAAAATAACTGCATCTCTTTTATACGTTTGTAAGTCTGTATAAACGCATCTCTTTCTTCCCACCTGGTACTACTCCAATGCCCACTCTATTCTATTCTCCCTCTACGAATACACGGAATAGAAATAAAAACGACTCTTTATGTAATTTATCACTCCACCGCTTGTGATCCAGCATGGATAAGACAATCGGCAAAATTACTAGCGTAGAGGCATTGAATCTTCAGGATTGGCAACGCATTTGCACTCTTAGGATTTTAGTTCAATCAGGGGCTTACTATGGTCGTGTATATCGCGTCACAAAACGTGGATAAAAACCACCCGCCAAGCAGCAGTGTTCGCATTGTTGTGGGGATAAGACAACCGGTGAAATTACTAGCATAGAGGCATTCCATCTTAGTCCCCAGGGTTGGCAATGCATTTGAGGTCTTAGGATTGCAGTATTTTGTCTTGAGAATTCAAATGTCTATGGGTCTTAGATTCCACTTACCATTAGATAGCCTAAGTGCTCATGTGCCTTCTCCTTACCATAAAAAAACCGTCACTTTCTGGCAAGTTCAATGCGTGTGTAGCGGACGCTTTACTACCGCGATAAACACGACCATAATACAGGAATAAGATTGCTCATTTGCCTCCTTTTTGTCCGAAAAATGTATATGCATCTTTAGGTAGGTTTTGACTGTACGTGTAGTGTTAGTAATTTCCGAATTCACAATACAAAATAAATGATCTTAAGTAAAAGTTATCTTATGCTTCCTTGTAATATTATAAATTTGAAAGTTTGGATTTATGGATGTTTGTTACTCAATCACGCCAGAACGGCTGAACGGTTTAGGATGAAACTTGGCACACATATAGTTTTAGTCCTGGAATAGGACAAAGGCTACTTTTTATTCCGGAAAATTAGACAGTTCGCGCGGGAATACCGATTAACGACAAACGGACAGAGTCGCAGGTCTCCTCGTTTATAATTATTTATACTTATTAATCACCAATACTTGTTGATGGCAACACTGGCTGTCAAAGGATAAGCAGCTGATTTCACTAGGTCCCTATAAAATATTTATATTTTAATGATATTTATTGTTAATGTGAGCTTCTCTGTTGTTAAGCAGACAGTTTATAAGTTAAGTTTTAGCTTAGTGATTTATTTCAAGTGCTATAGTGACGTCTAATAGTGTTCCGAAACATTTCAATTCGGTAACCGTTATTGGTTATAAATTTGAACTCGATGTCTACATTTCATATTTGTCGGCTTGCCCAAGCACTATTTACTATAAATACTGCTGTGTGGTAGCCGTTGGTTGACATTATATAATGAGCTGAAATGTGGACATTGATCTACGTTACTATATTCACGTAAGTAACTTGCATTCCTTTGGCATACAATTTCTTGTTTTTACCACTTTAATTATACTAAAACTTTGTAAAAATGATGACTCGAAGGGCAGCTGCTGTAGCTGCGCGTCAGCAACAAACTGACAAGCTTCAAATAACGTTATTAGAACTAAAAAAATCCAAGGAATTGTGTGCTCAATTACTCAGTGAGAGAGAGGACAATGAGAAAGAAGTAATCCAGATTCTAAACAGTAGGGATAGGTTAAAAAAGGAACTCTCTCTACTTGAAAATAAGTATAATGATGTGAACTTGGAACGGGTCGAGCTTCAACATAACAGTAGATAAGTTCACTGAGTGTACCACTCTGTACGAGCAGGCCCTGAAGGACGTTGACTCCCTGGAGAGAGCGCTGCATATTGCCCATGAACAGATCTACGAGCTTCAGGAGGCCAGGCAAGACGCTGCAGAGGTACACACACAGTCATTATTTCATGAATTGGTAGAGAATGACCCGCAGTTTGTTACTGCTTCAATTGACCTTCCTGTTGTTACTATAGACTTAACTAATGAGACGTCCACTACAACAAGGTTAAGTAATTGTAGCAGGAATAAACTAAAAAAATATATTAAAATAAACAGATATATAAGGAAAACCCGAAGGTTGTTAAAGCAAAATAAACTGTATTATAGAAAATGTATACTAAGTAAAATAAATGTAAAGTTAGTTGATAAATTATATATATATACCACTATGTTAGAAAATAATAAGTTAAAGTATGACAATGACACACAAATGTTACAATTAAAAATTCAGGATTTAGAGGAGTCGTTACAAAAATTGCACAATATGCAGGAAAATTCAAATAAAATTATAGATGAGTATTCTTTAGGAATGGATGATCTAATAGGGCAGCTCAACTATAATTTAGAGTTAGTTCAGTCACTGGAGGACGACCACACATGTGTCTGTCAACACAAGAGTGACTGTCCGGCCCCCGGTGGACTGAAGCAGAGTTTGTGTGTCAGTGTCCCTACACAAAAGGAATATGATGAGAAGTGTTCCTTTCATAAAAACTTAAATAATAATAGTAATACCAATTTGACATCCAAACCTGACATAATAATGTACTGCGATGAGATTGGTAGCAATATGGGCTCATTATTGAACTCATACACTAAGGGACATAGTGTGATCAGCAACTGTTTACCTCTAAGCAGCTTGGAAAATATCCAAAATAAAATTTTAGAGGACAGCTATATTGATATAGACACGACTTTGCTTATTCTTGTAGGAAATAGAGGGAATGTAAACAAAAATAAAATAATTAATTTTTTTGAAACTTTGTGTGAAACTCTGTGTGCCTTAGTGTGAAAAAAATCATATTGTTTACATTCCCTTATTGTAAACAGTTGTCACAGTTGGAAAATGACATAAGACATAATTTAAATGTGACACTTTATAACATGTGTACATATAATAAAAAAATTGACATTATTGACTCTAACAATTATGTTAGCAATTATTATATTTTAACAAAAGGTAAATTTTACCTGCCTAATTATTTTAAGAAACAGATAGCTATGTCGCTATCCTATTTTTTTGACATTTCAGCCAAGAATTTGGCTCCTGCTGCTATTCAGCAACCTGACAGGTTTTTGGAACATGTTCCAATTACTATCAATCATTTAAATTAAATCACAAGACAACAGAGGAGCTCAACCCTGGCAACCAAATTTGTTATAAATATAAGGACAAATTTAGCAGCAAAGTATCTAATTATATCACTCTGGTTCACCAGAATATTCAATGTATAAGGAGTAAAGACCTGCAAGTCGAGTTATTTCTTAATAGTAATAGCATTGATATTTTATGTATAACGGAACACTGGCTAACTAGTAACGAAGCTATGTTTAATTTTATCAACCACCAGGTCGGCAGTTTATTTACAAGAAATAGCTCGATACATGGCGGGTCGTTAATCATATTAAACAATAAATTAAAATTTAAAGACCGTAAGGACATTGTGTCCTTATCTGTTGAACGAATATTAGAACTCGCTGCAATAGAGTTAGAGCAATTCATAGTTGTATGTGTATATAGGCCACCATTAGGCAATTTCGAAATTTTTGAGAAGATTATGGAAACTGTTCTAATAAAATTATCTTATTCGAGAAAAAAAACAATTATATGTGGAGATTTTAATGTAAATATTTTAGAAAACAGTCCACTAACCAAAAGATTAATAAATCTTTTCAAATCTTTCGGCCTGACACATACTTTTATGGAGCCAACTAGAGTTACTAACACTAGCGCCACGTGTATTGATAACATTTTTACTGATATAATTCCTATTGGTAAGAGTGTGATCAGCAACCTTGAATCGGATCATTTGGGTCAATTAATTAAATTCAAGTCCGTATCGAATAATATTCCAAAAAAAGAAATTACTTTTGTGCCAGTAACTGCAGACCGTGTGGAAAGAATGAGACATAACCTAGTGCATAATTTGCCCTTTCTAACAACTGATAAGGGACCCAATGACATGTACAACTCATTCTTTCACACATTCATGAAACAATTTAACGCAGTATTTACATCCAAATCGGTTGTGGTTGGTGGTGCAAAGGTTTTCAGTGACTGGGCTACTGCGGACTTACATAAGCATAGAAGAATACTGTATCAACTATATGAGGAACGGAGGTATAACGCGAGTGAGGAGTTTAAGGAACATGTCAAACAGTATTCTAAGCAATTCAAGATAGACTGCCGTATAACTAAGCGAAATTTTTTAAGTAACAAAATCTTGAATAGTTCTGATGTTATTAAAACGACCTGGAAAATAATTAATGAAGAAACAGGTCGCCGAAAAAAGAACATTAACGACTATCGTTTAAAAGTAGATGGTAAAATAATAGATTCCAATCCAGATATCGCAATTGAATTTGAAAAGTTTTTTACCGATATACCAGTGTCCACGACTAAGTGCTTGAACTCTTCGCCTGCGTCTGCCATTGTACTTTTAGAAGATAACGTGCCTGAATGCAGTATATACTTTGAATTCAAGCGCGTTACTGCCTTGGATGTAATTAAGGCATTCAACTCAATCAATATAAAGAAAACCAGTGACCTTTGGGGAGTGTCGGTCCATGTACTCAAATCCTTAATTGAAGTCATAGCATCTGACTTAATGGTCGTATTTAATCACTGTGTTGATTGTGGTGAGTTTCCTGATCTTATGAAACATAGTAAGATAATTCCATTATTCAAAACGGGTAGTACTTTTGACCCCACAAATTTTAGACCAATATCCATACTACCCACTTTCAGTAAAATATTTGAGAAATTGATTTTGTCACAGTTAGCGGAACATTTTCGGTATAATAATTTATTACACAATAAACAATTTGGTTTTACTCGGGGTCGCTCGACAACCGAAGCTGGTGTTGAGTTGATTAAAAACATTTTTAATGCCTGGGAAGGGTCACAGAATGCTTTAGGTATTTTTTGTGATTTGTCCAAGGCCTTCGATTGCGTTAACCATGACACATTGATCAGGAAACTACACCACTATGGAGTTAGAGGTACTGCGCTAAACTTAATAAAAACGTACTTATACGGGAGAATACAAAGGGTAGACGTGAATGGAGTACGATCACCTGGGTCATTGGTCTCAATGGGCGTACCACAGGGCTCAATATTGGGTCCATTTTTATTCCTCATCTACATAAATGACTTACCTTACCTTATAAAGGACAACCATGATATAGTATTGTTTGCTGATGATACGTCACTTGTGTTCAAAGTTAAACGACAACAGCAGTTTAATGTCGATGTAAACAATGCTATATCAAAAGTAGTCGATTGGTTTAGTGTTAATAATTTATTACTGAATGAAAAAAAGACGAAATGTATAAAGTTCATGACTACTAATGTGAAAAATAGTCAAACTACTGTAACTATTAAAAATGACAAACTAGACCTAGTTAATGATACAGTGTTTCTTGGTATAACGTTAGACTCCAAGCTCCAATGGGGTCCTCATCTTGCTGGATTGGCGGGTAGACTCAGTTCAGCAGTTTTTGCAGTTAATAAGATTCGGCAATTAATAGACTTAGATACCGCTCGATTAGTTTATTTTAGTTACTTCCATAGTATTATGTCATATGGTATTTTACTGTGGGGTAGTGCTGCTGATGTAAATAGCATCTTTGTTCTGCAGAAGAGGGCTATTCGTGCTGTCTACAAGATGGGCCAGAGAGACTCGCTTAGAGATAAGTTTAAAGAAATTAATATATTGACCATGCACAGTCAATACATTTATGAAAACATTATTTATGTTCATAAAAACATCGCTAAATTTAGAAAGAACTGTGACATACATAATGTTAATACCAGAAATAAATATAAGCTCGCAGTGCCCTTCACGCGGCTCCATAAAATAAAAAACTCTTTTATGGGTAATTGTATTAGGTTCTATAATAAGCTCCCAAGTAATGTTACTGAACTATCAGTAAATAAATTTAAGAGTTACGTTAAGCGTAAACTAATTTCTAAAGCATATTATAGTATTAAAGACTATATTAATGATAACAATGCTTGGGACTGAATTGCTTGTAATAAAATGTTTAGTCCTTACGACAAAAGGTTGCGAACGTCGAAAAAAAAAAAAAAGACATCCGACAGAGTTTCTTACAGGTTCTTCTCTGATCGGTCGCGATTTGAACCTGCAGTCAATTTAGGCTAAGTCGCTACTATGACGTTTCAAAAGAGTTTATTATTTGTAAACCTACTTGAATAAAGATTATTCTGATTCTGATTCTGATTCTGATTCTGAATCAACTATTGCATCATAAGATACTTTCTTCAGGTCTAGTTTTAATAGGAAATTATATTAGAATCTAAGTAATAAAACAATTTATCAAATGAACAGGAAATAATTACGAGTATTATCGAGATCGAATTGAATGGATATGTTTAGTATCTTTTACTTTCTAATTACGTATCCGTTGAAACACGTTTTTTATTGGTGTCATAAAAGTATTAAGTCATTTGAAATATGGTGGAATATTAATGGGTAGTTATTTTTAGAATTTGGAATCGAAGTGCGATGTCAAGGTCAAGAAATATGACGAAATCATTTATTTATTGAAACATGTTAATTATTATATCCTTGAGTTGGATGACGACACGTTAGCCTACTTGGAAGTGACCCTGCCTCTGAAGCCAGTGCTCCTGAGTTTAAGTCCCTACTTGATACTTGTGTGATGAGTGCGAATATTTGTTCCTGAGTCTTGGATGTTTTCTATGTATACATAAGTAAGTTTATCGTTGTCTAGTACCCATAGTACAAGCCTTGAGCTTAGTTGTGACTAGGTCAATTTGTGTGAGATTGTCTCCTGTTTGTTTTTTCTTGCCTATTTTAGTGTCTCACTGCTGGGCAGAGGCCTCTCCCCTCGATCTCCACGAGTTTTTTTTTTTTTTTTCTCTTTATTAGGGACAACAAACAGTTACACACATATATTACAAATGTAACAAAGTAAATATTGACACATAGTATATGTGCAACTAACAACATTATCCACATATTAAATAACGAGTTCCTATTCGGTGCCTCTTCCGGTCAGTTGCTGAGGAATGTGTCCAAGTCGTCCCGCCATCTCCGTCTCGGCCTGCCCTGTTGTTGGCTTGGCAACGCCAACAGGAAGGTTTATACGTTTTTATTATCTGTATCGCCCCTTCTCTTCTCCCTGTGAAATGGAATTCACGCCATTCTTAAAAACCTCAGCACATCAAATCTGAGCCCATTCAAAATCTACAGTGCCTGCTCTACACCTGTGGTCGCCAATTTTTAATAATAATAATAATAATAATCATTTATTTGCTAAAAACATGGTACAAAAAAAAGGTGTTTTTTAATGTGTATGGTGAAAAAAAACATTTATCTACGTAACAATAAGTATGTATATACCGGGTGTTGCCTGTAATAGGAGCAATAAATTGAGGGATCGCTTCTACTCTATAAACGTAACAACATTTGTTCTACAACTTTAAAAGAATATGTAATTTATTATTTGGGATATTTTCGAACAAACTAAATAGTATTTTCAATGTACTCCATCCAATAGTCTAGTTGACATCTACTGTCAGCCTAGCAACTTCGTAGTTTTCGTAATACATTGCTAGCTTAGAAAATCTAAATTCATTAATATTTAGCTAACAATAAGTTATTTTCAAAATTTGTAGAATAAATGTTGTTACGTTTGTGGTGTGGAAATAATCCCTCAATTTATTGCTCCTGTTACTGCCTGTATGTTATGTATCGTAGTAAATCATAGATGGGTATGGTGGAAGAAGAATTAAAGCAGGATTATTGCTGTTCTGAAATGAAAGCTCTGAGAAGTATGTGTTGAGTTACGAGTAGGATGATAGATAGAGTAAGAAATAGCAAGATCCGAGAACGATGTGGATTACAAAAAAATGTAGTGAAGAAATGTATGGAACGGCAGCCCCGACTTGGTTACTTACCTCCTTTTATAGCGGATTTTGCTAACCAATTTAACAGACTATTTAATTGTAATTGGCTTTACGGTCGATATATTTTGACAACCTTGAAACATTCAATCACCTTTTGAATTATTGATGAACACCGCACTAAGTCGGGGGTTTAAAATTTAATTATTAATTTTTTAAAGTTTTTATTTATGTTTTTGAAGTGAAATCTTCTTTAGCGGCGTTGTACAGATTTTTTGTAATAGGTAAAAAATGTTAAACTCGCGTCAGTACACGTGACCTGATCGAAAATTCGTAAGACAGATGGAGAGTAGACAGCCGGCGCGGCGTAGGAGAGGAAGTATCCCCCTTTTTTTTTACGGCGCGGCGAAAATGTATGCTTGCGCCTGCTGTTTCATTTAGGCGGCGCAGAGCGCTTGCGCGAATGTTCGTGTGGGTTCAGCGTGCCACGCGCATCTATGGATGGTTACAGCTGATGGCTTGATCGTCTGTGTAGTGGCCATACTGCTGTGTATTCAGAAAATTCGTGTATATAGTGTTTAAAATATGGAAATTGAACAAAGTGCATCTATTAAGGAAAAAAGTGACGAAGAAATAGAGAAAGAAAATGAAAATTGTTTTTTCTGCGAGATAAACCTATTAATGTAATATAAATTGTCATGTTTGTGTACGACAGCGCAATAAATAAATATTGTATTCTACCACATAAATGATAGTACTTTTATACTGATAATTAAAGCAATTCCTGCAAAATTATTCCCTAACCATTCCAAAATATCAAAAATGCACAACGCTAATATTCAAGTTTTCACTTCTACCGGCACTCCCGGAGTGCAACCCGTCGTTTTTTTTTATTAGAATTATACCTAAATATCCGACGTGAGCTTTGATTTTTTTAATTACCTGACTATGAAATTGAAGCTGTTCCAATTTTACAGTTCGTTGTTATGATTTGAGTAGTTACAAATTTGTAAAACTATTGAATATAACATATGAAGCTTTTACGTCTGTTACTTTTTTATTTATGGTGCAGGTTTTGTACGACTACGCTTTTGGTCGCTAAATAAGCCGACACGAGATCTTACCAGAGTATAAAGAAGAAAATAATATTGAACATAATTACCTGATACCTGAACCTGAACCTGAACCTGAACCTTTAACCTAAGAGGATTGTGAAGCGATGCCTCAATCGCGTAGCTGTCAAAAAGAATCCATACAAATTTAGCTCGTAATAACGTTTCTCGCTCCCAAAATCTAATCCGATTTCCACCATTTTTGAATATGTTGTTGATATTATGGAAAACTAGGTCTGTAGGTTTCCGCTTTTGTTTTTTTGTTTTATTTTCATTCCAATAAATGATTTCTTGAAAAGGGAAACGTACAGACATAGTTCATAATATCTATAACATTTTAAAAAATCGGAAAACGTTTAAGGGGAGAAAAACGTTATCGCATTTTATATGGACATTTTTTGCTTCATCCTTTATTTTGTTAGGTGTACAAATTAAACAGTAAAAGCAACAATAATCTCTTAGTTAATATTTATTCACATTAAAACATTACTCGACATCACAAAATACTTTGTTAATAATTAAATTTTACATACAATTATCGACATAAAGCTTATTTAAAATTATGATTCACGTAACATAATCAGTAGCCGAGGACATAGCCAAATTCATCAAGTAATGAGATCTTTGAAACAAACGCAGATTTTTAGAAATTAATTTAAGTAATGATAGACACAAAAGTGATAAATCTGGGATTTTATCATTTCATAATACATCCATTTCACAAACATATCATTTTTTTTTATTTTTTTTTATGGTAAGGAGAAGGCACACGAGCACTCAGGCCACCTGATGGTAAGTGGAATCTGAGACCCATAGACATTTGAATTCTCAAGACTATAATCCCAAGACCTCAAATGCGTTGCCAACCCTGAGGACTAAGATGGAATGCCTCTATGCTAGTAATTTCACCGGTTGTCTTATCCCCACACCGGAACACAACAATGCGAACACTGTTGCTTGGCGGGTGGTTAATGGATAAGATGGTGGTAGCGATCCAAAATTCAAAATTCTGGATTTTATCGGAACCCATCGCGTAGAACCCTATAGGTTAGGTTAGGTGAGTTTTATAAAAAACCTGCAATATTAGTAGGTAGTTACAGAAAAAAAGCGGGTTGGCAAATGAATAGGTTGCGAAACGATGCATTTGTCAAAGATTTGTCGGCGAAAAGGCAGAGAATCGATAAATCTAAATCCTTTGATAAACTATAACCCAATTCAACGATAAAAACAAACGCAGATGAAAATACATTGACAGACAACGAATAGAAATACAAGGAAGACCATAAAAAAGAGAGATTAATAATAAAAATGCTGCGAGTGTCATTTCGCTTGCAGATGTCAACTAATATTGGTAGCCTGAGTTAGAGTTGTAGCTTGTTTGGTGATTGGAGGATCCGAAACCACCTGAAGAAGATGATGACGATGATTGGAAGAAGCCTGATCCTGATGAAGAACCGCCCGAACCAGCCATGCCACCGCCGTGCTTAGCTGCGTCGTATTTACCTGAAATAATCATAGAACAATTTTAATGATCAAAAGAGTAAGGATGTTTGAGCCGCTCGTCCAAGTTTATAAATTGCGTTAATTTTCAGCCCGCTTTTACATAAAGAAATCCTTATATTCCGAACAAGAGAGATAAATTAAAAAATTGAATTAGGATGTCTATAATTTGAAAACCACGAGTATATATTGCGGCATGAATTAAATTGTCCTAGGGAGTTTCGAACGATGTTAATTTATCGATAAATTGTACTTTATTTCTTATGACAGTTGTGACTATGAGATAACGATATAAATATAAATATTTCCATTTACCGTAACTCAAAACTTAAAAGTGGCATGAACGTAACGATAAAATAATAGGTAGATAATCATTTATATGATTATCTACCTATAATATTATTCAAGTTTGAGTCCATTCCATACATTTTCCAAAAACTGGGTAGGTACGGATTATATAGAGTATACCTATTATTCTGCTACACAATGTCATACAATTTACCTAAATAGGCCTTTTTTGTTTGGTTTCAATTATTTTTGTATGGAAATCGATTGAATAGCATTAAAAGAAGTTTTAGTGTAAGAAACCCATCGATGGGTAGTGATTAGCATTTTAGTTACTCACTATTTTGTCGTAAGAGGCGACTAAGGGAGTAAGGGCTTGTAGTACTGTTAGGCGATGGGCTTGCAACCTGTCACTAATACACTGGTAAACATCTTAGCCTGATTGTGCAAAATGTGGTTACGGAATTATCATTAAGTTTTTTAGAGTTGTTGGTAATTCTGTAGCTCTGCCTACCCCACTCTGGGAATAAAGGCGTGACTTTATGTATGTATGTATTTTATCCGGTGAACGATACCTATCTACTATGGAATGTCACATTAAAATAAGTATTTGTAAACGCTTATCGGTAATTTTAATATCGGAAGGAAGTCCCTAGTTAATTGACGTTTCTGCCACAAAAACTTCAAAGATTTAAAGAGATGAAAGAAAAGGTTTAAATATACTTTAATATAACCTACACTGTTATTTTACTTATGTCTAAATCATCAAAATTCATGTGTTTTTGCATAATAATAACTATAAATTACATGTTTAACTTAAGGTGGACGGACGAATTTACCTGGTGATCCAGGCAAAACTGGGTAGATGTCGCCACTGTAACGTATTATTTGTATACATAGCTCGCTAGTCTCGCTACATAATCTTTATAATTATCACGATTCATCTTAGCGTTACCAAGGCCCGTTGTGAGAGTTGGAAATTTACACGAAACATCACAGATGGCGTTAGTAGTATGTTTATTTATTGCATACACGTATAACTTACGAGTACATCTGGTAAATGAACATTTTCGTCTAATCTATCCTACTAATATTATAAACGCGAAAGTTTGTATGGATGGATGTTTGTTACTCTTTCACGCCAAAACTACAGGACGGATTTTGGTGAAATTTGAAATGCAAACCTTAACTGATTTATACGCGTACGAAGTCGCGAGTGGAAAGTCGTGTAAAATATGTTTATTGTTATTACAGAAACTGTTTTGCTAGTTGTTACGTCACGTCCACAATTATGTGCATTAGCTTAAATTATTCCTTCGTTTTGACCCGATTAACGAGCAATCTAATAAACGTACTAACTCTTGATCTGAGTTGCCTATTTTGACTGCGATTACTTCACTCAGAGCTTTTACCAAGTACACAATGATAGACCAAGATGACATTGGCGAGCTGAGTTTAATGCCTTTGACTGACAGTAGGACTCAAGATAGAGCAATGTGGAAAGAAAAGTGGCCTTAACAGTAATAACGTACCATCATCAAAGATACCAGCAGCCTCATCCTTAGCATTTTGCTGAAGAGCTATCAGGATAGCCTCAGGAGTAGGGGGAGCGACAGGCAGATGAGCGCCCTGAGCTCTGTAACCTCCTTCACCAGCGGTGAAGGTGATGGTGTAAGTGTTTCCATCGTCACCCTTGTAGGAGAAGCCTCCTTGGGACTGGCCGTTGTTGTTGGATTCTTCAGCTCTGATACCGTTTGAGGTTTCGAAGCTGTAGTGAAATCCTGGAAGCAAGAAGTTATCGATGATTGTTTAGTGTTCAAAATGTTTATTTTTTATTATTTATTGTATCAATACTTAATTTTGTACAATATAAACGCAAGGATGACTCCGTCGCAAGCCACCTTTCCATCTTAGTGTAAGTAACTGATGATACCGTTCTCGTAAAAATTGGAAAGAAAAGATCTTGATTATTTAAGCTTGACAGTTCCACTTATTTTGACACATTTGTCACAACTAAAATATGCTTCAACCTAAATCTAGATGGTTCTTTTGGCGCAAGTTGCCCTTTATAAAGATAAAGCATGAAAAAAAAGGATAATACTAACCATTTTCCCCAACATCAGTATCCTGCTTCAGGATATCAGCATTCTTCTCGATAGCTTGCTGAGGGCGTCGGTTCCCATTGTCACCACCAGAGAAGGAACCTCCACTAGAGCCACTGGAACTACTGGAGCTATGGAACTGGGCTTGAT
Source organism: Acleris holmiana (assembly GCA_949316455.1). Lineage (NCBI taxonomy): Eukaryota > Metazoa > Arthropoda > Insecta > Lepidoptera > Tortricidae > Acleris > Acleris holmiana. Next base: position 16,390,410 of record OX438779.1, read on the forward strand.
TGAAGGATCCTTGCTGGAAGCTGGACTGGCCGGAACCTTGGGATTGAGGAAGGTAGTTCCTTGAAGGCAGAAGAGCTGATGAGCTCAGGGCGATGATTGCCAGGAATGAAATCTGGAACTGAAAGAAAAACTTTAGAAAATACAAAAATGGTAGCTGAAGATGTTTGAAGATGTTGAACATGGTAAAGGGTTTTAGTATTATATTTACCATACTCATTTTAGAGATAATTGACACTTTGCCGTACGTAAAATTCTTTCAAGTGTTTGATGATGTTATGAGAGGCAACTTGCAAGATGCACACCGATCCTTGTTTGCCACAAGGACCTTGGGAGACCTATCTCCAGCAGTGGAAATCTTTTAGTTGAAATGATAATGATGACGATGATGATAATGAAATAAAGATAATACAGTATGGCAAAGAACATTAAGATATATTTGGAAAATATCTTAGCCTAGCAGTAAAACCACTCCCAAAATCAATAGATGAAAGGAAATTTTAAATATTTAAACATCCACACTTACTAGGTACATTTTTCTGAATTTAATTCAAGATCAATCGATGAAACCTAGAGTTAAACTGTGCCTGTTGACCTGTTTCATTACCTTTTATACTGTTTCAAAATTCTCTGTTTTTCACTAAAACGGATCTCGATAATACAACGTCTTGAACCTTGATACTAATGTAAAGGGAGAATGCAGCATCCAATGCTTAATCCATTTACAATTCGCGACAAAATTTACATTTAATTTTAACGATATCACCAATGCATTTAAAAATGGTGACTTTAAGAATATCAACATACGTGTATTTTATTTCATTCGGGTCACGATACGATTTTCAGATCAGTCGTTCTTTGTAAGTTGCCTCAAGACTTGATCGAGACGATTATTATTTAAGTAAAAACCACAATATTAAATTGAGTTCATTTTTTTTAAATCTTTATTAAAGTTTGTGTTTGTATTTCTTTTTGCGGGACGGTGGTTTGCTGTTAATAATCAGTCAACTTTCGGATCCCAAATGGAATTGTATGACTTTATAATTATGTGTGGCATCTAGTAAGTCATGAATTCATGATCAAGTAAGTTTGTCAAAAAATATATAAATCTCTGTACACCTGTAACTGGAATCGGACGAAATGACTATTGAAATTGCCCTTTTTCGAATTAAATACAATAACTTCTAGCGCCAACATACGCTTATTTAAATATACCATATATCATCTAGCTAATTCCATTAAAAAAATAGAGAAACCTTAGTTGTTTCTTAAACAATTAAAAATATATCTTATCAATGAATGTTATTATAACCAGAACGATTTTTTTAACGATAAGTAGTACTCTTTATTAGTATTTTGTCAATTCTACTTATAGTTGATAAAAAAATTATTATTGTAAACATGCAATATACGGAAGATTTTATCTTGGAGTTGTTTAGGATTAAATTAATTCGTGTAGATTGTAATATTGCCAATTATGTTATATGATATTAAAATGCCTAGTAATTAATCAATGTTGTTTTCCACTTTATAATTGGGCGTTTTCCAAAATAAGTGTACATCGTTAAGGACAAAGTTAAGAAAATTTAACTTTTTCCATATCGTCACGAAAATTAGCCATACATTTATATAGTACGTTAATTTTCGTGACGAAATGGAAAAAGTTAAATTTTCTTCACTTTGTCCTTAACGATGTACACTTATTTTGGAAAACGCCCATTTATGTCCAATATGGTTTGAAAAAAAAAAAACTACCAATAGGAGGTAAAAGGCTAGAGCTTAATTTCTACGTTCCATGCAATTAAATGAATGTTACATGGATAAACAAATAAATAATAGGATATACTACGATTGTAAATAACTAAGATATTATATAAAATCGCTGTTCCCCGCGATTCTGTTTGCATTGAAGTCATTTATCGCTATTCCCTCAGGAACCGTCCAACTTCCGGGAATGCGTAACAAGCAGACAGACGGACTTAGTTACTTTCAGAATAAATGTAACAACTATTACCGCACCTAAATTGGTTGAAAGAGAAGCAAGATACTTTCGCTCTCAAGGTCGTACTGTTACTTTCGTCTACCAGTTACGTGAAGGTCGACTAAAGCCTACACGAGAAAACGAGAAAGAACTTTAGTTAGAGTGAGATAGGTTTGTGTCGAGATGTAAGCTTAGATTATGTGTACTGTTGTTACACACCGGATCGCTACAACAACAAAATCAAAATATCGGTACAAAATGTGGATGTCGTAAGAGGCGACTAAGGGAATAAGGGCTTTTAGTACTGTTAGGGGATGGGCTTGTAACCTGTCACTAGTACATTAATAAACTTCTTGGTTTGATTGTCCAAAATGTGGTTATAGAATTATCAACAGTTTTAGTTGTTGGTAATTCTTTAGCTTTGCCTACCCCACTCTAGGAATGAAGGCGTGATGTTATGTATGCCTACTTCGCTTCGGATTAAATGTGACTGTGTATTAGTGACAGGTTGCAAGCCCATCGCCTAACAGTACTACAAGCCTTAATTCCTTTAGTCGCCTTACGACATCCACGGGAAGACATGGAGCGGCACTATTCTAACCCGGCAACAACACGGGACAAAGTTGGTGTTTTTTTCGAAATATATAGTCAATAAATACCGACAAAATCTTCTACTCTAATGGAGTCGCGGATATAAGTTAGTTAAACTATATTTAAATGTGTAACAAACAGCCAAGATGCGTTCGCTAACTAGCGCTTCTATTCGTTTGGTTTTGAAACCAATCGGTCACTGGTAGGTCACGTGACTTTTCGTATTACTTGATCTACCGGGACGCGATTGGTTTAAAAACAAAATGAATACGAACGCCAGTCAGCGAACGCATCTTGTCTATAGGTTCCTCAGTCCTCACACGATGGCATACTTTCACTTTCAAGGTTAGGCCGTTACTCTCGTTCAAGGTTCCGACCTTGGTGAATGTACTCCACTGACGAACCGCTAGCCTAGTTGGTAGTGACCCTGCCTTCGAAGCTAGCGTTCCTATGTTGAAATCCCGGTAAGGGCAAACATTTAAGTGACGAGCACGAGAAAATTTTCTGAATCATTTGGCATTATTCAAAATTCACTCAGTGTATGCTCGTACAAAAAATAAGCATTATTCCAAAGCTACCAAGAATTGTATATAACAAATCAAATCTTCACAATTAATAATTAGTAATTTCTCCTAAAAAGAGGATGGGAGAAAAGATTTTAGTCCAAACAATACAATTGGACAAAATAAATCATATTTTCACAATTATTCATTTGACGACACGCTGCCCTAGTTGGTAGACAAGTGACCCTGCCTTCGAAGCTAGCGATCCTGGGAGGAGATTCTCTTAACACAGCGCTGCGTCGAAGGCAAAGGTGAACGTAAAGCTCCGCTGGGCGACCGAGCTCTGCTGCCTAATTGAGAAGGCACGCGCTTAAAGTTGCGTACGCAACAGGACTACTTAAACTTGCCGGATAAACGTTCATCTTTGCGTTCTACGCAGCACTGTGTTGAGAGAGAGGCAGATATTTGAGTGATGAGCACAAATACAAAACAATACAATACAAATACTCTTTATTAAACACCAAAAATTAAAAAAAAAAAACAGAACATGGAACAGTACATTTAAATCATAGGTATACAACAGGCGGTCTTACCGCTAAATAGCGATCTCTTCCAGACAACCTTGTAAGAGAAATAACTGAGGACACAAATTCATGGCAGGCGGTGTAAACTAATTCGTTTAGAACTCAAACTAAATAACTACAAGAAACAATTCAATTATTTCAATTTTGAAATTAGAACTATTTATAAATAGACTAAAATATGTGAGTCGTGGATGTTTTCTAAGTATTTAAGTGTATATTTCTCTAGATAAGTAAGTTTATCGTTTTCTAGTACCCATAGTACAAGCCTAGAGCTTAGTTTGTATTGTGATTTGTACAACAAATAACCGCTCTATGATTTAAAGAAAATACTTAAGCTCACACGAAAACATAGCATTAGTAATGAGGGCGCCACTGTATATAATTTTAGTGGTGGTAGGACCCTGTGCAGGGTCCGTCCGGATCGCTACCACCATCTTATCCATTAACCACCCGCCAAGCAACAGTGATCGCATTGTTGTTCCGGTGTGGGGATAAGACAACCGGTGAAATTACTAGCATAGAGGCATTCCATCTTAGCCCTCAGGGTTGGCAACGCATTTGAGGTCTTGGGATTATAGTCTTGAGAATTCAAATGTGTAGGGGTCTCAGATTCCACTTACCATCAGGTAGCCTTAGTGCTCGTGTGCCTTCTCCTTAACATAAAAAGAAAAAAAAAAACTGGCGCATGCGCAGTGTTGGGAGAGCAAAGCACATGACTCCGCCCTTCACCTGACCATGATCTGCTAAATGAATTCGTTTAATCGTTTCTTTGTATCTACGATTACTTTAACTTTAAGGTTAATTATGTGTTACGTCGTGTGGAATGTAATTGTTATCTATTATAGAATTAACATGGTCAGTGTCGTTGATCGCCATTGTCTGATTTTATTTACATCCGCAGTGTTATTGTTTATTTATTTAATCTTTATTGTACAGAAACAAGTGCAAATGGCGGATTTATTGCCTAATGGCATTCTTGCCAGTCACCAAATAACCTAACCGATACTATGCACATATATGCGTGCATAGATAAAGAAGACAACAGAGATATAAAACTTAAAACAAGTGGACTAACACAAATTGACTGTGTCTCAAACTCAGCTCTAGGCTTGAACTATATGGGTACTAGACAACGATAAACATACTGGATTAGAGAAATACATAGAAAACACAAGACTCAAATAAATATTTGCTTTAACCCTCTGCGACTGACGTGACGTCTATCAGACACCGCCAAAAAACGCATTATAGCGTGAAATAGGTCTGTATCGCTCAGCAACCTCTCCTAAAGACTCGGGGCATTATAAACTAACCTCTGTTAAAAACTCCAGATTGTTTTACCTTGTTCAAGTTAGTGTTATTTTTTTAATTAGAAACCCATATACATGGTTATTATAAATTCCACATGAAAATTAAATAATCATGCTATACACTTAATAAACAATACTTATCATTGACCCATTGGTATTTTTTTTATGTTTATTCAAAAATGACGTCTGACAGACTCCACCTCAGTAGAATGTTTCTAAAAACGTCACCACAGTTGCAGAGGGTTAAACACGCAAATAGCTTTAGAGTCCAAGATTGCGACGTATATGTATGCTGACTTCTGGACCGCATTAGTCGGTAAAATATTATTATATTTAAACTCTTAACGACACTGCCGAAACGTGTATTGTATATTTTTATCTTTTGCATGATTAGTTTTAAAGTTAATGTAAGTTTTTTTTTTCTTACCTTGGCCAACGATTTTGTAGCAACTGTAAGTTGGTCAAGTTTTACTTTTATAAATAAATAAATAAATATTTGCTCATACCGGGAATCGAACCAAGGACCGCTAGTTTCGTAAGCAATAAGTCATTTACTAAAGCTTTTAAATTGATTCTATGTTTTTTAAGTCTTCATAAAAATGTAGACTACCACTTTTCATAAAAAAGTGAATAAACCCCTTTAACACTTTAGACTTTTTTATGTTAAGGAGAAGGCACACGAGCACTTAGGCCACCTGATGGTAAGTGAAATCTGAAACGTATAGACATTTGAATTCTCAAGACTATAATCCTAAGACCTCAAATGCGTTGCCAACCCTTTAGACTAAGATGGAATGCCTCTATGCTAGTAATTTCACCGGTTGTCTTATCCCCACACCGGAACACAACAATGCGAAAACGGTTGCTCGGCAAAGTTTTATGTCAAATACTTTTACAAAATTGTTATAAATAGCAGTGTTGGTAGCTTCCTGGTTTAGCGAATAATTATGGCTATTCGAAGAGGAAATGCTGCTAGTGCTTTCGGCTCAATGCCACTGGGGCCTTTGTTGATATTTTTATTTAGTCCTATTTATTTATAGTTTTATTTTTCTTACTCATAAAGTGAATTACTTTAGTATTTGTTAGTAATTAGTGAAAACAAATAGCTTATCGAAAAATCATCCCTAAAGGTCGTTTTTTAATAAAACAAACTCATACGCTATTTTGACCTCAACCTTAACAAAAAATCTGCGAAAACCATAAGGCGTTATGTTGTTTATCAAAAAACTGTTAATTTGGGCGTTCGCAACAGGTGTTACCATAAAAAAACGGTAAAAAAAACTAAAACTCGTTAGGAAAATTGGCCATTATCACTGTGTAATGATCGTGTACATTTTAATAATCGATATTAACTGATGTTTTGACGTCATTTATAATTGATGACTCAGTCGATATTTATTGGCAAAAAACCACACAGCGTACAGCTTTTATCATGAAAGTCATGTGATAATCGTTTTTTTATGGCATGATATGAAGGCAAAAACACAGGCTACGTTATTTCCACATAGTAACTGACAATTCAGTATACATTGCAAAGTTAACACTTTCCAACGTCAAAGGAATCCACATAATATACGCTATGGATACTATAATATCACCTGCTATGTCTCATTATCAGAATGGTGATGAACGGGCTGATGATATTCGTAAGCAAGTTCTAAGGACTGTAAATATTATTGATACCTTATTGCAAACTCGAGATTGCAAATACATTACAATTATGAAAGGACTAAGTAAGATAGAACGCCTCTGTGCTAGTTTTTTCATGGTCTTACAATCGACGTGTAAAATAACTGTCAATATGCTGAACACCTGCGGGCACTGTTGCTTGGCGGCACCATCCAGCCACCATCAAAATGGTGGTAGGTTACAATAACCGTAATCCTAGTATCAAATTACTTAGTTCATCTATATCAAGGGAACACCGTTACACAAATTGACCTAGTCCCAACTATCATTGCCCCAAAGTACGCCTCTAGAGGCTTAGGAGAACGATAAACATACGTTCTTGAAAACATAATCATCACCCAATACTCAGAACAAATACCCGCGCTCATCACACAAACATTTGCCCATACCGGAATTCGAACCCAAGACCGCTAGCTTTGTAAGCAGTCACTACCAACTAGGCTAACGCATCGTCGTATTGATACATTTTACTGGGAATTAAATTTGATAGGTGACCCTGCCTAGTAAGGAAGCGGTCATGGGTTCGATTTCTGGGATGGACAAATATTTATTTGATGAGTATTAGTATAAAGAAAAGAAAGAAAGAAATCAATTTATTTTGCAAACAATTAACAAACCTAAAGAAACTACAATATATAAGAATTGGACACAATTGCATGCAAAAATGGATACCACTCAGCATGAAGTCGAGTCGCTTGTGAGCGCCACGACGCTGATCTTCCGTGGATCCAGGCGCCCGCGTGTGCGAGACAGCGAACAGGGAATTACATGATTAGAAGATAATGACATTGAAATAGAAATTATGAATAAGATAAACGAAAATAAATTATGACATCTCATGTTGGTCTGATATTACAATTGTTGTGAACATTGCTGGGTGATACTACTCTAAGCTGCGCATATAACCTAACTATTTTGTGAATAAAATACAATGGGGGATAAATGCGGGATAACAGGAAATATAGCAATAGGATGTATACAAATAATTTATTATAGTATATTTATAGAGGCGGATGATAAAAGAGGCGAACGATGGACGATGGAAGGAGGCGGGTGACGACACAGAACGGCTATGCTTGAGCCAATTGCAAAGTCAAGAGGTGTTGCTTCAATTTTCTTTTAAAAATAAATAGTGAAGGGGATTTTCTTACTGGGGGAGGTAGGTTGTTCCAGCATTTCGTGGCAGCGTACCGGAAGCTGCCGCGAAATGCTGCCGTTCTATGTCGTGGATATATAAGACCAAGAGCCAGTCTTTCCTGCGCGCGAGGAAATATGAGTTTAGAATAAAGAAACGTGGGCTGTTTATTTTTTAGGATGCCAAACAACAGCGAAGCCAGATGAAGCGTCCGTCTAGCCTCCATCTTGAGCAAGGCACCTTGGTTTAAGAAAGGAGTGACGTGCGATCGTCGTGGGATTGGATAGCAAAATCTAGCACAGGCGTTTTGCAGACGTTGTATGAGAACCCTAGTGCGGGCCAGAAGACACTTGCCGACAACTGTGTCTGCGTAACTGAGTTTAGAGAGAATCAAGGAGTCACACAATTTAATACGCATGTCAATATTCAGATAATTCCTTACACGATACAGTACCTTAAGACGGTAGAAGCAATTCCGTACCGTATCAAGAATGTGCTTCTCAAAACGCAGTGTACTATCCATAAGGACTCCCAAATTCCGAGCCTCAGTTACCCGTTCGAGCTTACTATTATTAATAGCCACAGGTCGATCATGGGATATTATCTTAGAGATAAGGTGTTTTGTACCTAAAACTAAAAATTTGGATTTTGAGGGGTTGAGGACCAAACTGTTGAGATCAGACCATCGCGCGATCCGGTCAAGATCCTGATTTATCGCGTCAACAGCCGCGTATATTAATCATTGTCTAATACCCATAGTGGCCAAATATATGTATACATGGACCTTATTGCCAGTGGCATAAAGGTGTATATATATTTTTGACGTCTCGGGAACGTATATATTTATACCTTGACTGTACAAACCTACAGCTAAGTTTGGAACTGGGTTAATTTGTGTAAGATCCTGCCATGATCTCTAATGTTAATAATGGCATATACGACTATATTTCTACAGGTTGACATAAAGTTACAATCCTTAAGCCACGTTTAGACTGGCAATAAAAAATACAGAAGTTTATAGCTGTCTTACTCTAACTTCAGTTGTAGAGCAAGAAGCACAATTTTGGTGTCTTTCTCTACCTTAAAAGTTAGTGTAAGACAGCAATAAACTTCTGCAATTTTTATTGTCAGTCTAAACCTGGCTTTAGCATGGTTTTTAAGCCGTTCATAAATATTTATCACCATAACTTAAAGAAGCGTGAACTTAAATAATTATAATTTGATTAAACTGAGTTAAAACTTTGCATATCAATCGATCTAGATGCCATTTCGATCGTGTTCATTTTGATGAAATCATTATGGATTTGTGCAAAAACTTGTGTGAGGTATATAACAATTCGACTTTTAGGATCCAAATCATCACGATCTTTTGTAATTATACGATCCCATTAAGAAACAAATTGATTACTACGTGAGTAATAAATTTGAGTGAACTGTGAACCTTTTGTTATACACTTTGCTTTGTCAGATTATTTTTTATTGTTCCAGTAATTATAGGTATTCGATCACGATAATTTAGAATTTGGGATGTTAATATTTTTACGAGCAATTAAACAAGTATTGGCAATGATTAAAACATTTGTTAAGACTCCTAACCTTATTCAGGATATTAAGTATATATTTTTATATTAAAATTGTTTTTTTTGAGTTCGCACCGCCTGCAAATTCTATTGTTTTTTTTTACTATTTCTTCTTTGCAAGGTTTTCTGGAAGAGATTGCTTTTTCGCGATAATACTACTGTTGATTAACTATCTTTTTTTGTATATTTAATGAAGAGTTTTTGTATTATTTTCAAATGTAATATTTCAAGCAATAATGTTATTGCACAATGTATGACCAGCCCCCTATTTCACCATCGTGACAATGACAGGTGACAGGTGACATTTCAGTGTACATGGCGTAGCTGATATGATTGCCACTGATGTGAAAGCTTGTTAACTTTGCAAAGTATTGCAAATTGTCACCTGTCACCTATCGTTGTCAAAATGGTGTAATATGCAGATTAAATGAAAACCACAAATCATTTTTCAAAGTACAATACTTTATTGACGTTGATATACATTTACAATACTTAAGTGAGTTTTATATAGTTTTTCATGAGCAATATTGGAACACATTGATTGACTAAATAGACGATACATTGACACAAATCACGACCAACTTAAACATCTTGCTTGACATTCATGCCTCTTCTTTTAAATATCTAGTAGTGGTAACCAGTTTCCTCGTCAAAGGATTGTTGGGGGATGTTGTCGAAGGATGAAGAGGTCTTAGGAGCGAGGTACTGGCGGCTGGCATCGAAGCGGCCACCCTGCTGCGAGCGGGTGTTGGAGTTCTGTGCACCAAAACCGTTGGAGCCATGGGAGCTGAAACCGTTGGATCCGTGGGAACCGAATCCATTAGAGCCCTGGGAGCCGAAACCGTTGGAGCCCTGAGAGCCGAAACCGTTGGATCCTTGAGAGCCGAAACCGTGGGATCCATGGGAGCCGAAACCGTTAGATCCATGGGAACCGAAACCATTGGATCCATGGGAGCCAAAACCGTTGGATCCATGGGAGCCGAAACCATTGGAACCCTGAGATCCAAAGCTGGGATGGGCACCGAATTGGTTCTGGTTGCTTGAGGCTCCAAAAGCATCTGAAAAAAAAAAGATTAGAATTGGTACCTACTAACTATTAGCTTACGCTTTGTTCAATAAATCGTTAATCCATAAAAAAAAAAGCCATTATTACCTATAACAAAAATAACAAAAATCATCCAGACGAAATTGTTTCGTTCTCTGTCGTTTGGGTGAAGGGAAATAATTAATACGTTTAGACAAAGATATTAATTATTTCCCAAATTTTCATTTCCCAAGAAAAAAAACTGGCACAGCTGTTTTATTTTATGACCCCAAGTCTAATCAAACCTACCAACGTAATAAGCGGAGAATCAAAATTAATATATGTAATAACAATAGCTTCATGGAAAATAAACATATAAGTAATTATACATATGACCAAAAAAACTTGGGCGAAACGGCATGCTTCCCATCAATATATGTAGTATTCGTATCGTAATTACCTTGGGAGTGAGCACCACCGTTGGGCCTGGGGAAACCAGCAGAGGGTCCGTGATCAGGAGGCAGGTACTGGTTGGAGGTGGCAGCGTTGAACGATGAACCACCGCGTTGAGCAGCAGGACCAGTCCTGGTGCCTGCAGGAGATGATCCAAAGCCAGTGGAGTCAGCGCCGTTGGAGCCAAAATCTTGGGTGCCGAAGCTATTAGAGCCAGAATGGGAGCCTTGGGCGCCGAAACCGTTGCTAGAGCCACGGGAGCCTTGGCCGCCAAAGCCTTGGAGCTGGTTGGTCTGATCCGGGGGAAGGTAGCCACGCTCCAGGTGCTCGAGACGAGCAGCGGAGCTGACAGCGATGAGGGCGGCGAGGATGAACTGGAAAGAAACGGGACCAATTGTACTTCCGTAGATAGTTGTGATTACTACTCAATTCAGGTTAGCGCACCTGCTGGCTGTTATTGCAGCGTGGAATTGAGTTCTCGATCTAAAAAAGAAATTAGGCCTGGATCTAGAGATCAGGTTTTTCTTTGTAGCCGCAAAGAATATTAAAATATTCTGGAGTTTACAAAATTAAACTAAGAAACACAGACTTAAAAAAATAAATTAAATAAATGTTAAAAAAAATGCATTAGCAAATTAAATAAAATTTTATGTGACTCTTGCAAAAAAACAAAAACAAAAATTGCTAATTTTGAAAAATATTTTTGTAATTTTATTTCCACAAGTTGCTAACCGAAAACTTTAAGACAATACAAAAATATAAGAAATAAAATATTACCAGTTTCATTTTGATAGATGTAGTAACAAACAACCAAATGGGAAGCTGGCAGTGGACTGTGATGCTGAGAGATGTTCTGACCTATTATATACCGTCTCGTCAGATCTTAATCCCGAGCCTGACGTAATGTTTTATAGAAGATAATAAACGACCATATTCGAGCTATGATATGCATGCCCAAGTAATTAGTTACTATAACTTTTTTTAATACGTGACGGATCGACCTCGTCAATCAGAAATAAGGAGCAGTGTACAGTTTCAAGGATTTTGATAATTAATTGAAGAAACACGTGTAATGAAAGTTTAATGCTAGCCTGGATCGTGATGACCATTGTACTGGTGTTGCAGAATCCTTTGTGAATCTGTGCATGTAAAAGGGAGTAAGGTTGATTGATTTAACATTGCGCTAGACGGGTTTGATGTTGAACTTCTAGAAAGAGTCGTAGCCATGCTTCAGTTGTATCTTGTTCATGTTGTTTATGAAATTAAATTTCATTTCATTTAATTAAAGGCTTCTTTCTACTTTAGTCTTTAAGGCTTTTCCAATTTTAGTGGTGGTAGGAACCTGTGCAAGCTCCGTCCGGATCGCTACCACTTATCCATTAACCACCCGCCAAGCAAGTGTTTGCATTGTTGTGTTCCATTGTTGTGAAATTTCTAGCATACAGGAATTCCATCTTAGTCCTCAGGGTTGGCAATGCATTTGGGTCTCAGATTCAACTTACCATAGGTGGCCTGGGTGCTCGGGTGCCTTCTCGTTACATAAAAAATAAACCAGTTAAATAAAAAAAAAACCTTTCCTTTGTGTAATATTGTTTATTCATAGACATACAAAATATTTTGTGAAGATTAAGCTATTATCATCTCGCATAAAAAAGCTCATACATTTATTATCAAAGACAAAAAGTAGAGTGATTCATTTAGAACACTGGCTTGTTTGGGCATAAACAACTCAATTCGAGAAGGAGTATGATGACATACACTTAATGGTATAGCATAAAAAGGGTAATCAAGAACATAGGTATCTTTACTTCTAATGATCTTAAACCTCCAAAGATTAATGTAATTGAAGAGCTACCAGTACATCTAGCGCTAAAAATCGAAGTCGTGACCTAGATATTTAAAAAGTGCCTTTCATATATTGGTGAATTATTAGTATTTAAACGACACATAATTAATCTAGGAGGTTTTTACTTCGTATATTTTACATACGAGTTACAGCGCAAAATATTTGCTTGTTGTGCGTTTTCAAAATAATTATTACCTAAAGTAGTTCAGTTAAATACTTGATAAATTTAAAATCTAAATATTCACCTTGTTAGTTATTTGGATAGTATACGTTTTTTAATCGTTTTCTTTTTGAAGTGAACATTGTTTGTTTTAGCTTTAAGGCAAAACCTTGGCTATAGGCATTATCCGCCATTTTGTTTTCAAAAAAAAAACCGGGCTAGAGTCACACTGCGGACAGACGGACTGACGGGCAGACGCACAGACGGACATAGCGAAAATATGACGGATCCTTGTTGAATACGGAACCCAAAAAAATATATATCAGGAGACAATCCAAACTAAACTCTAGGTTTGTATACATTATCGCCCAATTTTCGTAGCATTTTTAAGCCGTCATAGTGACTTCTCATTTATCGACTTTTGATTAGGTACATATCGATATATATTTAACTTTAAAATAGACTGTAAGTAACTTTTCTTAAACCAAATTTGGAAAAAATATGGAGTTTTTTTTTAATAAATTGCCTAAGAATCAATTAAGTACCAAACTTGTTAGCACTAACACAAATCTTGAACATGAATTTGAAAAACTTAGTTAATGGTAGCCGTATTTGGGAACTGATTAATCAATAAATATTATTGGCTTCCAAGTTAGTTTCACATTCAATTGCATATGTATAATGAAAATTTTAAATTTTCACCTCCACAAGGTTATTTGGAAAAGAACACCTTTAGCAATAAAACCTGTTGTACCTCTACTTTTAATATTGTTTTTATTTAATCTGTATTGTATTGTATCGATACATCATTATGTGTAACGAGTCGTTAAATGGGAAGTCACTAGCGTTATTGAAAAGTGCCACGAAAATTCCGGCCTCTGCTTATAAAGGTGGTATAAACGTAGGATACCTTATGCCATGCCATGGTCTCCCATACTTACGATCCCCAACATCAACAATCAGGATTTTCCTGTAAGTAAAATTAAAACATCATCACATAATAATTTGCTCTGACCAGGAATCGAACCCGGGACCACCAGCTTCGTAGGCAGGGCCACTACCAACTGGGCTTACTGCGTCGTCAATAATTATAATACTTATGTGTGCATGGATCAAATTTGGCAAATCAATTTTAAATCAGTTTCCATCAGCAGGGATTACCTTGACATGCCTAAGCAATTCAGGTTAGGATGAGTGTAAGGGACAGAGCTATAGCAGTCACACGGCTCTGTCTCTTTCTCTCAGAGTAAACTGAATTTTTAGCGAAGTCAAGGAATTAGGCCCAGGATTAGCTTAAATACACTTACTATGAAATCACTTCTAGTTTTTATATGCTCTATAATAACTTGCAAATTTCGGGTCAATTCTTGCATAGAAGATTTGAACCACTACGGGGACCGATTGAGCTGAAATTTGGTATACCTACCTTCGATGCCAATACAATAATATGGCAGATGGTCTGAATGGAGTCAAAAGGTGGTCAAAGGATTCCCGCTATAATTAAACTAGACCGAACATGTTTGTGCTCTTTAACTTAGTCTTGATATGCAGTGAATAATGAATTGGCAAAAACAGTACAGTCAGCAACAGAAGCTTGTCCCAAAAAAATATTAGCATCCCTACGCCTATAAAGTACGAACATTATTGATACTCTTTACTCGAATCCCTTAATGCCCATGATGTTTAGCAAAATAAACAAATCATTCATTGATTGATTCATTCAATTATTCACTCAATCATTCTTTCATTCATTCATTCATATTACAGTGAGTGTAGAGCACGGACCTATAGCAGATACAGGGCGCTGACTTAGTTTTATCACAGTAACCTCCCAGATAGGCTAACCGAGTGACGGGTGACAAATCGGTATACATTGCAAAGTTAACACGCTGATACATCACTGAGTTTCATATAAGCTGCGCCATGTACACTGAAATGTCACCAGTAACCTGTCATTGTCAAGATGGTAAGAGTTGATCTTTTGAGCCTCATGGTTTGATACCACGGAACCCAAAACCTACTTATCCAGTTTTTCATTCAGCTTTATAAGACCTATTCAATATGCAATTGATTTCATAGCAATTAATCAGAATCGAACATCGGGATAAGTTGGCAATTTATCACAATTAACGTTCAATAGAATTTGATCTGTACGCACCTCAAATGTATGGTTATAGCTGTAATAGTTTTGAATAAGTAGTGAATTTGATATTTAATAAGAATACTCGTATATCAGTTATGTATTTATTTCCATTTGAAACTGCTGATAGCCACTTAAGTAATTAATTGCCTTTTAAATCCTGTTGTTACTCAGTAACAAATAAATTCAAAAACGGTGCTGTTTACGTCCTCAGAAATTTAGAACAACTGTATATAGAACTGTAAAATGTGTGGAAATATATACTGCCGTACTACCAAAAAAGGCGGCTAACTGCATAATTCTTCTGAAGATCATGTGAAAAAGAGTTTAAGTCTAGTATACTCCGTTTATGAATGTGCCCTTTTTATTACGAGTTAAGTCGTCTTATACCCTTTTTCACATAGCATATTAAATTAAAATTGTTACTAATAGAGTATAGAATGCTTCGTCTACTAAACTGCAGTCAGCCGCCTTCTTTGCCTAAAGGCAAATGCACAATGAATAGGTTAAGAGATGTTGGGAATTATTATGCGATGTCTCACTCTCTCAGTCAGATAAAGCTATACCTACAGAGAAGGCAAAATAAATATGAATGATTGACAAATACGATGTATTTAATTAATTAATAATAAAAATATTTGATGATTTTATTATTCAATAGATACAGAGTGTTTTTTTGGTCGACAACTTCCAAAACAGCACCTTTATACGACACTGAATTCGACTCACCTGCCTGCTGCCTAATTGAGAAGGCATGCGCTAAAATGTGTTTTGTACCTATACGCTCCGACGAGACTTCTTAAACTGGCCGGATAAAACTTCGCCTTTGAGATCGACGCAGCGCTGTGATGAGAGAATCACCCCCTGATTTGATTTCATTTTCTTCTTTGTTACCTGGTCTGCTATTTTGTAACTACCTTCAATAAGTAATTGCTGTTGTGCTATGTCTCTGTAATGTTTTTGTTTGGTGGACATTAAAGTGTTTTGTATTGCATTGTATTGTAATTCCATCTTAGTCTCCAGAGTTCGCTACTCAAAACCCCACCCAAACAAGTGGCCAGCAAGCGCGTTTGCCTTCTTTAGTCCTACTTAAAAAAAAAATTAAGCTGTATCAGAGTCAATCAATGATTTTGTACCTATTGTATGTATGTACAAAGGAAGTCAATAAAGCGCTCAATTAATTAAAATACCCACCAAGCCTCTCAAAAACATTATAAGTCACGTTTTTGCAAATGATTTTCCAGAAACTGCGTATCGACCACCTCCTGCCAATTTTATTGCGTCTATTGTCAGAAAAACCATGATCTTAAACAATCAATATCACAAAAAAACTAGTAAATAGTGCATCAAACGATTCGAACACTATTAAACCCCATACAATTCGATAGGCATCTTAATATTTATCTCGAAAATTTGTATTCTCATGATTTTTGTACAGCTTCAGCCTTGTGGGTTTTTTTTTTTGTTAATGATTAAATTCATTATTTTAAATAATTTCGTCTGAAGGAAACGCTCAGTGAGTTTTTTTATTTTTTTTATTGTTAGGAGAAGGCACATGAGCACTCAGGCCACCAGATGGTAAGTGGAATCTAAGACCCATAGACATTTGAATTCTCAAAACTATAATCCTAAGTCAAATGCGCTGCCAACCCTGAGGACTAAGATGGAATGCCTCTATGCTAGTAATTTCACCGGTTGTCTTATCCCCATACCGGAACACAACAATGCGAACACTGAATGGGGAGTTTTCCCCTCTTTTACTAACTTTTTATTAAGTTGCGATGTATGTTTATGTTCGGGTCAAATCTTGCAAGGAAGATTTGATCCACTTCCCGGGGACCGATTGAGCTGAAATTTGGTTTACCTACGTAACTTAGATGACTGTAAGAGGATATGGCATGGTCTGATGTTAGAGTCGAAAGGTGGTGACAGGACCTCCGCTATACTTAAAGTAGACCCACCATGTTTGGACTCATTAGGTTGGTCTCGATAAGCAGTGAATGACTTTGCATAAAGCTTGTCCCAGAAAATATACTTTTGACGGAAACTTTTAGCTCCTTGGCATAGTTTTAAATACCTTTCATTCGTCGTTAGCAAGCGGCCATGGGAATGGTCCCAGTTCGATTGCCGGTTAGTTACTTATTTCTGAGTCTTGGGTGTCTTTATTATTATATTTTATTAAAATGACTGCGAATAAATTATACACATACATACATAATATCACGCCTTCATTGCCAGAGTGGGGTAGATATAGCTACACTTATTAAATATCAACAACGGTAAAAATACTTGTTGATAATTCTGTAACCACATTTTGCACAATCAGGCTAAGATTTGTACCAGTGTATTAGTGACAGGTTGCAAGCCCACCGCCTAACACTACTACAAGCCGTTATACCCTAAGTTAAATTAAAATGTTTAATGAAATTATTATCAAATATCGACCCAAAATACTGTGAACATATAAATGGACATCTAAATAATTACGTAACTAGTGTAAGATCATCAATCAATATTCCAAGAATCTCCGAGAAAAAAACATATTTAATGTATAAATTATTGCCTATTATAATCCTTTATAAAAACGACCCCCAGTGACGTCATCAAACAGCTTCCGGGTCACCATGGTGTTCGATTATCGATAGAAATCAATTAACGATTTTTTAATCGATTACTTAACGATTTGGACACGACGCTAAACGGAACTACCTTTTTGTATAAATAGTGGTGTTGATTGAGACACTTGATTGATTTGGCGATGTGGGCGTGGGCTCGTCGGAAGACGTGGTGTGTTTTTACATACTAAATAACATCACACCTTCATTCCCAGAGTGGGGTAGGCAGAGCAGCTACTGAAAAACCAACAAGTCAATTTTTTTTTCTGTAACCACTTTGCACAATCAGGCCAAGAAGTTTACTAGTGTATTAGATACAGGTTGCAAGCCGATCCTGCCTATAACTAATATATTGGTAAACATGCTAGCCTGATGGTGCAAAATGTGGTTACAGAATCACCAACAAGTCTTTTTGTAGTTGATGGTATTTCTGCAGCTCGGCCAACCCCACTCTGGGAACGTAAGCGTGATGTTATGTGTGTATGTATTTTCACCTATTACTCCGTCAATTGTGGACCAATCTTGAATTATTTTTTTTTGGTTTGATAGAGTATACTTCCGAGGTGGTCCCATTGTCACCAAATCTAAATCTGATGAGGAGATCAGTGAGGAATTGAGGGAACTCCTTAAATATTTCTTTCGCAGAGTAGGGGTAGGCAGAGCTACAGAAATACCAACAACTCTACAGAGACCTATTGATAATTCTGTAACCACATTTTGTAAGAGTAGGCTAAGATGTTTACCAGTGTATTAGTGACAGGTTGCAAGCCCATCGCCTAACAGTACTACAAGCCCTTATTTCCTTAGTCGCCTCTTACGACATCCACAGGAAGACACGGAGTGGCACTATTCTAACCCGGCAACACAACGAGGCTAACGGTGACACGGTGGTGTATTTTTATAATGACCTATTAAATTCGCTAGCACTTTACTAAAAAAATACTTGTCTGTTATTTTAGGGTTTTCTCTAACATAATATTAAAATCAATCAAATCGGAACCGGACAGATGAGTACCTTTCTTTATTAGTAAAAGGGTTCCGTTTTAATCTTTGGGTACGGAACGATACGATGAAATGTATCATTTCATCGTATTTAATTTCATCGAACACTATTTTCTGCTGAAACAATGTTTTCAGGGTATCTTAAGCATCTAACCTAACCTAACCTACGTAATTAATGTTTAAGATCCCTGAAAACATTGTTTCAGCAGAAAATAGCGTTCGATAAAATGAAGTTGGATGAAATGGTACATTCGATGATGTGAAATTCGATAAAATGATGAATAACCAACTATTAAATCCTTAGTTAGTTCTTGAACCCGTGACCACTACGCAACATGCGTTGAAATATCAGCCAGACCATATTAGTTAGGTGATATAAGGTCCCATTAGCTGGTCCCTATTGACCCTTTCGCAAAAAATCCTTTAATAAAATATCCTTTTCACAAAATGGACGAACGTTTTACGAATAGAACGTTATTTTGGTGAAAGATCGTTTTGCGAACGGGACCTTATACGCCCTAACCAAATCTTTTGGTTATCGTGGTCAATATCTGTATTGATATTTGGTGCTAACACTGCTGCTTAGCGACAATATGGATAAGCTGGTGATGAATTGATGATCTATAATGAAACCTGCACAAAGCCACTGACTGGATGTTGAGTTTTCACTCCGCTTGGAAATCACTGGACGAATATAAATTCCCTTACGGCCTACTTAGAGAAAAAACGTCTCGATATTTATCTTTATTAAGAAGATGTACCATATGTGAAATAAAAAAAGCATGCGCATGCGTCCATTTTCGCAAGGACACGCATGTCTTGATGCTATCAGGATAGCTCATAATTAGCTATCTATGTTGTAATCGGTTAATGGAGCGAGTTGCCTTCGGACGTGATGTGTGCGAAATCATAAATGTAGTCAAGTGTGAGTCGGGTTCTCTGCAGATTACGTTTTTTTTTCATAAATATCAAGGTAAAACAGTAAAATAACAATACTCAGACCAAACTTCGCTGCCGGCAGCGGGCAGGGCTCAACTAAACTAACCTAACCTAACCTAACCGGTGGTTAGGGCTGCAGAGAAAGGAACCTCCTCACAATACGTGCCGTGTCGAGGAGTACTGCTTTCTGTATCTGGCCCTTGATCCAGCCACCTAGCGAGAGTCTCTTAAAGTGTTCGTCGAGATTCTTCGCTACGAGACCGTTCGCTGAAACAACTGTCCCCACATGGTGGTTACCTCTTGCAACAAGTCAAGGTACTTGCTAATTTCGTCTTTCTCAGCCTTCACGAGTTTCGAGGGATGGTGACGTAGACGAGCACTGCCCGACGGGGAGATCGATCTGTCAACTAGACATCAGGCTTATTGGCGACAATAGATAATCCTGTCCGTGATGACAGATCGATCACAGGCCAATAGAGCGTAGCACGACCATTTTCGAGGGCAGGCGTCGTCGGTGTGTACTTATAGTACAGCACTTCGGACTAAACAAGACCGTGTTGAATTGCAAGTTGCTGATGAATAATCTGGGGTAATGCAGGTACCCGCCGTTTTCTAAATACAGAAAACCGCAAATGATATGTCTGACGATTCAATGAAAGCGCATATAATGAATTTAAAAGGAAAAGTATCACGACAAATTAGACAGCATTAGTTCTTGTGATACAGGCAATTGAAGTGTACCTACTAAAATCATCTAAGACGGCATCAATTGACATTAAATAGAAAATTTGTGATTAAGCTCTGTCATTTAAGTTTTTTTTCTGATTTTTAGTATTTGTAGTTTTGGCTGCAGGACACTTGACTCTAACAAAAAATAGCGCTTTAAAGCTTAATCCTTACTAAATAATAATTATTGTTACGCTTTCACGCAAAAACTACTTAACAAATCATCATGAAACTTTGTACACATATTGTGGGAGATACTAAAAGTAACATGTGATACATTTTATTAAAAAAAAAAAAAATGGAGCGGTCTAAGACGCTGGGTCGTTAATATTTCATAAACGGATTGATTAATCAAAAAACTTTTTTCTTTTCACAAACCCGTAATAATTTAAAAAGGCCTATCCAACAACATCCCACACTATAGGATAGACGTGAAATTAAAAATACATCCCCAAGTTACGTGTAGCGGAGGTACCCTAAAAAAATAGTTTTTGTCATTTTATTATACCACTTTGTTGGCGTGACTAAAATCAGGCGCCGATTACAACGGGAGTTTGTACTACCACAGAATAGATAATAGGTACAACATGGATGTTTGACGTGATCTTTGTCATGTCCATGTTCATTATTAGACCAACTCGATCGGAGGCTATGCTGAGGTCACTGAGCATTGCCCATAGGCCTTTCATGGTTTCAGCCATGACTCATCACCATCATCGGTGAACGGAAGGTGGGTAAAGCACTTAACGTTTAGTTTGATGCCACGCCCATGCATACATGCCTTGTATACTTAAATATAAGGAAACATAATAAGTTTATTTTTATAAGAGAGGGAGGCAAATGAGCATGCGGGTTACCTGATGGAAAAGAATCACCACCGCCCATAAACCCCGGGATCTCAAGAACAGTTGATAGGGACGATTGCGTAGAATTAATCATAACTTTATGAGTTTTGTAATTTAATGTGACATGGCAACTACTGTTACATAACCTAATAAGAGTAAGAAAAACAGTATCTTGTAGTACCAATGACAAGTTTCCAATAACAATCATTAATTTAGTTCAAGATGAAACAATTCAAGGCCCGTACATTAAAAGCTCGACCTACTATGGCTTGCAGCCATGAAGATTGCAATTGACTCTTGAACTGTAGAACTTCTTTTTTTTAATTGTAACGCCATCTAGTAGCTGTAGTCGATACTGACGCCGTGCAAACATAACCTACTTGACGTATGCTGCGTGACTCACGATCTAGCCAAAAGATGGCGGTGTGAGTCAATTTAACATTAGTTATTTATTTATTTATTAGGGACGTCAATAGCACATTACAATTCATAACAAACAGTATTTTTTTATACACAATAGAGCCAGTTACAGACATCCACCTATAAGCTAAAAATAAACAGCAACCACTTTAGTTAGATACGTGCATGTAGTTGACTTTTTAAGTAAATAAAGACGAACGTTACATCTACATGCAATGCGTTAGTATGTGTGTGAGCGTGTGAGTGTGTGTTTGTGTGTATGAGACTGTTATAGTACCAAACTAACTTTATACGATGACCCGCTAGCCTAGTTGGTAGTGACCCTGCCTTCGATACTAGGGGTCCTTGGTTCTAATCCCGGTAAGGGCAAATATTTGTGTGAAGAGCACGAGTATTTGTTCCTGACTCTTGGATGTTTTTTTATGTATTTAAGTATATATTTCTCTATATATAAGTAAGTTTATCGTTGTCTAGTACCCATAGTACAAGCGGTAGAGCTTAATTTGGGACTAGATCAATTTGTGTGAAATTGTCCTGTGATTTATACAAGAGATTGAAAACTAAATATTACTTAAAACTTATTATGATTGAGCTTGATCTTTTTAGGTAGAACACTAAAAAGATATTACGGAAGTAGTCAACAAGGAATCCTTATAGTTTCACCATGTCGTCCTTCTGTCCGTTATCCGTCTATCCGTGGTTTTATTCAGAGACTAGGTACAGTCGAAGTCATAAATATGTTTATACTTTAGAACCTCGTCACTTTCATTCACTGAGACAATTTCATAATATTTATACATGAAATTGTCTCAGTGAATGAAAGTTACAAGGTAGGTACTAAAGTGTAAATATATTTATGACTTCGAATGTACAATACAGTACAATACACCACATACAAATACAGCATGAAAAGTAAAATACAAATAAAATGTTACTAAGTGAGTCAATAGGCGGTCTTATCGCTAAGTAGCGATCTCTTCCAGACAACCTTACAAAGAAGAGAAGTTATAAAGAAACATAAATAAATTGGTAAGCGGTGCAAACTAAACTAACAAAAAAAAACAAGTAAAAATAAAAATAACACCAAACATTCACACGACATATACGTATAATATACATTAAAAAAAATCATATCGACGGTTGAAAGGCGAAACGCTTCAAGCGACATTTTTGGATATCCACAGTAAAGCAATTTCAATGGATAAGATACGTAAAAAAATCATTAAAAAAAATATTACCCAATTGCTACAGAAATTGAGAAATAATATTTTTTTAATTTTTTTATCTTTTTTTTCATGATAATTGTTATCTTAAAAAAGTCTTTATCTTCTTAAATAAATGGTTTTTAAATCAAAATGAGCTAAAGCTGTTACTTTTATTAGTAAAGAAAAATAATTTAACCGCTCACTGACCCAAAAAATACCTGAAAGTAAAATGATTGAAGTGCCTATCATTCTTATAATTAAGACGAAGAAGAATGATTCAAATACAATTTCGCATAATATATCGGTAAGGAAAAACAACTGACCCTTATCTTAATCTAGAGAAGAAAAAAGGAGAATGAAATAAACGACTACATGTTTTTTTTTTGTTTGAATCAAGTCCACCAGTGTCTTTCTTTATTTTTTACGCCGGCACTTGAACCATCTTCTTTTAGGCAAATTGTATAATTTTTATTCATGGGATATTAAAAGATCATTGTGTTATTATTATTGTATGTTTTATCAAATAAAAGGAACATAACAAGCGACTTATACATAGACAGTATTTCTTTCAATCAAACAAAAATAAACACTCTGTAAACGAACCGGAACAAAATAAGTGACATTCGTTTTTATTTTAACGCAGAGAAAAGTGCGTTAAGTGGCATGAATGTTCATGGTTAACGGAAAGGAGAATGTTTCAAGTGACATTGTTTAGTATTAGCTTTTATTGCATTTTAGCTTACCACACATTGAATAATATTCAAGCTTAAGCAAAAATGACCTAAAAGCCAACGTAATTGAGATGTAAAAAGGCTAAAATGTTGAAGTATCCTCCGACTTAAAAAAATGTGTTTTCGTGTCGTTTCATTCAATGGGGTCTAAAATGAGGCATATTTTTTGGTTGGTTCAAGTGCCATTAGGGTGGCCAGAATAATCTGAAATCCATCTCAAACGACGCAGAAAAATTTGCTGATTCCGAATATGTATATAACTCAATATCTCGCATTTTGTCGCTTGAAGCGTTTTGCCTTTCAACCGTCGATATATAAACTTAAATAGATAAACTGGAACTGGAAACTTTTGGGCCGTGGTCGTCTGACACGAAAATTTTTATAAAAGAAGTGTCAGTCGAGTTAATCGGCGTCTCTGGCGACCAACGGCAAGGATCTTTTTTTGCTCAACGACTGAGCATTGCAGTGCAGCGGGGTAATGCTGCGAGCGTCCTCGGCACGATGCCGCAAGTGGGTTCATTGGAGGGTTTTATTTTATAATTTTTTAATGTGTTTTGTTTAAATAAATAAAAAAAATAAATAAAAAAACAGATAAATAAAAAATATACATAAATAAATATATAGTACTGCGAAAAGGAAGGAAGCTCGCTAAGGGAGAGACAATGTACTACAAACCTGTAAATAAAGTATTTAGGGTATCTTCCATACTTTACTTTTAATGCAGTTACAAGTCTAACCTAACTCAAGAAATGTAACAAGCAGTTTCGTTATCCAAGATATCGAACAAATATAATACCAATAGCTTTTTGGAAAAAGATACTTTCGGCCAAAAATATTTTAGCTAACAGCCGACTGCCCTCCATTTTCATTTAACTGACAACATATTTATATAACAAATGCAGTTTATATCACTAGCATGTTAATACTACTATATCAGGCTTACCATAAAAAATAGATGCGAAGACGAATCGAACTCCAAATAAAGACAAGATGACACGCTGTGACAGCTGCCAGTGTAAGGTCGATAGGGTATTTAACTTTAGAATTGATTAGGTACCACACTATTTTAAATTGTTTGTAGTTAAACAGTAGTTAAGTAGTAAATAGCGTAAAAACATAATACTCATTATCAGACCCCGCACGTTTGGTGCCGCTGACGTAAAAGTGACGTAATTTCACATACAGCAGGTTGTTTTATAAAATTATAACACTACCAATAGAGTTACCAAATTGATATTTAATTTTCTAAAACCTATCAATGTAAAACTATGCACGTACCTATATAAAAATACATACATATAACTATTTCAATTTACATAATATTTAATTAGCTGCGTAGGTAAAAGACCGTCAAAAATTAATTAACCTTTTGAACGTCACGGTCGGCTGCAACTTTACGTGCCCCTACGCCAACGACGTCATATGCCGTAACCGCGCCAAAACAAAATGTATCGAGCGTGCTGAGGGCTCGGCGATCCGGCACGACAATGCGATGACGTGATTTGCCGGCTTTGGCGGTAAAAATAATTTAGACATTTTGTATATCTTCGCTTATTTTTAATCTCGATAAAGATTAACTAAAGAAATTGACATGTACGTTAAAAATGATTACGATTAACCTAATTTGAATCAGCCCATATGCACCGTGACGTCGATTTTGTGTCAACGGCACCAAATGTACGGGATCTACTCATTATAGGTCGTAAAATATTTATTACTATTGTGTACGTTTACAGGCTATCTATTTAAGTATGTAATTAAAAGTCTTTATTCCATCAGTCGCCTAACTAGGTACTACTTACGTAGCATAACTAATATGGAAAACCATTTCTGACTTGCAAAATTCGATACAAAACGTTATGGTTGACAAAGGGATCCCTCAGAACACATTTTAGAATAGTAAAGAAGTTTTATTTCACGCTACAAATACGGCTCAAGAAATTATATTACCTTTCATTAATTATACTTTTTTAAATCAACCTTAGCCCCCGTGTGGTTGCCGGGTTAGAATAGTGCCATACTACATGTCTTCCCGTGGATGTCGTAAGATTCAACTAAAGGAATAGGGCTTGTGGTACCGTTATTCGATGAACTTACCACCTGTCACAAATACACTAGTAAACTTCTTGGCCTGATTGTGCAAAATGTGGTTATAGAATTATTATCAAACCTTTTTCATTTGTTGGTACTTCTGTAGCTCTGCCTACCCCACTCTGGGAATGAAGGCGTGATGTTATGTTTGTATGCATTAACAATTTAATGTTTTCCAACTGATAATTTAATACCCTTTCTGGTCGTTGCATTTTTTGTGCATCGGCAGCGATCAAATGCATTGATGATGCATCGGCCCCGTATGTTAAAATAGCAGTGTTACTATGTTAGGTAAACGATCCTACCATAATTAGAGGCATTAAAGGTAATAAAACAGCTGGGGAAATTAATAAAATATACGAAGCAAACAGATGAGCAATCTATGTGCGTCAGTATGGAAAACTCAGAGAATTAAAGTTAGAATAATCTGTATTTAGGAGTCACCGCCTTGATTAAAAAAAAAGAAAAAAAAAATTACTTTACTAACCGGGTAGCTATCACACCTTTTTTTTTATTGCGATATGTCAGGTTTTTGTTTCTTTATTTTGAGCACAGAGCTCCAATGCAAATGTTTTTTTCCACGGCACTTATACGGACAATATCCCTATTGTCCCACATGCATTTATTCTTACGCTCTCTGGAAAGTGCTATGAAAGAGAGGAATAACTGTATACGCGAAATAATTGTCGTGTATTTTTTTCATAAGATATGAAGCTTTAAAAAGTCATAGTTCAGACCCCCTGCAAAAACACTCCAGACTTTGACGACAGGAATGACGTCACAGCTGTTGTTCTATGTTTATAATATAAGGACTTTATAAAGAATATTGCATTTATTTCGTAAATTACTACGTTTAAACCCATGAAACTCTATTCTGATTTTCATGCATGTTCTCCATTTTGCAAACATTCATTGCCTATCATAAAATAGCTGCCTCAGTCTAATTTGGTGTGATTGAATTTGACGCCCGTATTGCTAATGGAAAATTTGCGCTCAAAAGACTGTCCGTAAAAGTACTATCAATTACAGCAGTAAAAAGATGTGTGTTATTTTTAGGAAAAGCTACTTGGTTTGATTCCTGGTTAGTCACAATGTTATTATCCCTAAATGCAGTGTTTCTTTAAGGTTCAGAATTCCCCTTACTTCCGATTTGGTTTGATCATCCTGTACAAAATAACTGCGAATATGCTGTATTAAGTTGGGTCCATACTATAGGGTTTCATCGGACTGAACTGCTTGGAAAATCTACAGGACTTGTTATAGTAGAAATTTTATAAAATGTCGGAATCCCTAGTAAATTTCTTAAGTGAATTCCGACCTACATAAGATGGCAATTAGGTCGGAATTCACTTAAGAAATTTACTAGGGATTCCGACATTTTATAAAATTTCTACTATACACAAAAATTTAACGTGGATATTGTACGTCATGCGCTCGGGGTAGGTCACATCGCGACAGTAGGTACTTCGTAACATGTCAAACACCGTCCTCATAACCGGTACTGGGCCTCTATTCAACTGCGTTATAACGATATCGTTTTTGACCTGTTTCCGTATTGTCAACGTTTTGATAACTCTTATGTCATTTACAATTATGGCGACTGTGCCATAAACGATTCTTAAACGTGTCAAACACGATATCGTTTCAACTAGTGTTGATAGGGACTCAAGTCTCTGAAGTCTAAAATGCAAGAACTCGACCCATATTTATAAGACTGTGAGCTTAAAAGACTTCCAAGTTTTTTGAGTTGTGAGTCGAGTTCTTTTTTGAGTTTTATTAAGTCTTGTAGTTACGACTCAAGCTTTAGAAAGATTCAAGCCATCGTATCTTTTTAAAGTCTTATTTCAACTTTAGGTGTGCTTTAAGACTCGAGTCCTATAATGACGACTTGCTTTTGAAGTTAGTTGGCTTGCTATGGTTTCTATCAAAATATGTCATGTTTGTGTTTGATGGGTATGTACTTTTCTGAAGTGGTTTGAATGCACAAACGAAGTATATGATATCTGTAAAATTTAGGTACCTTTCAGAAATGTTTTAGTATAATTTAAATTTAAATATTTAAATATTTTCTAATAATAATAATATAATATAATATAATATAAATACTGGGGAAATACTGGAAAAGGGCCGAATCTTAAGTACCCGAAACCGACGTGCATGCATGACTCGATGTATGAATGTGGAAGAAGCGAAAGAGCTTTGTCAGGATCGTAGCAGGTGGAAAGAAGTGGTCTCTGCCTACCCCTCTGGGAAACAGGCGTGATTTATGTATGTATGTATGTATGTAAATATTCTCTATAAAGAGTCAAGTTGGGAAAAGGCAACCCAAGTGGCTGAGTGACAGTAAATAACTGGCTATCAATAATAACGCCATTAAAATATTAATAAATACTTTTACTCGCGTCTCTGTCCACGTATATTTTGTTTATGGTGATCATTTCAGGAATTGTGTAATTTTCCAAAATACAAACTCTACTATGTATACAAAATTCTAAAAAAGCTGTTACTACCTCTATTAATATAATATTTATAACACTAGCTATCCGCCCACGACTTCCTCCGCGTGTAATAGGTTTTCCCGTACAAGCGTTCATCTCAAATTTCATCTATTCAAAGGGTTGATTCTTGGAATAAAAATTACTCTGTGTTCATCCCCGGGTCTCAAACTATCTCTGTACCTACTTACCAAATTTCAGTTCAATCGGTTTAATGGTTTCAGCGTGAAAGGAACAGACAGATAGGCAGAAATATATAGTTACTTCCAGATTTATGTGTTGTAACTACGCTGTTAAGAAAATACTGAAATAAGTCCCCTCGATCTAAGGGTGTGGGTATTCTTTTAGAAACGAATAGTACAATGACTACAAATGCCATTAGAGAACCAAGGAAGCTCATGCAACATTAATCATCCTAGAATTCTAAATTTACAAACTTGCTGGCGTCATCTAGTTGAATTTAAAAGTTACATTTCATTTTGGCTTCATTTCGTCATCAGTTCTTTAAGCCGTGAAAGCCTAAGGCCCGTATTTCAATTCATTATGAAAACCATACAAACAGACAGCATTAAAATCAAAGAAAGATATACCTAAGTAGGTACTGATTACTATAATACTACTTTACTCAGTACCTATATTCCGTAATCTCATAATCTCAAGTGTTCATACAATTATAAGTCCAAATGAGTTCTAATCATGACTCAGTTGTTTTAAAGGCCTTAAGAGTAAACAAAACACTCGAGCCTCTTTAGAGGACTCGAGTCTCTATATAAAACTACAGAAGACTTTAGTTCCCTTAATTTCAAAAGAACTTGAGCTTCGATTCGATGACTAGAGTCTAAAAAACTAAGTCGAGTCCTACAAATGAAGACTCCAAGGACTCGAGTCTTTATTTATATATATATTTATTTATCGATAGTTTCAACTCACCTGAATAGAGGCCCTGACACGCGTTACTGTCACTGTCACGAGACTGTCTTACGAAAAAATATCACAAATGTGGACCCACCTTCAAGAATGTAGTAGTCGCATGCAGGGAAAATAAACCATGAACCATACAAACCGCACTTATAGCGAAAGGTATATTTGGAATGGCGTCTAAGCTCTTTAATTAAATAACGAAAACTATTCTAAAACTACAATATAATTATGTTGCTATTTTAAAAAGATTATTCCATATTAATGTTTTTTATTCCGTCTAAGACTATTGAAATGATGAGATGTAAAAAAAAAAATATTTTTTAATTAGAACGTCAAAATGTTCTACTATATTTAGTTTGTAAGGATGCATTTTTTTTTGTTAAGGAGAAGGCACACAAGCACTCAGGCCACCTGATGGTAAGTGGAATCTGAGACCCATAGTCATTTGAATTCTCAAGACTATAATCCTAAGACCTCAAATGCGTTGCCAACCCTAAGGACTAAGATGAAATGCCTCTACGCTAATAATTAATACATGTTGCATTGTAATTGTACATTGTACATTGTTTTCTGCCTAAAGGAGCGTCCCTACTCAGAGCATTCGCGTGTAATATTAGAGTGCTGCGGGCGTTGAGCCGAGCGTTACTGTTTACACCACTTTAAATATTCGACGCCGAATGCTCATTTACACGCGAATGCTCCTTTATCTTCTCTATGTCATAAAAAAATGTCTTACAACGGGCTCCGTGTGTGTACCTCTTTTTCACTTGCTCTCATACTCTTTCTTAAGACCTTTTGTAAGGGTTTCGTTGTCAACAAGGAACAATTATAGTTTCGCCTTGTCCGTCTGTCCGTTTATCCGCGCTTTAACTCCGATAATTTTGATACCATAAAGCTGTAATTTGACAAAGATATATATTTAAATCACGCCGACAAAGTTGTACAAAAAATATTAAAATAAAGTATTTTTTTACATTACGACATCGCGTGAGGTATCATTGGATAGCTCTTGGATTTTTTTATGTATCTACATGTGATTATCAATTTAAATTTGGGAGGCGTTTAGGAAATATTGAACTTGAGAAGTGTTACTTTTGCTGGTGTCTCCCCAATATAGGCAAAATTACAAGTTTAAAAAAAAATTAAATTCTGTTTAAAATAAAAGTGTATATAACGAACTTAAGAGGAAAACAATGACAACTAAGACTTAGTTGGGTCCTAAGATAATCTAAGACAGCACCAAACAACTTTAAATAGAAATGTTGTTTATATAATTATGTGTTTTTGAAGAGTTTTTTGTGTCTGTAGTAACCGTTTATGAACCTTACACTTTTTAGCAATGATAAAACAAAGCTAGGGTACAAAAATTAAACAAATGAATGCATTAATATTGTAGGTTCAATCTTGTTTATTGATTTAATATGTACATCTTACATCTACTCATATAAACATTTTTTTGTCGTTTTCTTAAATCTATTACTGTCCATTTGCTTGAATAATTAACTTACATCTATTTCATATAAGAGGAAATAAATTTAGAAGTAGAATGTCATAAAATTGAGATCACTTATTAGAAAGAAAGAAAATAAAATGGTAACAGTAATAATTATTATAAATCACATAAACAGTTCACAGCTTTTTCCATTATCATTATTCCTAAAGATGATGAGAAATACATTTTAAAAGAGATAAGCCATAATAATGAAGACAAATAGAAATCATCACAGAATAAATAACAAGAATGACTGGAGATGAAGTAAAAGAAATGGCAATAAAGAGTCATCACATCATCATTAAAAAATAAACTTCATTTCAAGCGTTTTATCCAGTAGTATTTCCACTATAAAACACTGAAAAAGTCAAACGACAGTTTCACATTAAACATTGTTACTTTGATGCATCGCATTCATTGTTTCATTTTGCATGGTCAGTACAAGACCGATTATACATTAAGCAAGCAGTGCTTTAACTATTTGTAGGTTGTTATATGAGAACTACTTAGACAATCTCAGTATTTAATCAGTGTAAAATTGCTATTTTTTTTTAATATTGGTAGCCAGTCCTGGAGTTGAAGTTGCCAGAGCCATTGGGAGCAGCGTTAGGAGCCAAGTATTGGCGAGACGCCGCTCCTCCGAAGTTGGACTTCGCAGGCTGGAAGCCACGGCTGGGGGTGCCGTATTGGTTGGAAGGAGCTTGTTGACCGGCACTGGAGTATTGACCAGCGCCAGAGCCTTGACCAGCACCAGAGTATTGACCAGCACCAGAGTATGATTGACCAGCGTAGCCGGAGCCAGCGCCTTCACCGTGGTAAGCACCTGTGAAAAAGGTTATGTTAATTTCATTCAATTTAAAACATCAAGACGATCTGCAAATTTTACTTCCCAAAGTTGACACTTTGGGAAGTAAAATTTGCAGAACATTTCCGCAATTTCGGGAATTAATTAATAAGAGGCATTATCGAAAACATTTGAGCACTGAGAATTTAATTCAAAAAATTGAATATTCTCAAGAGACAGAGAAATTTTACCTAATGATCAAACATTCCTTACGAATGACGAAAATTGAATGTAAACTATTAACAAGAAAAGTGAACGATACTAGTCTGTGCTTAAAAAACAGAGAACAGTGAAAAATGGAGGATAGAAGAATCACTTGAGGGTCAAAATGTCGAAACATTATGAATCAAGTACAAGTTAAAATAACTAGTACGACCTTTCAATTCGTGAAGGATGCACATTTACAACATTTTGTTAGGTAATAAATAATAGTATTTGTGCAAAGCTTCTTCGATATAGTTTCGTGATAGTTATTGTGGCCACTAAAATAGCAATTCAAAGTGGGAGTGTATCAATAGTCAAATAGTCAAGATGAAAGTTGTAATGCAAGTGGATATTGTATGAAAGAAATTTTATTCAGTACTGGAATAGATTTTTTCTAGGAAACACAATTGTTGCAGATTATATTAGAAACTTCTGGAAACTAATATTTTTCTAAATAATGATCATTCTTTACATAAGTTCTGTATGCCCTTTAGAACACGCCTTTCAAATGATGTTTTCTAATGCCATTAGGCAAAGCAATGTAGGTAACTTTAATGTATTGTTCCTCGTTCGTTTTCTAGCCGCAACGCTTGCATTTCTCAAAGCTCAAGGCCGCGCTTAGGCACGCAACGAAGAAATCATTTTTAATGATGATATTAACGGATCTGTAAGAGGTCATTGCTTTTACGATGATTTGTTATACATTAGTATGTATGTAGCCCGTGTGGTTGCCGGGTTAGAATAGTGCCACTCCATGTCTTCCCGTGGATTTCGTAAGAAGCGACTAAGGGAATAAGGGCTTGTAGTGCTGTTAGGCGATGGGCTTGCAACTTGCAACCTGTCACTAATACACTGGTGAACATCTTAGCCTACTTCTGCAAAATGTGGTTACAGAATTATTAACAAGTCTTTTTAGATTTGTTGGTGTTTCTGTAGCTCTGCCTACCCCACTCTGGGAATTAAGGCGTGATGTTATGTATGTAGTATGTAAATCTTTGAATTAAGTGACAACAATGTGATATATAATTGTTGCCTGTAGGTGCGCATCATAGTCTACGTCAAGTTGATGATGTTGATGTTTTTTTTATTTTGTAATACTATTCAAACATGATTGTTATGTGTACAAGATGTAAAGTGACTGACACAAACAAACACAGCTTACACATTGATGATTTAATAATGTGTGCAGTTATACTCCTGTGACGATGGAAAATAAATATAGAAAAAATGGCACTTCAGTCTAGTCAGTTCTAGTGTGCTAGTTGATTATAAGAGGAAAAACTTTAAAGGGGAAAAAAGTCACGTTTTCTTGTTAATAAATCTTTCCATATTTGTCGCATATTATTATGTTATTTAATATACAATGCAGATCCTCAACTCGTGCCCTTTGATAAAGACAGTGTGCTATCCAAGATTTGTGTTTCCTGTTGTGTATATTATCTTGAAACAATCTCCAGTGACTTATTGATCTTTAGTGGCTTTAAATCAGGGATCGTTACCGGTATTCTGACTACCGGTTTTAAATGAGGTATTACCGGTTATAATTGACTTTCACTATTTATACCACTAAAGCTCTGATTAGCGGTATAATGAATACCGGTATTCAAGTTTATTATCGATTTAGACAATTGACAACAATACCCCTTTTTGATACTTTACCCCTAAAAACCATAACCAGTAATACCTGTCAGTGTCAATATTCTCTTTTATTTTTATATGTGAATGTTTTCGGTGCTCTTACAAAAAACTTAGACTCGCCTTAGACAAGTCTGAAATTACAGTTCATTAAAGTCTAATTGACATCTCACTTATAAGGTACAATGAATAGCGGTATTGAATACAGGTATTTAATACTGTTAATAGTGAATACATAGCGATAAAAACAAAAGCGGAATGACAACAATACCTCTAATTCGAATATAGGTATTATTTTTTAGCGGTAATAATTTGACAATGTAAATACAGGTATTAAATAAAACCGGTTTTACAATCCCTGCTTTAAATTCAGATTGAATGTCAATTTTGATTACACTATTACTTTAACACGTTCTGTGTCTTATGGTTAGTCAAAAATCACTCACATTTGATTTGATAGATTTAATATAAGACTTTCCAAAGATAAATCTTTGAGTTTTGAAACCTTAATAACTCAGTAGATACGAACATAAGAATGAAAAAAATACTAAAGAATTGTAATGCAATAGCCAATTTTGATTTTGAAGTTAATATTTTTACAATACCTACCCAGGCTTCTCGATTAATTTTAGTAATTATTTATTTTGCTTTGATATTCAAACTAAAATTATATCAGATCCCAAACCATAGAGTCAAGTCTTTGTTCTCTATTCCCACATTTCCACACCGTGGGACCGTGTTGTCACACGAGATCCGTTAATTTTATAACGGCGGATGTTTTGCGAAATGTTTTAAAAGCGTTAACATTTGTAACGTTTTTTGAACAAAAGAATTCCTTCGTGGGTAAATCTATATATTACACGAACGGAACGTGTCTGATGCTAGATTTTAATGTGATTTTAAAAGGCTAATTTTGGAAGGTACACGCAGCTTATTATAGGCATACTTAATGCTAGCTAAAATTCGCTCAGGACTTATTATAAAAGTCAATAAAGTAAACCAACTATCAAGGTAGTCTCTGAAATTAATTCTTCACACAAATTTCTGAAGAGAGTCTGCACTCTTGAATAGACCGATATTTTAGAAATAATTGCAACGATTCTCCATCATTACAAGAATAATCGAAAGGCTGACACTGCTCTAGATAGAGTTGAATGGTCGAGCATCAAGTCAATTTATGCCTATATTTGATCATACATCGTATGTAAAAGGATGCAGAATTTGCTTTGTTCGTGTATACAAGGCAATGGCAAATTGGTTGCACTTATTTAAGAAAGCGTTTTATAAGAAGTACGTAAAGTACAGTTTAATAATTTAATCGACATCTTTAAACACTTAGCAACCGGTTGTAATTGTATGGTTAAAGACTTAATAGTTGATTGCTGTAACTATGTCCTCCTAACGTCACTAAAATTGCTTTGGTCTTCTCAAAAATAAAATTATAGACGGAATTATATCTTCATTCCACTTCTAATGGTTGCTGGGTCTTAGGAATACTATTTCATTTCAGTAGCAACATAATAAACTTAGAATAAACACCTCAGGCGTTATGACCTTTAAGTCAATATAAATAGTTCATCGCTTGTCTTACTTTAAATGTTAGCTTCCTTGAACGATTTCTCATCTATTACAAGTGTTACAACACTAAATATGGGTCGGTCCTTTAACTTTTAACGTCTAGATGAAAGGTTAATCGCTGAGGTTTAGTTACTTTTTTCAATAGATGGCGTCGAAAAATTGTAACTTGAGAGACTATATTTCGATAATTGGTAGTAATTGCAAATGTTATATAGAGTACGTGTAAGTAAAACTGAGAATAAAACACGCTAATCAACTTCTTCAATAACCTCGTCTTGTAATCTGAAGACGATATAAGGTTGGAGCGGATTACTAGTAGCCAATATGCTCTGAAGCAACATGATAACTCTCCTTGAGAACTATAATTTCGAATTTGCACAGCGTGTACTGTAGATTATACTAAGTATAGTACCGGTTCATCAGTAGAAAGGGATCTTGCGTAGGACTGGGTTATGGAGATTTCAAAGCTGGCCTTAATAACGAAATTTAGTGCCTCTATGAATGCCCTAAATGTAAGTTTAGGGCTCATAATCAAATTATAATTGCTGTTTTATGAGCTAATGGAAGTTGATGTTGAAGATAGATAGTATCATATTCAATCAAGATTAGGTTTAATAAAGGTGTACAAGAATGCTTGATTGTAAGATATCATCGATAAAGCCAATTTGAGAAATGATCATTAGACGATTTTCTTTCACAGTTAACGTTCCTGTTTAATTAACCAGAGTTAATATCAGTTACTTTAGTATGTACGAAGCTAAGTGTATTCTGAACTTGCTCAAAAATATTGCAACACATTTTATTTTCAAGTTAGCTATACACTAGAAGATCTTTGGGGAAGGCTTATATCCCGCCATTGCAGTATCGACTTACTTTGGTTGACGATGATGCTAATCTGTCAATCTAAAAACAACTATGCAAGTCAACAATAAAAAATCAAGATAATTATTTTTTGATATATGAGAAATTAATAATATCAGCACGAAGAGTAAGGAAGTCCATATAAATCGCTTTAACAGCAATCTTCTTGTTCTTAACGCGGAACCTGCGTCGATCGTCGAAATAATTGAACTAAGGAAATCTAGGTGAAACTTCATTCCTAACACTAATAGAGCACTGATGCTATGTGACGTTAAGGAAGCTGAAGAGAGTTATTTTACAGTAATCTTTGATACGCTCCCGGGAAATTGTTCGATAATTGAACTTAGCAAGAGAAGGAAAGGCTTAGGAGATATTGTAATCAAATAAAAATTAGATAATAAACATGGGCAGACATAAATCAATAAATGTATAAACGATATTCCTAGGTATAAAGCTGAGTGGAGAACAATTAGGCCGTAATAAAAAAAATAGGTTAGGAAATTTAAATCGCTGGTTTGACTTGGTGCTTGTATTTTTTTTTAATATGTATTTATTTTAACACATACACATAAAATTACGCCTTTATTCCCAAAGTGGGGTAGGCAGAGCTACAGAAATACCAAACAACTCTTAAAAGATTTGCTTATAATTCTGTTACCACATTTTGCACAATCAGGCCAAGAAGTTTACTAGTGTATTAGTGACATGTTGCAAGCCTATCGCCTAATAGTACTACAAGCCCTTTATCCCTTAGTCGCCTCGTACGATATCCACGGGAAGACATGGAGTGGCCATTCTAACCCGGCAACCACAAGGGATTTATTTATTTTAAATAATAATTAATTTATTAAAAACAATCCTATTAAGACTAC
Source organism: Acleris holmiana (assembly GCA_949316455.1). NCBI lineage: Eukaryota > Metazoa > Arthropoda > Insecta > Lepidoptera > Tortricidae > Acleris > Acleris holmiana. Next base: position 16,426,879 of record OX438779.1, read on the forward strand.
TAGTGTAGACCATTCTAGGTACGATAAGGAAAGATTATGATCAAAAACTTGAACAAAGACAAATCCTGCAACTAGGGCACAAAGAACTTTGGCATCAATTGCATCTGAAATATTACTGACTTAGTAATTCTAATCGCGTGCGCTATGTCCATCTCTGCTATCAAGGTCCAAAGGAAAGGGACAATGAGATTTTCGCACGCCTTCGCAATGCATGCCAAGCCTAGATTACATACTGACCAGCAGATTGAATAACGGATAGATAAATCAATCTTAATGCTTGGTATGTAAGTTAACAACATTTTGTACGTATAATTTGCTTATATATCTCTCTTATGGGTCATACACAGATTTAGGTTACCGTCTTTCCTGTGGACACACCGAAAGTTAACGTTTTTAAGGCCTAATTTTCTGGCTTTAGACCTATTGACCACAGGAGGGACCACTTTTGTTTTTAAGAGTGTGTATGAGCCTTATACTGCATTATTAGTCTCTTTAGGTATTTACAAATTTGGCCTATACACTGATTCTAGACAAGGTTAAATAAAAATTAAACAAAATTGACTAAATCATTGAAAACAACTGGCGATCTTCCTATGATTTACCAAAATGGGGTTATTATTTTAACTTAGAACTTGTCCTAGATATTTTAAATTCCTTTTTTGGTGTCACACACAAAATTTATTTAACATGGTTAAACATTACAAAAACTTTTTTTTTTGATAACTTTGACAGAGAAATCATCGTCCATGGAAGCGCAGTCATCATTTTGTAAGTCAGCTGTCTACATCTGTGTTTACACTTGCGTGCATAAATCTCAGACAAGTGGAGTCACGACGTTGACGCAACCGCTGTCTTGCTCATCTAGGAACCGACTACTGGCAAATTGCTACAGAGGAAGAAGACTTTACTCTATATCTTAGGACGTCACGTTTTAAACAACTATTAAAACGATAAAATATTCCATTATGTAATAGCAATCTCTAATTTCAGAGCTAATATCTGTTAAATGAAGCAACAGTTTTTCAGCAGACCTGGCTATGAATAATTCCACTTAAACTTTTATCAGTGGTCCGGATCGCTACCACCATCATATCCATTAACCACCCGCCAAGCAACAGTGATCGCAATGTTGTGTTCCGTTGTGGGGATAAGACAACCGGTGAAATTAGTAGCATAGAGGCATTCAATCTTAGTCCTCAGGGTTGGCAACGCATTTACCATCAGGTGGCCTGAGTGCTCGTGTGCCTTCTCATTAACATAAAAAAAAAACTAGTAAATCAGTTCATATGATAAGAAGTTGTTGTACTTTAGAAGTATCCACAGTTTTGTGATGAGAGTTATTATAGAAGCCGTAGTAATAAAAAGCTCTAAAGGCGAAAGAAAATCTTCGAGCGAAAATAGCCGAAATAATGATGATGATGACGTATCGTTTCTTATAGCTGAAATACTTCTAATCTAACTAATTTACAAAGGCTCTGACTTTTCATTTCCAATTAAAAATTTGAAAATTTGATAATGTAAGAGACATAATTACAAAACAATATTTCTAACACTAACTGATTGTTGATTGTGTGACTCACGCCTTACTGTTTAATCAAAAATAATGCTAATGAATTTAGATTTCTGATTCATTGCATGTACAATAATCAGTGTTAAGTAAATGCGATAATTAATTATTGTTACACTTTTCCAATGAGAAAAGGTAACGACACTTGAGACAATCCCAAAAATTTATTTGTCTTCTTTCCTGAATAACTAGATTAATAATGGTCACTTAACATTTGCGGTGTACAATGAAGGTTTGACCAAGTTTTTTAGATTTTGAAGTACTTTTTGCACGCGATGCAATTTTCGAAACAAAATTGTGGTTACCAACAAATTGCAAACGGAATACGTGTAGAACCAAGGTTAAACCGCGGTTTATTTGCCGACGTGACAAAAAAGGTTATCTTACGCATTATTTCTAGCTATGCACATGTAATGAGTTTATTTGGTTTAATTTAAAACTTTGATATTATTAACTTTACTTGAAATGTTGTATCCTGCTTTTTCCTTTTCCATTTTTCTTTAAATATAAAGTTAAACTTAATGAAGGGGATTCTTAGTAGACCGATTTGCAATATGTCACACCGAAGGAATTAGCAGTATCGACACGTTGGCCTAGTTGGGAGTGAGCCTGCCTCCGAAGCCAGTGGTCCTGGGTTCAAATCCCGGTAAGGGTAGATATTTGTGTGATGAGCACGAGTATTTGTTCCAGTCTTGGATGTTTTCTATGTAGTATTTTTATCGTTGTCTAGAACCCATAGTACAAGCCTAGAGCTAAGCTTGGGACTAGGTCAATTTGTGTGAGATTGTCCCTTGATATTTTATATTTTATATTTATATTTATCTATATCCAATTCAACATCGAGTTATACACCAATATTTGCAATCTAGATCATATCTGAAGATTGTAATCCTGAGAATACTAAGGCAATATCATTAGGTAATGATCATCGACTGGTTACAAAAAAATATTAGCCCAGAGCTTAGTCAATTTCGACTTTGATTAACTTAGCAATGTTTTTGTAGCTGTAAGAAATTAGCTGCATATTGGATTTTTTGCTGAAATGATTGAACCAGTATTCGTTTTTAGTAAAATATTGATTGCAAGTATGAGGTGCTTTTAAAATATACTTTGTTGTATTGTTCACTTTTTGTGTTAGTGTAAAACGTGAACGTTTTTTCCATATTGCAATTTTAACAAACCTATAACTTCGGCTACTTAAAGGTTTTTTGACGGTTGCCAGTCTTATATATAGTAAAACATTGGCCGATCTTTCATTAACAAATAATATAGGCTTATTTAATAGGGATATCATATAACGTTAAATACCTTAAGTGGTACATTTATTTTTATAAACTCTGGAGGATATCTAGACCGTGTGGGATTCTACAGTAAATATATCTTCTTAAGTTTCACTTCTCTCGCACTATTGTATATTATATTGACCTAATATCTTGTAGGTCAATTGATTACGCATGTTACACATAGGTCATCTAGATAAAGCTCAATTGATAACCTAGGTCTCCAAGTTGCAGTAAATAAATTGTCCTGACACGGAAGTATATGATTTACATGCATTAGTTCCATTAGAATTAGATGAATGAAACAGAGGACCAACATAATGACAATAATTAATAAACTAAAAATAATGAACATGTTGATTCAATCACAATTCAACTCGGGTTTTAGTTTCTCAAATTAAGTTTTTGAAACTTTTTCAAAAGGTTACCATAATTTTGTTTGTTTGTGCCCGTATTGTAAATAGCCTTTTAAGCACAAAACTTAAACCAAATAATAAACCAACCAATAACATCAATATCACTCACCATCATCAGAAATGCCAGCAGCCTCATCACGGGCGTTCTGCTCCAACGACTTCAGGATGGCCTCTGGGATCGGGGGAGGAGTGGGAAGATGAGCACCCTGGGGCTGGTATCCGTTCTCGTCAGCGATGTAAGTGATGCTGTAGTCCTGGCCGTCATCACCCTTGTACCCGAAGCTGCCATGGGACTGGACACCATTAGTGGCTACGCCAGAGGCATCAGCGCGGATCCCATTGGAAGTCTCGAAGTCATAAGAGAACCCTTCAGCGGTAACTTCGCTGTTGGAGCGGAGGATCTGGGCGTTAGCATCGGCAGAGTTTTGTTGGCGGCTAGAGTACTGGTTGGGGGCGTTGTAGAGATTACCACCGTGTTGGGTTTGGGCTTGACCTTGACCGAAACCAGCGCCTTGTCCAAAACCACCAGCTCCGCTTCCGAAACCACCCGCGCTGTGTCCGCCAGCGCCTCCTTGGCCAAATCCAGCTCCGCCTCCGAAACCACCTGCGCTATGGCCACCGGCACCACCTTGACCGAAACCAGCTCCGCCTCCAAAGCCGCCGGCGCTATGGCCACCGGCGCCTCCTTGGCCGAAACCACCAGAGCGACCTCCCTGGCCAAACCCGCCAGCACCGAAGCCTCCAGATCCGAAGGCACCAGCTGACTTGGCTCCGCTACCGCCAGCAGCTGAACCGAAGTTTCCTCTGAACCCTGATCCGCCTGAGCCAGGAGGCAGGTAGGTGTTGTCCAGACGCCCAGCGGCGCAGACTCCTAAGACGGCGGCAACTACGAACTGAAAATAATAATGACAGTTATGTTATTGACAGCAATCAAATTATCGACACATAAAAAACCCTAAGATCAAAAAGTATATAATTCGTTTAATTATTAGCGAGAGAATATTATTAGATAGATTAAAGTACTGTTTAAAATAATAATAAAGACTATAATATAAACACCATAATTTCAGGATGTTTTTTTTGCTAAAACCCAATAGTATCAAACTGTGTGCACTAGCCCTTACTATTTATTTTTTACTAAAAAGCAACGAAAACCTTGCTCAACCAAACTTTAACTTTCCGCCTTCTCAAAGACATTTGATTAATTACTTACTAGAAAACTTATCAACATTTTAAAGACGGTATCATTACAGAATCACTGTCGAAGATTGAAGTTAAACGTGGGTAGAGGACGTTAATGATGTCAGTCGACGGACTAACAATATGACAAAAGACGTCGATGCAACGGTCTTTTGAGGCCAAATTACTATTTGCAAGCATTTTTAGTTGTTACTTTATAAGTTATCAATAAGATCGCACTTGAGCTGATGAGTTGCGAAATTGTGAATTGTGAAAATTCTTAATGTCATGTCGTACTTTTAAGTTTGAGCAATTGTTTTCAAGATTTTATCAATTTCGTGGATTTTTAACTTATTGACATTTTATAATAATTTTATTTTTTGTTATAAATAGAGCTGTTAATATAATGAGCACAATCGGCAATTCAGTTGCCACTAAAACCGATTTTAACTTTAAAAAAAAAATAACTTAGTCAACTCAAAAATTTACAGTCCCTAAAAGAGTCCTAAAATTCCCGAATTCCGAAACAACGACAAAACTTTTTTAATCGCAAAGTTAGTTCAATCTATATCCTATAAACTTACCAATTTCATTTTTGAAATAAGAAATTGATATCGGAACCCAACGGAGGAGATCGTTCGACTGTGCTGAGTGAAGACGACCGACGGGTTATATACCCAGGCAGTCTTAGAGCGCTACAGAAACTTTGAAGGTCCGTAGGTCACTCTTCCTTGTAAATGTGTAACATTTTTCAAGATCTAGTTTTGCAATCGATTCCTTTTACGGTATAAGGTTAGTTTTTTTGTTCAGTTTAATTGGAGCTTCTTATTGAAAGATGCTAGATTAACATACGATTTGTTGTGTGTATTGCGTATTTATGGGTTTTTGTACAAAAAGATCCGGTTTTTGTATAGATGAGTTTCTTTCTGGCGTTTTTGCTTCCCATCCGATCTGTGGGAGTTCGGTCCGGAAATTTAATATAAATGAGTACAGTTTGAAATATTGAACATAGACTGTGTGCAATTATTTAAATAAATGAATGACAAAAAACATGGAAGAAAATTACAAACGATTTTTAAAGATCCTTTTTTTAAATCTATCATTTATGCTTACATTTTACAACCGTAAACGATGGTTTTAGACTACAAAATCTCTTTAATAATATTCTTATTTTTCTTTTAATAATGTTATATTTCAGTATTTTAAGCTGTAAATAATGATATTCATATTACCTTAACTAAGAAATGGGTCGAAATCTGGAAGTGAAGTTACTACGTGACTTCTCTACTGATTTACTTCTATCGCTAAAATATTTCTCTTATCAGTCCAAATGGTCATGGATTTAGTTTTTATATTACACACATGACTCAGACTTACATTATTTACACAAAAGCCGCGGTTTCCGGAGAATATACAAGGCCCGGAATTTTCGGTGCGGCTTTTGAAAAGTTGTAGCGACAGAGAATCGTTTTTTAATAACATTATAATTTTAAAATAAAACTATACATAATAATCCCCCGTGTGGTTGCCAGGTTACAATAATGCCACTCCATGTTTTCCCGTGGATGTCGTAATGTGGATGCCTCTTAAGGCGACTAAGGGTTTAAAAAGGTCTTGTAGTAATACACTAGTAAACTTCATGGCCTGATTGTGCAAAATGTGGTTATAGAATTATTAACAAGTCTTTTTAGATTTGTTGGTATACCTGTAGCTCTGCCTACTCTGGGAATGGAGGCGTGAGTTATGTGTGTATGTTTGTATATAATTGTAAACATGATCTTGATCTTGAGAAAAACGAAGGAATACCAAATTATATTTTCTCGGCCACCTAACGTTAAGTCTCAGTTGGACGAGTAATCTTTGCTCAAGTTATAAACCTTCATGATTACTTACACTCATTTCAATAAAGCAATTTAGTCAGATTAAACTTTCCGATATTTCGAACTTTTTTATCATCGACCGCTGAAAAGTACGTATCACCGAAAATTTCAAGGTTTTATTTCATAAAAAACACAAAAAACTATCGATTTGTGATTCCGGGCACTAAACAGAACAATTGAATAGAAAATACCCACGGTACAACTACAAACCTTTTTTCAGAGCTCACTCTCAGAGATCTCTTAAACGGCCCAAACGATTTTCATAAAACTCAGCTAAAAAGCATGGCTTTCTTTATTTAAAAAACGTGTCCAAATGGAATGGAATTATCTATTTGGGAGCTACAATGCCACAAACAAACACACAGACACGTAAATTTTATAACACGTCTCATTTACATAAACGTATCAGGGGCCAGTCTTACATCAGTACTAATATTTCAGGACTTTTATAATACTAACCTAACCTAACCTATAGGGTTCTATACGATGGTCCTGAAATAAATCTAGAAGTATTTACAGTTCCCGTGTGGTTGCCGGGATAGAATAGCGCCACTCCATGTCTTCCCGTGGATGACGTAAGAGGCGACTAAGGGAATAAGGGCTTGTAGTAAGTACTGTTAGGCGATGGGCTTGCAACCTGTACACTAGTAAACTTCTTGGCCTGTTTGTGCAAAATGTGGTTACAGGATTACCAACAATTCTTTTTAGAGTTGTTGGTATTTCTGTAGCTCTGCCAACCCCACCCTGGGAATGAAGGCGTGATGTGTATGTATGTGTATTTACAGTTTCGGAAAAAAACACGGGTTGTCAAATTATATGTTTGTAAAGTGAATAATTTGTGAAACGTTAGGAATGAACGAAATGATAGGATCCCGTGCTAGACAACTATAAACTTACTTATATAGAGAAATACATATTAAAACATATAGAAAACATCCAAGACTCAGAAACAAATACTCGCGCTCATCACACAAATATTTACCCATATCGGGAATCCGAGGCCGCCAGTTTCGTAATCAGGATCACTAACAACTAGACCAACGAAAAATAATAACTTAATACTGACGAAAACTTTTTAAATTTGAACTTACATGGACAACAAGAACACAAAGCTACACGTATTATTTTATGCACTCTAAAATATTGGTATACACGTAAGTCTAGCTCATTGTTACATGTTAATCAACTGTCGCCGAAACTGTCAAATCAAATCAAAATCAAAATCAAATCAAAGTCAAGAATGAAACGACAGTTTTTGTTTTTTATGAAGGAGAGGCACAGGAGCACTCATGTCACCTGATGGTTAGAGGAATCTGAGACCCATAGACATTTGAATTCTCAAGACGTTTTAGCGTTATACTAAAACCTCAAATGCGTTGCCAACCCTGAGGACTAAGATGCAATGCCTCTAAGCTAGTAATTTCACCGGTTGTCTTATCCCCATACCGGAACACAACAATGCGAACACTGTTGCTTGGCGGGTGGTTAATGGATAAGATGGAGGTAGCGATCCGGACGGACCATGCACAGGGTGATAAAATTTACATACAAGTTTTAATTTACGTTAACATTACTATATACCATGTCATAATTAACTAAAAATGTTTTTTTTCCGTTGATACTGTTATAAATGTCATTGGCGACTATTATCTTTTTCGCGTTAATATCGTAAATCTTTCTTCAGTAACACTATTAATATGGTTTTACGATTTAACTATGAAATAGTAAGTGTGTTTATCACTATCTCGTGGGATAATTCTTAAGAGAACATCGTTTTATGAGCGTTTGTCAACAGTGTGAATAGTTATTATTAATATTTTACCAAACAACTTTATTCTAGTTATTACCCGACTGCGGCAAACTCCAAAAGGAGGGTTATGTGTTTAATTTGTTTGTATGTCCGACTCTAAATTTCCTCGTAGAGGTTGGATGGATGGGCTGATTTCAACAAACGAAAACAAAATATATAAAAGGGTAACTAACATAATTATTTAGACGACATTATCAAAACATGCAGTCGGGTTTTAAAAACTTGCTTTTTAGGGTTCCGTAGTCAATCTAGGAACCCTTATAGTTTCGCCATGTCCGTTCGTCCGTCCGTCTCCGCAGCCTAGCGACTCTTAGTACTGGAAAGCTTTACAGCTTTGGCATGAATATGCATATTAGTCACGTCAACAAAGTGGTACAATAAAATGTAAAAAAAAAAATATGGGTCCTCCCTACACGTAACGTGGGGATGTATTCTTTTTTCTTGTTTACCCTATAGTGGGACGTGTCGTTAAATAGGTATTTCAAAAATATTACGAATTTGTGAACACAGTTTTTCGATTACGTAATCCGTTTATGAAATATTAAGCTTTAAAGCGCTAATTTTTGTTAGACACAAGTGTCCCGCCTACAGCCAAAATTACAAATAAAAATTTGTAAAAAATCTTAAATGAAAGAACAAAATTACAACGAATTTTAAAGGAAAACTATCACGACTAAGTAGACAACATTGGTTCTTGAGATAAAGTCGATTAAAGTGTTTATACCTACTAAAATCATCTAAGACGGCACCAAATAACTATAAGTAGAAAATTTGTTATTATTTGTTGTTTTTTGTTTGTAGTACTTAACGGCTTCGGAACCCTACACTGAGCATGGTCCGACATGCTCTTGCCCGGTTTTTTTGTTACATTTGTTTTAGACATACCTGTATAGTCGAACTCATAAGTTGCTGAACACATCTTGTCGCAGCTTTTGATATACTAAATTCAAACCACTCTCAGTTATTGTGACAAAGTTCTAAAATGTACAGTTTCTGCACAGACATTAGGAAAAAATGCAAAGCGCCTTTATTCAACGGTAAAATCATATTAGTGGTGAAAGTATCACCGTTCTAGTAGGCCCGATTTGACACCTGTCAAAGAAGTTAAAAATATAACCTCAAAAATGACTTACTTTGCCGTGTTGTTGCCGGGTTATAATAGTGCCACTCCATGTCTTTCCGTGGATGTCGTAAGAGGCGACTAAGAGAATAAGGGCTTGTTAGGTGATGGGTTTGCAACCTGTCACTAATACACTAGTAAACAACTTAGCCTACTTGTGCAAAATGTGGTTACAGAATTATCAACAAGCTTTTTAGAGTTGTTGGTAATTCTGTAGCTCTGCCTACCCCACTCTGGGTACGAAGGCGTGATGTTATGTATGTATGTTATCAAAAATCGGATTTAAATAAAGAAATATTATACACCAGAGGACCATCTCACAATTGACGTACTTAGTCCCAAACTACTCGAGCTCTAGGTTAATACTATGTTTAGACAAAGATAAAAATACTTTTATAGAAAAATACTTAATTTTTTACGGACAAAAAACATACTAGCCTATTTTTTTTTTTTTTTTTTTTATGTTAAGGAGAAGGCACACTAGCACTCAGGCCACCTGATGGTAAGTGGAATCTGAGACCCATAGACATTTGAATTCTCAAGACTATAATCCCAAGACCTCAAATGCGTTGCCAACCCTGAGGACTAAGATGGAATGCCTCTATGCTAGTAATTTCACCGGTTGTCTTATCCCCACACCGGAACACAACAATGCAAACACTGTTGCTTGGTTTGGTTAAATTTTCACATACTTGTGCTGGGAATTGAACCCGGGGTCCACATTCGTTTTAAAATTCTGGGTGCTTCATCAATGTTACTTCTGCAGATCTCCATATTTCTAATTCGATCCGCATATACATATATTTTAAGCATAGCCCTTCTCATTACCGTTTGGCTGACCTTAAGTTTCATAAGACGCATTGTGAGCAACCACATCTCAGATAATCTAAGAATTATAGTGTTTTATCGTTAATTTACTTCACTATTCCTCCTGAAAACCAATGTTGCGGAAAGTCCTAATTTCTCTATTAAAATGCATTTACATAAATTATTATATTAAGAAATTGTTTTGTAAAGCCTGACAAGATTCAATTTGGCCCTATTTCAATAAAAAAATGTATTTTAAACTTAAACTTGAAGATAAATAAGTTAAAATCGTCCATCACGAAATACATACGAGGTTTTTTCAAAGTAGTGACGAAATGAAACGTGAAAAACTTTTATCGACTAAATATATTAATTATTTACTCTTTCTATTATTATCCAATATTATTATTATCGTATTTTATTATTTTTGTCAGGCTTTATTTAGGCTTCAAAGTTACGACCTTACCTAACCATATCTTTTCCACAATAAATTGGCCTTTTGATCTAAATCCAACGCCTATACTCAGAATAGGCATAGCCTAGCAGTATCAGCTTCCAACTTCCATCCGTTTTATTAATACATTTCATAATACAATAATAGAGAGAGTAACTAAGTAACCGGTGAAATTACTAGCATAGAGGCATTCCATCTTAGTCCACAGGGTTGGCAACGCATTTGAGGTTTTAGCATTATAGTCTTGAGAATTCAAATGTCTATGGGTCTCAGATTTCACTTACCATCAGGTGGCCTGAGTGCTCGTGTGCCTTCTCCTTATCACAAAAAATTTATATATTTAGTCGGTAAACAGTTTCCACATTTTATTTGTCTGTCATGTCTTTTTCAAGTAGGCATAATGACCTTTTTTACGTTCGTATAAAGCTTCCACCTATTTCCTAGGGTCTAGAAGTCTATCTAAGAACCCTAATAGATTCGCCATGTCCGTTTGTCTGTCTGTCCGCGATCTCACTTTGAAACTCGTGGTCATACAAAGCTTTAATTTGGCATAGTTATACTGTAGCAGCGTCCGTCCGGTACGCTACCACTATCTTATCCATTAACGTACCACCAAGCAGCAGTGTTCGCATTGTTTCGGTTAAGGGATAAGACAACCTATGAATTTACTAGTATAGAGGCATTCCATCTTAGCTATTAGGGTTGGCAACGCATTTGAGGTCTGAGGATCGCAGTCTTGAGATTTAAAATGTCTATGGGTCTCGGATTCTACTTACCATCAGGTGACCTGAGTGCTCATATGCCTACTCCTTGCCATAAAAAATCGTTCATACTTGTTGTTTTTCGAGATAGTTTTTTAGGATTCCGTAATGAAATTAGGAACCCTTATAGTTTCGTCATGTCCATCCGTACATCCGTCCGCAGCATAGCTTAGAGACTCTTAGTACTAGAAACTTGTAATTTGGCATGAATATAAATATTAGTCACGCCAACAAAGTAGTAAAATAAAATGTTGATTAAACCCCCCCTACACGTAACGTGGAGTTTATTTTTTTTCTCCTCTACCCCATTATGTGGGTTGTCTTTGAATTGGTCTTTAAAAAATATTACGACTTTGTAAAACAATTTTTCGATTAAGGGATCCGTTTATGAAATATTAAGCTTTAAAGCGCTACTTTTTGTTAGACTCAAGTTTCTCCCCCCCTCCAGCCAAAACTAAAAATACTAAAAATCAGCAAGTAACGAGTTTAAAAGGAAAATCACGACTAAGTAGACATCATTGGTTCTTGAGATACAGGTGATTAAAGTGTCTACTAAAATCATCGACGACGGCACCAAATGACTATAAATTGAAATTAGTTATTACGTCATGTTGATTTTTATGTTTGTAATACTTAACGGCTACACTGAGCATGGTCCGACATGCTCTTGCCCGGTTTTTTTTTTGTATTTGTAGTAACGGCATCGGAACTACACTGACCATGGTCCAACATTTTTTTTTAATGATAAGGAGAAGGCACACGAGCACTCAGGCCACCTGATGATAAGTGGAATCTGTGACCCATAGAAATTTGAATTCAAATAATCCTAAGGATTCTCTGCCTTCTGACAAATCTTTGACAAATGCATCGTTTCGCATTCTATTCATTTGCCAACCTGTTTTTTTTCTGTAACTACAAATATTTCAGGATTTTTATAAAACTAACCTAACCTAACCTATAGGGTTCTACACGATGGTCCTGAAATATATCCAAAAAACGCGAGTTGTCAAATGATAATGTTTGAGTGTGTTATTGAGTTCTAAAACAACCTGTATATATCTTGTATCCAATTTTGTGAATTTTGCCAAGTAAAGGGTTGACCCCGCGTCAATTAAGGGTCATTTTGTTACCTCACCTTGTTACTACGAGTATAACGAGGTGAACCATTAAGTTAATTTTAACTGACAGTTTTACCGTGAATCTGCTGCTACTGTTAGATGAAAGGTTAAGAATAACACGTTTCTGACACGCGATGAACTCCTACTAAAAAACTAAAATAGTTTTTAGGGTTCCGTTCCCAAAAGGTGTGAGCGGGACCCTATTACCAAGCGTCTGCTGTCCGTGCGTCCGTCTCTTCGAAACGTAATAGAAATACAGTTAAATTTTAAACAGAATTTCTATCGTCACTATAATAACAAATAATTAAAATAAAATATTGAATGGAATCATATAAAAAAACGTATTTTTTTTACGTTTTTTACTCGAACTTAACAATTTCTGCATCTCTTGAACCGTAATATGTCGACAATTTGCTGTGTTAATGTTAAAAATATATACAATTGGAAATTATAAGTGATATAATATAGTGTTGTGACCCCTTCTTTAAATGACGGATATAATTATAGTAACCATGTTAACTAAGTTAACCACGGTTCCATATAACAGGTAGATAAATAATCATATAGCTTTAATGGTTTAATAAATTTAATAATCATTGTAAACACATTATTAGTGTCGAAATTAATTTGGTTTTAATTTACGTCATTTAAAATTTATTGGTATTCGAACATTTTTAACGATTTAATATACGACCGTAACCATGGTAATAACAAAGCTATAATGGTTATAAAAGATCAGGTATTGTCTAGTGATCGGCACGGATTGAGCAAAAGTTTGTCAAAATTTACATTACAGCCATAAAAATATTAATTTCCTCATACCAAATCTGAGACTCTGATATAGAGTTAAACTGAACACTAATCTGAGAATAATTTTCTTATTTTTCTTGGTTATAAGTTCTCCTTTATGTCAGCTTTACAAGTTTTGATCAAGTTTTGCTCCGACTGTGCCGATCATTATTATTACTATAGCAATGTTCAATATAAAACAGTTTTCACACTTCGGTTAAGCTATAGGTACTATTATAATACCGTTAACGATATCAATATTAGGGATTTATCGTACGCGACTTGGTAGACCAAATATTAATAAAAGTGGTATGTTAAAATTCCCTATTCATTCAATTAAAACTGGGCAAGAGCATGTCGGAACATGCTCAGTGTAGAGTTCCGAAGCCGTTAAGTACTACAAATATAAAAATCAACAAGTAATAACTAATTTTCAATTTAAGGTCAAGGTGCCGTCGTAGACGATTTTAGTAGGTAAAAACACTTTAATCGCCTGTATCTCAACCAATGATGTCTACTTAGTTGTCATAGTGTTCCTTAAAAATTCGTTATTATGTTCTTTCATTTCAGATGTTTTTCAGATTTTTAGTACTTGTAGTTTTGGCTGTAGGGCTGGGGGGCACTTAAGTCTAACAAAAATTAGCGCTATAAAGCTTAATATTTCATAAACGAATTACTCAATCGAAAAACTGTGTTCACAAACTCGTAATATTTTTGAAAGATCTATCCATCGACACCCCACACTATAGAGAAGACGAGAAAAAAATACCCAAAATACTTGTAGGGGACGTACCCTAAAAAATGTTTTTTTTTTACATTTTAATGTACCACTTTTTTGGCGTGACTAATATGCATATTCATACCAAATTACAGCTTGCTAGTACTAAGAGTCTCTGTGCTAGGCTGCGGACGGACGGACGGACGGACATGGCGAAACTATAAGGGTTCCTAGTTTGACTACGGAACACTAATAAAAAGTTTTACTTCATCTTTTCCTATGCAAACAATACTATTTTTTTCAAATTTCCTTATAAAAGTTTTAGAAAATATTTGTACAACTAACATTCGATAATTAACTTGTTCCTGAGAAGGTATTTAAGAATTACAGTAAGCTGTATCTATTTTCGAACTCTTTTGACCTAACTATTAAAGTGATATAGACCTAGAAAATATTCAAAGTGGCTGGTTAGTAATAAAATTTGACCTCAACTTTCACCCATGTCTATGATCTATTATAATAATCCACATCAATGCCTAATCAATTTGTTAACAGTATCTTAACCACAGTCGTTACATTAAAAACTGCTACTTATCAGGCGTAGTTTCAAAACCATTGCTTCTCACGCAGTGGCGAGATACTCGGTGCTGCATTGTGTCAGAGTTATTAGTAAAAGGCAGATACTTGGTTATGACTGATCTGTGTGAAGGCGATAAAATGTATCATCAAAACCTGTGTAAAACTCAACTGAGTAAAAACATAACTATTGCCTTTGACGTGTTATGGTATTGTTTTTGACTCGGCCGCCATTACTGTCAACTAAATTAGAACCATCAAAACATTGCCCGAAGAAGTCGTTTAACGCTCTTCCCTAGAAAACTCTCCATTATTTAGGGTTCCGTAGTCAATCGTCAGCTTTAAATAAGTAACTTTTAATTTCTAATAACGAGAATTTATTTCGGCCACTAAATACTACAGATATTTAAAATTGGCAGCTTGACAAACCTTGACAGACAGATGGACAAGAAAGTCATTTAACAAGGATTTAAGTTTTTCAGGATTTGTCTTGAAACTTGCAATACAATAAACGTATTTATTAAACACCAAACACGGAACAGTAACATTCAATTTCAGCTTTACAAAATGGGTGGTCTTACGCGGGTGACACTGAAAGTTTTTAGAACTGGCCACTTAAATTTGATTTAACTTAGAAATTTAAATTTCGAAAATGGAACTTTTTGCCAATATTATTGAGTATGAATTTTATTAATTTGTCATTTGTTTACGATTTGGCGGCAAATTGAAAATTGTCTGTGTCACGTAAGCATGAATTTAACGCGAGAAAATTTTCGTGCAATGATTTTTTATGACTTTCGATATCATTTAAGTTTTAAGTCAACAAGAAAGTTATGATAGACTACGATTGGCCTTTCCCGATGAAGCCCCATCTCGCGCCACTGTTTACAACTGGTTTAATGAGTTTAAACGTGGTCGCACTAATCTCACCGATGATCTGCGTAAGGGACGGCCTTTTACGGCGATGACTGAAGATAACATCAGTGTTGTGCGGCGTATGATAGAGACTGATAAAAGAATGACCTATCAGCAGATCCGGACAAGCTTAGGCATCGGTATGAGTCAAGTGCACAAAATCCTACATGAACATTTAGCGGTCAGGAAGCTTTGTGCCCGGTGGATACCTCATAATTTGACCGAGGCCCAAAAACTCCATCGTGTTGATTGGTGCCGTGAAATGATTGAAAGATTTAACGCAGGTGAATCAAATGCTGTGTTCGACATACTTACGGGTACGAAAGCTGGATTTACTGTTATAATCCCGAAATCAAAAGACAATCTACTCAGTGGGTGTTTTCTTTCGAGGAGTTGCCAACTAAAGTGAAGAGAGGTCGAAGCGTAGGAAAAAAGATGGTGGCTTCGTTCTTCGGTAGGACAGGTCATTACGTGACAATTGTTTTAGAGGATCGAAAAACAGTTACTGCAGAGTGGTACACTAACAATTGTTTGCCACTTGTCTTGAAAAAAGTTCGGGAGAAACGACCTCGCAGTAGAATCCTCCTTCACCACGACTACGCCTCGTCGCACACCGCCAGGCGAACGATCGACTATTTGGCGACGTCAGACGTGGAATTACTAGGTCACCCACCGTATAGCCCCGACCTCGCACCTTCCGATTTCTTTTTATCTTGAAAATAAAAGAAAAACTTCGAGGAAAACGTTTTGTGGACGCCAAGGAAGCTGTGGCTGCGTTTTAAAATTTTAACAAGTTTTTTTAACAAGGTCAATTCTGACTTTCATGCATGTTCTCTATTATGATTACAAAAGACTTGTATGCATATTATTCGGGATCAATCAAAACCCCAGGTCATCCACGTCATCGTGCGTCATGCAATGACTAACAATCAGCGAATAGACATTGATTTCTTTCCGGAAGCTCAAGGTCTTCCCTTTCTTGGCTAGATCGTGAACACACAGTTAACGTGGTCATAATGTGGTCCGCCATTAGCGTAAAAGGTTACATATTTGTGATATTAATTTCGTTAAGTATTACGTTTAAGTTGTGGGAGACCAATCATTATAAGTAAGTTGTTTTTTTTTAAAGTAAAAGCTGTTGCAAAGTTTAATTATAAAAAAAAATACCTTTATTGTATCGCTAACAATGTAGAAATTAACTAAAAGTAAAATAATTAAGTAAGTATACTGTGAGGAAATGATTTACACATAGAAAATAATAATAATGTATTTTTGTTATTTATTTTTATGTAAATGAGAAGGCACACGAGCACTCAGGCCACGTGATGGTAAGTGGAATCTGAGACCCATAGACATTTGAATTCTCAAGACTATAATCTTAAGACCTCAAATGAGTTGCCAACCCTGAGGACTACGATGGAATGCCTGTATGCTAGTAATTGCACCAGTTGTCTTATCCCCACACCGAAACACAACAATGCGAGCACTGTTGCTTGGCGGGTGGTCAGGGTCCTACCACCACTAAATAATATTAACTTCTTATCACTGCTCGGATATATGTATAAACTTTTTTGGTCAGAAAACGTCACTTATATGGCACACATTTTCACACAAAATAAAATGATTGGCCAATTTCATACAAATTAGGAAAAAAATATAATGTTTTATTTCTTCGCAGTAGTTGAGAAAAGTACTATGTCTGCCTCGGTAGAGAGTGCAATTTATGGGTTCGTACACTTGAAGGCCCCTACTAAAGGGGGCTAGGTTTAAGGTTTTTCGGCAGTTTTTTTTTTTGTTAAATCAAATCGAATTCATTTATTTCATTACATATAGAAGTTTCGCTATACTTATAGTACATAGATTGTGGTAATGAAAAGGGCGTGAGCACAGCTTAGCTGAATTTGAGCTCACCCGTGGTCAGCCACAACCCACAACTCGACTCACCTGCCTGCTGCCTAATTGAGAAGGCACGCGATAAAATGTGTTTTGTACGCTCCGACGGGACTTATTAAAATGGCCGGATAAAACTTCACCTTAGAGATCGACCCACCGCTGTGTTGAGAGAATCACCCCTGCCCATCGGCCAAAGTGGATCTAAATAACGTAATTATTTTAATGTCACAAAGTCACAACGCTGGCTCTAAAGTTTTAACTGTGACAGTTGTGCGTTTATTTCTTTACACAAACGTTCCTCGTAATTATTAAATACGTTGCGTTCGCACTGTATTTAGTTATATTTAATATGTTTTAATTATAGAACTAAGTATTTAAACTTAAACTAGCTCAACTTTATCACCCAGTATCCTTTAATCCGCTATTTTAATTATAAACTTGAGCTGATATTTTATAGTTTTACTTAGAACTTACACAATTTAAAGTTCACGTGATTCTGAGAAATACAAAAGGATGTGGAACAGTCAGATCCGCTTATTATAAAGACCCGGGGCCTTATTCTACATTTTTACACTAATTGTTATCGTATTTTCGCTCTAATACGATAAAACGTGTTAGAGCGTCGGTGGCCTAGTGGCTTGGAGGGTCGACTCATGATCGTAAGGTACCGAGTTCAAACTCCCGCCGTCACCATGTACCAATAAGTTTTTCTAACTTAAGCACATTACCGATACTCTTACGGTGAAGGAAAAAACATCGTGAGGAAACCTGCACATTCGAACAGCTGAGTGTGGAAGAGGGTAATTGCACAAAAGGTTCTAAAGGGGTTGAAGTGTATTTGAAAGGGCCCATTCTGTAAGATAAGATAAAATACGCGTTAAAACAAAGTAGGATAAGGCCCAGCATTAATTAACACCCAAAATAATCTCCGCCTCCTGAGCATGAGTGTTAACTAATTTCGATCTTCTTTCAACATAACCAAAGACGATGATGCTTTGGCAGCGAAATAATCTTAGCTGCACTTCGCTGTATCTGCCTTAAGATCCAAGTCTGCAAGAACCTCTGTTGCTTTACATCCATACATACATACGTGAAATCACATGTAGGCCACTTATTTCCACCTGCTACGATCCGTACCAGCACCAATACTCAATAAAGGATCAATGTTTGACACTTGAATCTTATTTAAAGAAGATGATAGTCATTTGTTCTGCTATAATCAATTCATAACCCTACTAGCGACCCGCCCTCGCTTCGCTCCGGATTAAAGTATTATACATATAAACCTTCCTCTTCAATCACTATCTATTAAAAAAACGGCATCAAAATCCGTTGCGTACTTTTAAAGATTTAAGCATACATAGGGATATAGGGACAGAAAAAGCGACTTTGTTTTATACTATGTAGTGATGATCTTTGAATTAAAAGCTTTTATCGTTAATTGGTGCCAGTCAGCTAAAAGTGTGGAACACTGGTGCTGTTACTTATATCCATTTACACGTTGTTTGTCCTACCTCTATCCTGTATCCTATCATCCCATATTAACCCATTGCAGGCCCTCTCTCTTGCGCCAAGTGGTCCGGTGTTGCACTCGCCACTTCCAGCGCTTTCCAAATATCCTCACCAGCTTATCTGACCACCTGGCAGATAGATGGTCTGCCAACTGACCGCTTCCTTAGTCTTGTTCTATGGTTTATGTATGGGGCTTTTTAGGGTGCCTAAACAAGCAGGCCGATCACCTCATGGTAAGCAGTTACCGTCGCCCATAAATATCAGCAATGCCATGGCGCAGCCAAAATGTTGCCTTTCTTTCAGTGAATACTCTTTTTAAGACGCGTTTAAAGGAGGACATGTCGTAGTGCTGAGGAAACATCGTGGAGGGAAGTTCATTCCATAGTTTCAAAGTGCGAGGAAGAAAGGATCTTTGGAAACTGGGTGTAGTCTAACATTACCGGTGGCGAGTGGTCCTGATAAATTCAAGACTTCAACTCTGAGCGGGGCCGCCATTCTGTACTGAAGTTGCCAACATTAGTTCTATTCAAATTATTTATTCATATTCCTAAATAAATAGAACTTTCCAGTTCAAGCTGCAAGCCGGATAGCAAGATTCTTCTTTTTATATTTTTTCTAGTGTGTCTATTTTGTAATGGTGTCACTCTTGTTTGTACGATAAAGTGTTACACGTTTCAGAAACGCTACTTAATATTTGTGTTTTTTTATTTTTTTGTTAATGTTGGACCCGGACATGGACCCGGCATAGCCTTCTGAATCATCAACTGACTGTCAATTGGCAATATCGCCTCAGTCAGCTGGTGGTGTCCCTACGGGTTTCGGCTGAAAAACAGCGCTGCATGGAGTCGCTCCTGCGCGGGCGCAACCATCAGCATTATGCTGACGCCCAAACCCTTTGCCGCGCCCAGATTACTTAGCTCAGATTTATTTTTTGTTTTATATTAATTTCTGTTAGCGTTGTTTCTCTTTTATCTCTTTTGTAACATTTGTTCTGTGTAATCATTACGCTAAGACTGTTGTGGCAATACATACATTTTCTTTCTTTCTTAGTGATTTAATAGGAATGCAGCGATACAACGTGGTGTATACTGTGGTCGTTATTATTAACTTTTATAACCATGCAACGCGAGGTAATAGTCGTGAGAATTTAAAACAGGCATCGTAAAAAAGATTTACAGAAGCTCTCGCAACATTATGTTTTACAAGTTTTTATTTAACACCGTCTTATTAAAGCTGAGCAGGAAACATCGCACTCATTATCGACTTGATGAAAAGAGAAAGTTCTCAATTTGTCATACTTATTTTGTGTATGTAACTCGATTTTCCGTCAGTTATGAACCGATTTTGACTTTTTTTTTTTATTTGATAGCGTATACTTTCGAGGTGTTTCTTTTGTCACCAAGTCTTGAATCTGATGAGGGAATAAGGAATTGATGGAACTCCTTAAATATTTTAGACGATTTTGGTATTTTCTATAGCAAGACTCATTTGCATTTAGAGAGTATCATTTAGTGAGGTGGAACTGATGAAGAAGACCACAGATGACAATCGAAACTTCTCAATGCTACCTATTTCAAGGGTGGCAATAAGATATCTGGATTAGCCTTTGTCCTATTCCAGACTGTAATCTATTTCTGTGCTAAATTTCAACCAGATCCATTCAGCCGTTCTGGTGTGAACAAACATTCATCCAAACTTTCACATATACATATAAATTATATTATATAGTAAGACTAATAACTTTTCTGCAGCATTACTTGTGGCGAGCTTAAAACAAACAGTGAGACTACATAAGATATAACTGCATATTAACAAAACTATAAAATAAAAATTAAATGGTCAGTAACTGAAGTCGCTTCTAGGGTAAAATATTGTAGGTCGCTGGTTTCAATTGAAAAGTAAATAATTTTTACCTACTCTTTTACGGGCACTTCATTGTTTTTCAAAATATTATTTTTCCAATCTCGTGAACAAAAATCGACACTAAGGAAATCATCATTTAACTGACTGAGTGCAGCCATTGATGATGATGATGACTTCCTGTTATCCCTCATCAGGGGCATGCTCGCAGAAGGGTTTTCCATGTTTCACGATTTTCAAGTTCTTCCCAGCCAAGACCAGTTTAGCTAAGTGCGGCCATTAGTGTTTGAAATTCTAAAATGTAATATTTATTAAATAAATATACTAAATTACATTCCACAAGACACAGTTAATAGATAAACATATAACATCACGCCTTCATTCCCAGAAGAGGGGTAGGCAGGGCCACATATACCAACAACTCTAAAATGACTTAATGAATAGTTCTGTAATCACATTTTGCACAATCAGGCCAAGTTAATAGACAATAAAAAAAATAACAGATTCTTTAACTCATGATGAAATTATATGGATCCAGATCAAGAAAACAACTTGTTATCTTTAATTTAAAATTAACAGCTAGCAGCTAGTAGCCTCGCGTCTATGTCCGTCTGTCTGTCACGTTCACTAGCAAATGTCAACCGACAGTCTGTTAGATAGGTTACCGACTATCGTAGATCAGTAAATCAACAGTTATTAGCGAATGTAATGGCTCAATTCGTTGTTGATTTGCTATTGTTTTTTAGTCACGATCGCAGTAGTTTTAGTATAGATTTTGTTTATCGTGTTCGGGTCTGTTTTCGATGGAGTTAATCATGTATAACATGGCGTCAGCCATTTTGTAATCGATTGGGATACATAAAAATAACTGCTGATTTACATTAGCTTTTTTATTTTCTTCTTTTCGGTGGAAACGTACGACAAAACGTTTGTTTATGTACTTCAACTTTAGCCGCGGTTGTATGGAAGCGGTTTCAATAATTAAAATTATTTTGTTTGAAGTATGTTCCATATAGATGTAATAAATGTCATTTAATTTGCCTGTAACTGATTGAACTAATTTACAAAGTTTGAAGAGCAAATTAACATAAAGTTTTATTCTAAACAAGCTGACCCGATAGACATTATCCCGTCTCAACTATTACTTTGAAATACTATGATTACTGTTTGGTATAAATATTGAAAAAAAAACATAATTATTAGTCGTTTGACAGTTGCCGCCATTGACAAAATGCGCGCTGCCAATGCTGCCATAGATAAAAATTTGCGTTTTGCTTTATTCGACTGCATTTCATAAGATTTGAAGTCGCCATGCCTAGTCTGTCGTAAAACCAAAGGAGGCTAACTGCATAGTATAAGTATAGGCATTTTAAACTTAATACTGTTACTTATAGAGTATAATAATGCTTCGACGACCAAAGAAGGCGGCTTACTGCAACGTAGTTACCTATACTACGTTGCAGTAAGCCGCCTTCTTTGGTATTACGGCTGTAGCGTTGTAATGCAATAAAGAACTCAATAGTTTTAACTACAAGAACTTTACCTTTCTCTTTCTATTATGTTTATACATACACACACATAACATAACATCACGCCCATTTTAAGGTAGGCAGAGCTACAGAAATACCAACAACTCTAAAAAGACTTATTGAAAATTCTATAACCAAATTTTGCACTAACAGGCTAAGGTGTTTACCAGTGTATATTAGTGACAGGTTGAAAGTTCATCACCTAACAGTACTACAAGCCTTTTTAACCGACTTCAAAAAAAAGGAGGAGATTCTCAATTCGATTACACAAAGAATGCTGGAGCGATTTTTCGATTGGGTATATTTCCAGTTGGACCCATTTCCAGCACGTCAAGATCTGATGATGAGATCTTGGAGAAACCGAGGGGATCCCTCAAACATTATAGGAATAAATGTACGTGGACGACATAACAGTATTATTATGATCATTAAAAGGTATAAAATGAAATAAATGTATCAAAAAACTAAAAACCGTCTTCAAAAAGCAAAAAATAACTTCTTCTAAAATGATAAGTCAGTCAGTAACCAAAAGCCGAACTCAGTTGGACTGACCTATTTGAAGACAGTAGAAAACAAAGTTGCTTTCCGCATCTGCCTGTATATCAATTCCTCCTAAACCACACAACGGATTTTGATGCGGTTTTCACCATCAGTTAGATAATTTTTCACGAAAGGTTTTTGTGTATAATAAATTCTGGTTTATGTATGGGTGTTAAAGAAAACTTGAGCTGGCAGAAAACGTGGCTTAAGCCGATATTAGCAAGACGGTGATATCATAATCAATGGAAACGCAATAAAGATTAAATTGCTTCAAGTTTAAGACTCAATTGTGCAAGGTTTTTGTATTAATCCGTACTTATTAATTAAAGAGTTTTGTAACACAACACCTTTGAGCACGACTTACAAGAAATGAATACAACTTGATTACTATAGTTAGTATGTATTAGTGTTGGTAGTGGTTGGACGACACATTGGCCTAGTTGGTAGTGGCCTTGCTTCCGAAGCCAGCGGTCCTGGGTGCAAATCCCGGTAAAGGCAGATATTTGTGTGATGAGCGCGAATATTTTTTCCTGAGTCTTGGATGTTTTCTATGTATTTAAGTATTTATTTCTCTATATAAGTAAGTTTATCGTTGCCTAGTAACCATAGTACAAGCCTAGAGCTTAGTTTGGAACTAGGTCAATTTGTGTGACAGTTTCCAGTGATAATTATTTATGTAGGTATATATTAAACTGAAAATAAATAGCTGTTATATTAAAAGTTTTTAAACCCTGTGAAGCCATATAGTTGTTGACGTGTTACGGTATTGATTTCAACTCGGCCGCCATATTACTGTAAAAATAAGAGCTATCAAAACGTTGACATTACGGAAACACGTCAAAAATAATGAGTTGTTACCGTGTACGGTACTTAAATACATACTTTATTTTTATAAGCAAACAGAATATTATAAACGTCTATTTTTTTTAAATGTCTGATTATTTAAATCTCTTAGCTAAAACCTAATTGAAATGACTTGCTTAGGATTAGAGCAGTAACTAACGACTTAGGGAGCGACCACACCGGAGCTTAATGGTGCGTATACATTACGGTCCGTCATAATTGACGCCATGTAATTAGTGTGACCCATTTTTTTTTTGTTTACGCCATGTCACCGTATTTTACGCGTCGGTATGGTCGCTCCTTTCTTCTTCTTCTTCTTCTTCTGCAGCATTTTATCTGCATGCCCACTGTTGGGTATATATTTTTTATTTTTTTTATGTTAGGGAGAAGGCACACGAGCACTCTGGCCACCTGATGGTAAGTGAAATCTGAGACCCATAGACATTTGAATTCTCAAGATTATAATAATAAGACCTCAAATGCGCTGCCAACCCTGAGGACTAAGATGGAATGCCTCTATGCTAGTAATTTCACCGGTTGTCTTATCCCCACACCGGAACACAACAATGCCAACACTGTTGCTTGGCGGATGGTTAATGGATAAGATGGTAGTAGCGATCCGGACGGACCCTGCACAGGGTCCTACCACCACTAAAATGCCTCTCCAATTCTCTTCCATTTTGAGTTAGTCTGGTCCACAAAGGGCCAGCACTCTCTCTGATATCATCGGAAGATCGAGCTGGTGGTCTGCCAACACTTCTTCTTCCTACCCTGGGCCTCCAAACTGCAACGCATTTACTCCATCTGCTGTCATCCTACAAAATAGGTGACCCGCCCATGTCCATTTGAGTCTGGCGACACGGTGCCCCACGTCAGTGACTTTAGTGCGTGCTCGTATGATCTCGTTCCTGACCTTATCTCGTAGGGATATTCCGAGGATCTTGCATTCCATTTTCCGCTGGGTAACTTTGAGCTTTTGAATTAGCCCCGTGGTCAGATTCCATACCCATGCGTCATAACCGGCAGAACACACTGGTCGATCACTCTCGTCTTCAGTGTCTGTGGAATGTTAGCCCTAAACACCTGGTTCAGTTTTCCAAACGCACCCCAACTGAGCTGTATTCTGCGATATATTTCAGTCATCAAAGAGTCGCGGCCCATGCGTATCATCTGCCCCACGTATACATATTCTTCCACTTGTTCCAGTGCCACATTGCCGAATGATATGGGAGACAGTGACATATCGGGAGTAGCCATCAATTTTGTTTTATCCATATTCATTTTGAGTCGCTCCTTTACTCCGGTTATACAAGGTGGGAACGAGTAACCCGCCAAATTTTAACCATCGATTCTAAAGCCTATTTGGAGTATATAATGTGGTATAACATCATGACCTTAACCTAAAGCATTATTTACTATATAGAAAGATTCATGTTGTACGTTGATGACATTGCTACTTACAACATGAATCTTTCTAGTAAATAATGCTTTAGGTTAAGGTGACAGAGTTCAAATTAAATTAACTGTGAAATAGTTTTTTAAATAATAAATTACTCGGAAATTATGCTTTATTGGACGTCATGTCACACCACATTATATACTCCAAATAGGCTTTAGAATCGATGGTTAAAATTTGGCGGGTTACTCGTTTCCACCCTGTATTAAGCACTCGATGGGTAAGTTATTTATCAAAATTCATAATTAGGATAACTTAAAAAAATAAGTTGACGACAAGTTAAGGGTAGATATTTTTGTGATGAGCACGAGTATTTGTTCCTGAGTCTTGTATGTTTTCTATGTATTTAAGTATATATTTCTCTATATAAGTAAGTTTATCGTTGTCTCGTACCCATAGTACAAGCCGAGCTTAGTTTGGGGCTAGGTCAATTTGTGTGACATTGTCCTGTAATTATTTATTTATTTTACTTTATTTAGGGTCTAACCATTTACCACGTTTCTTTTTTGTTATTTTTAACGTACTCGTAATTGGTACCTACTCGTAGCAAGCATAAATAGACCCTAAGCCACGAGCAAATTGACCTCTTTCAAGTTAACTATGTATACCTAGTACATATTAATTTGTAAACCAAGGCACTTTATAGGAATTTTATTATCTCATATATTCTCAGAAAGATACGTTCAGTATCGTATTTTATCATTAAAATATAAGGATTAAATACAAATCAATGTAGCTTTAAGACATTACAGTGCCAAACTTTCATATTACCATAGGAAATATACTCTAAACGGGGTGCTAGGCATTGAACATGGTGATACAAAATGGCGTATTACCACCATCTGAAAACCAATCTTAATTAACGTCAAATTAAGGTTTAATTTAGATTGAAGTTTTATTGCAACAGATCATAAAATAAAATAGATCAATTTAAACGTTTCACTTTATAATTATTGATCTTATTTGTATCCTTAAAGGGTCTATATTAGATCGTTTTTATTACTGCGATTTAGCCTGAATTCCATAGTAGTTCCATCTTATAATTAGCATAGTAATTAGTGCTTCGCTTCTCTAGGAATGTGAAGAATAACGTTCTTTATAAAGTAGTATTGAATAATTAAGGTATATTTAAGCTTCTATGTTTTTATATTTACTAAAAAAAACCGGACTCACTCTAGGAATAAAGGCGTGATGTTATGTATCTATGTAGACCTTTTCACAGAGTAGAGTAGAGGTTCTGATCACTATGAAGCCTTTGCAGATTATCATACATAGTAAGCTAAAAATGTAAGTTTTTAAAGATTTTTAACGGCTGACACACATAGGTTTTTTTTACTCAAATTGACAGTATTTTTTATTTGTATAATGTACTCGATTTCCCCGCCAACTGCTTACTGATTTAAATAACGGTTACTTTATTTATTAATTCTTAATGCGAAAAATCTATTACCGCGATCGAAGCAAGTCTTATTTTCGTACTAAAGTTTTTTTTCTGATATAATTACTACTTGATTCAACGACGATTACCTCATTTGCAAATCAACGCGGAAGATTTCAACTGTAGAAGCATTAATCGCTAACAATTAGCTGCAAATTACTACGAACGAGTACGTAGGTATATGTGGTTGGCTGATACAGTACATTTAATCCGTTATACGGGAAATACTATGAAATATGTAATATAATAATAATACTAGACCTTTTGTATGTAGTTATAACACATCTGTGGTACTAGACAAGTTGCATTCGACAATCGCTAGCGATTTTGTTTCGATTGAAAAATATATGGAATTGACGTAAGTGTCACGTTACTATCTCGGTGGCTTACGTCAATTCCATACATTTATCAATCGAAACATAATCGCTAACAATTGTCGAATGCAACTTGTCTAGCACCACTGTATAGACCGTTTGACATTCTATATTTGAAATTTGACATAAGTTCTATATTCATTTTGTACCTACACAACCACATAGAACAGGTCCTGTACTTAAGTTTTTCACCTATGGGGTCATTAATCAAGGAAAACAAGACGATGGGATCCATGCTGTACGTAGGTCAGTGGGCAATATTCCCAGGGGATTAGAACATGTAAATAAATAAATAAATATCACGGGACAATGTCACACAAATTGACCTAGTCCCAAACTAAGCTCTAGGCTTGTACTATGGGTACTAGACAATGATAAACATACTTAGATGTAGAAATAAATACTTAAATACACAGAAAACATCCAAGACTCAGGAACAAATACTCATGATCATCAGATCATCACACAAATATTTGCCGTTACCGGGCCTTTTTTTTATGTTAAGGAGAAGGCACACGAGCATTCAGGCCACCTGATGGTAAGTGGAATCTGAGACCCATAGACATTTGAATTCTCAAGACTATAATCCTAAGACCTCAAATGCGTTGCCAACCCTGAGGACTAAGATGGAATGCCTCTATGCTAGTAATTTCACCGGATGTCTTATCCCCACACCGGAACACAACAATGCGATCACTGTTGCTTGACTTGAACCCGGGACCGCCGGCTTCGGAGGCAGGGTCACTCTTACTGGGCCAACGTGTCGTGTATTCAGATCCAGTCAAACTGTACCTATACATAAAGTATTTCCTCCCCCGAAAGAAAACCTTTGCCATGATACCTAAGCCTCCATTCACTTAGCCAAGAAAAATAACACAAAAATAAAACGGTTTTCTGCCTTTTCGCCGACAAATGTTGGACAAACGAACGAATCGCTTTTATTCTGCAACTATAAATATATCAGGTTTTTTTTTTGTGTGGTTGCCGGATTAGAATAGTGCCACTCCATGTCTTCCCGTGGATGTCGTAAGAGGCGACTAAGGGAATAAGGGCTAGTAGTATTGTTAGGCGATGGGCTTGCAACCTGTCACTAATACACTAGTAAACTTCTTGGCCTGATTGTGCAAAATGTGGTTACAGAATTATCAACTAGTTTTTTTTAGAGTTGTTGGTATTTCTGTAGCTCTGCCTACCCCACTCTGGGAATGAAGGCGTGATGTTATGTATGTATGTATGTATAAAAGGATCATACACACTATTAAAAACAAAAGTTGTCTCTCCTGTGGTCAATAGTTAAAAGCTTGTGTGCATATAAGTTGTGTTTTTATATGATAGGTCTAAAGCAGTCCTGACGGCGTTTTTGCGGGGATGGGCTTAGCCAGAAAGTTAGGCCTTAAAATGTTACCTTTCGGTGTGTCCACAGGAAAGACGGTAACCTAAATCTGTGTATGACCCAAAACACACCTAACCTAACCTATAGGGTTCTACACGATGGTCCTGAAATAAACCCAGATTTTTTTACGGTTTCGGAAAAAAACGCGAGCTGTCAAATTATATGTTTGTGAAATGAATCATTTGTGAGATGTTGATTATGAAATGAGAGGATCCTAAACAAAACTCCCAGCTGTTTCCCGCGGCTCTACCAGCGTAGAAGTCGTTAATCGTTACTTACGGTAAAAAGTAGTGCCTTATGTCCTTCCTTGGTTTTAAAGGTTTCCTCATACCAAATTTCATCGAAATCGGTTCAGCGGTTTATATATGAAAGTTTAACAAATGGACACAGTTACTCTCACATTTAATATTAGTGTGAATTATTGAAAAGACATTTAATAACGTAAAACCACACGCTACGCAATGAAAAATAACAAAACAGGGGTTCGATTTATGAATGTCACATGTCATGATAAACCAAATACATAAATAAATATCAGGGGACAATCTCACACAAATTGACCTAGTCCCAAACTAAGCTCTAGGCTTGTGCATACTTAAATAGAGAAATACATACTTAAATAAATATAAAACATCCAAGACTCGGGAACGAATATATTCGCGATCATCACACAAATATTTGCCCTTATCGGGATTTGAACCCAGGACCGCTGGCTTCGAAGGCAGGGTCACTCCCAACTAGGATAACGTGTCGTCAACCTAACTTTAAAATCAATTTATCCGGCGATATTGTCTACGAGCGGGCTCCCTTTTTGTATATGATATGATAACGCCTTTATGATCAAATCCATAAGAGGACCCATTAACCCATTCTGACACAAACTCGCCGCATCACTACATAGTATAAAACAAAGTCGCTTTTTCTGTCCCTATATCCCTATGTATGCTTAAATCTTTAAAACTACGCAACGGATTTTAATCCGCTTTTTTTTAATAGATAGAGTGATTGAAGAGGAAGGTTTATATGTATAATACTTTAATCCGAAGCGAAGTGAGGGCGGGTCGCTAGTATATAAAAAAAATAAAAATAAAAATTATCATCAGCGAGATTCAAAAATCGAACTCAAGAAAATATTTTTAAAGAAAACGCCACGTATTAGCCACTTTTATGATTCCCACCATAACGCCGCACAATATTGAATCTTTTATTGCAATTCCTGCAAACGTATAAAACTAACCATCTCGTAATTGGTAATTTAAAGATTTATTGCTCGTACGTTTCTCAGGTACCAAATAATTCAATAAACTTTACTCACGCCTCAATACCTATATCAACAAGTGTAATAAAAGAAAATTACCACACTTAAATACAAGCCTGATGCCGAATGATGGATCAGTCGATAAACCAATCCGACGTCGTCATGCCCGCGGCTAGATTAGATACGTCTACCTAATCAAATGATTTAGATGTGAATGTTACGAGTGATGTATCCAATAAACCGGAATGCGTACAAGCTAGTTTAAATATGGTTTAAATTAACCAATGAAAATATATGATTAATTCCTTTTTCGTCATATTTTCTTTTGAGGCATTCTTGGTTAATCACATTTTATTTTGCCCAGAATGTTTCAGGTAACTTTGACAATCCGATGAAAACTTAACAACTAGCATGGTAGGCACCCTAGTCATGTGCAAATTGTAATGCTGAACACCTTATTCGTTATTCATTTCTAAGTTCACTTTTAGGGTTCCGTAGTCAAACTAGGAACCCATATAGTTTAGCCATGTCCGTCCGTCCGCAGCCGAGCTCAGAGACTCTTAGTACTAGAAAACTGTACTGTGTAAGCCACCAACAAAGTGGTAAAATAAATACTTGAAAAAATATTTTTTTAGTGTACCTCCCCTACACGTAACGTGGGGATGTATTTTTTTTTGTCTACCCCATAGTGTGAGCATAGCCCGGCATGCTTTTGCCTGGTTTTTTTTTCTATGGCGATTAATTGATGCCTGTCGAAGTGTAGACACTCAGCCTCTATTCTATGGACTACCATTATAATTTGCTTTTGACATATTTTTATCGTATTGCCAACGTTACAATAGCTCTTATTTACTTATTTACAGTAATGGGGGCTGAGTAAAAAAAAGTACGATGAGATGTCAAAGGCATACACAGTAGAATAGAGGCTCTTCAGCTATCACCTTAGCCATTTAAACAAAAAACTTAATTCAAATAGTCACGCGTCCGCCACAGTAATCACAGCTATGGTAGCATTTGACCTCTAGTTAAAACGCTGATGAATCGTGTGGTACACCATTAATCTATGTAATTAGGTTACAAGATCAACGAGGTACAGTGTGCAAAAAGAACCGGACAAAAGTGACCATTTGCAACTTTATTGTGAACTGTGTAAGCGCTTGAATAGTTACTTTCGAGCATTAGGTTTGCTTAGCAACTTTCGTTGTTGAGGGTACATCTTGAGATATGGCATTTTTTGCAGATTTCCTTGACGCATCTTAGTATAAACTAATTGATCTACCCTTAGGCGTTGAGTAAATGGGTTTAAAGTGTTTTTAGTATTTTTTTTAAGATAAAATGTTTATGAATAGAGATGGTAACGTTTATTCGATAAACACTTCAAAGCAAGGGCACATAGTGGGAAACATACAATGACGTAATAAAACTAGTACAACTATAGGAACTGTGTATGTCAAAAAAAAATGATTTGATGAACAAACACTGGATTGACAGGGGCAAAAATGTACCGGTGCTAGTGATTCATTAAACATCGACTACGTTTATCGACAACATTTTTCGTGACATATGGATTTTACATTTCTTGCAAAAGTAAGTCGTACCTTTATCTTTTACATCTGAATGATCAGCTTGCCATGAAGATAATCGATATTTTTCTTGCAAGGCATTGTAAAACATCTTAAGAAAGTAAAAGGTTCTCAAATCGTCGGAGTGCTAAAGAGTTGTACTGCATAAATTGTTATTCAATGTAACTTCAATGGTTGTCAAAAGTGACTAGAGTCTAGAGTCAATGTCAGATACCGGTTGTTTAGTTGCGATAAGTATAAATAAAAGAGGTTGGCACATAATTAAAAGGTGTTCAAACTTGGCTTTTCGTTATGATAATGAATTTGATTGAAATTGTTTTTTGTCGATGTCGATGAACTTGGTCGATGTTTAAAGCATCACTAGCACTGGTACAATTTTGCTCCGTCAATCCGGTGTTTGATGATGAAGCATATCTAAGCGGAACACAAGAACTCGATACACCTGTATTTATCAATAGTCTTGTTTCTTAGTAGCAGAAACACATCCCTTTCTGCTAATTTTCCATGGTTTTTGAACCAATAAACGAAATTAATAACCTTGAAAACAAACTTCCCTTTTCCTATTTACTCCTCACATAATAATAATTATAAAAAATACGCAATTTCCCGTCGAAGTTTTTTCACTTAGGTAGAATAATTTGAAAATCAATTTGCTGTACATAATTAAGCGTAATAAAATGATTAGTTAATTGAAATTGAAGCGAAGCGAGGAGACCTGTTTGGAATGCGCCAATATTTTAATTCTAATGTAACATCGCTACAGGCACGACGACGCAGAGCACGAAGACAAAGATAGTTCACTTGTACAGAGGCTTTATTCTATTGGGGTAAAACCATATTGCCTTTGACGTGTTTTCATATTCTCCACGTTTTGATAGCTCTTATTTACTTGATAGTAACGATGGCTGTATTAAAAACAATACCATAACACGTAAATGCAATAAATTTTAACCGAGTTGATTAGAAGCCCAGTTTAAGGCGACAAAGACTCATCATTTCATTTTCTTGCCCTTATCCCATTTACTTGGGGTCGGCGCAGCATGTCTTTTTCTTCCATACCTCCCTGTCACTCGTCATCTCGTCACTTACTTCCTTCCTCTTCATATCGTCTCTCACACAGTACATCCACCTTTTCCTTGGCCTACCTCGTCTCTTCCATCCCTCCACTTTCATACCCAATAAATCAAAATCAAAAGCCGGACATTTTTCAATCGTCCATCTTCCCTCCCCGAAAGTTACCGGAGGACCTTTAATCATTTAATTTAGCTACTTTTTATTTGACACTAGTCCCCGGTTCGACGTGTTACACAGGGGTCTAAATAGGTAATGTTTTTTAACCTAATCTTCACACATGTGTTTGTTGATATGTGAGTGAGATTGGAATAGGTTATTGAATAAATTTTAATAAATTTAAAGGTTTATTGAATTTAGGAGACCAAAGAGCTGACAGTTTTCTCAATCAACTCATTAGTTCCACTATTCAGCGAGGAAATGCTGGCAGAATCTTCGGAACAATGCCGCAAGGGCTTTTTTTCAGCCGGATGATGTGGGTTAGCATGTTTGTTAACTTTACATTAAAACGGCAAGACTGATATAAAATAAATACGTGTAAGGGGAGGAAGCTGAGGTTAATGATTTCTATTCGGATAGAGTCCCGGGAAAAACTCGTGTTTCATTAGTGACTTATCTTAAATCTAAGTTTTGATACGAATATTCGTGAGAATTTATGATGTTGAAACATTAAAATTAACTCAAGTTTGGTGAACACGTATCGAAACCGCGAATGTGTCGAAATTGGCGATGCATCGGAAGGAAATTCTTCAGTTCATCTCCCACAATTGCTACCAGGAATGCAACTCCATCATTCATTTTAAGCGTAGCTCTACAAAACCATATACATACATACATACATAAAGTCACGCCTTTATTCCCAGAGTGGGGTAGGCGGAGCTACAGAATTACCAACAACTCTAAAAAACTTGTTGATAATTCTGTAACCACATTTTGCACAAATCAGGCTAAAATGTTTAGGTATTAGTGACAGGTTGCAAGCCCATCGCCTAACAATACTACAAGCCCTTATTCCCTTAGTCGCCTCTTACGACATCCACGGGAAGACATGGAGTGGCACTATTCTAACCCGGCAACTACACGGAAAAACCATATATTGTATGATAATTTTAAGATAATTGTTTAAGGATTTGAGGTTGATTAAAACAAACGGGGTTGTTTAATTTAGGCTATTTGTCAGTTAAGTTTTTGTTAAACGACGAAGGACCTTAAGGATATAATTTGAATACAGGAACACTTGCTTCCAAATAAACGAAGACATAAAATATAGTTAAGTTTAACTAAGCGCTTAAAATCTCTTTGAACTTGTCAAATAATCAGTTCCCCTAATGTCACTAAGTATGTCCATTGATGATGGTAACCTTCCAGCGGGTGACTATCATTTCGTCGAATCACCTTTCATCAAATGTATCATTTCATCGAATTTCATTTCATCGAATGCTATTTTCTGCAGAAATTATAATGTTTTCAAGGTATCATAAACATCTAACCTAACCTAACCTATGTTTAATATACCCTGAAAACATTATGATTTCAACCGATAATAGAGTACGTTGAAATAAAATTCGATGAAATGATACATTCGATGAAGTGAAATTCGATGAAGTGATGAGTTCCCCATTCCAGCAGGTGGGCCGTGTGCCTATTTGTCAGCCCTTGACAATAGTACAAGAAAATTAACAGGGTAC
Organism: Acleris holmiana; assembly: GCA_949316455.1. NCBI lineage: Eukaryota > Metazoa > Arthropoda > Insecta > Lepidoptera > Tortricidae > Acleris > Acleris holmiana. Next base: position 16,460,707 of record OX438779.1, read on the forward strand.
GCTTGGTATACCAATTCTTGGACTAACCAGGAGACCAGACCGGACTCAAATTCCTTATGAAAACCGATTAAACATGATTTTTATATATGAGGTGTCATTCGATTTGTCTTAATCGGGTTCCCTTCATCTAGCATAACTTTTTTGCCATAATCGTCATGTGGCATAATCATCATTTGGCATAGTCTCTTTTTCTGCAAAGGTATACTTTGCAGGATTATTTAAAATATCATTGCATAGAACCTATTAGGTTAGGTTAGGTTTAGCATAACAATCCTGAAATGTATACGGTTGCAGAAAAACGGGATCCAGGGGATTTCACAAACGTATCATTTGACAACTTGCGTTTTTCCGAAACTGTAAATAATTCTGGATTTACTTCAGGACTATCGTGTACAACCCTATAGGTTAGGTTAGGTTAGTTTTATAAAAATCCTGAAATATTTTTAGTTACAGAAAAAAAGCGGGTCGGCAAATGAATAAATTGCGAAACGATGCATTTGTCAAAGAATTGCCGACCAGATGAATTCATACCGTCTTAATCAACAATACTGTTTTCTGAATAGGTAGTTATTCTTACTAAGACTAACCTAATGAGTCCAAACTCGGTGGGTCTACGTTAAGCATAGCAAAGATCCTCGGGTTGCTACCTTCCAACTCCATCACCAGACCTGCTCGATAGTGCCATGTTATAGAACTATGATCGAAGTTACGTAGGAATACCAAATTTCAGCTCAATCTGTCTCAAGTGGTTCAAATCTTCCTTGCACGATTTGACCTGAACATGCATACATACATTGCATTTGAAATAGAACATTTTAAAAAACATCTCCTCTGCAAATTGTAACCATTTCCATTAACTTCGTCACTTTGGTAATAAACAACCAAATAACTAATAATACATCGCTTGACTAACAATCACGTCACTTCCACTCATGATCTCAATCAATCGACTAGTTACATCACACGACTTCTCGCCGATATAACTCATCAGACCATAGGCACGCCTGTAAACGGACCAACGGGGTTATTATCACGCAGCAGAAGTGGAGTAGACAAAACCAAACGCGCGTATCTTATATATTAGAACACAAACGTTGATGTGACATGAATGGTACATGATACAAGCGATGCTTAAATCGCGTAGCTGTCAAAAATTATCGGTAACGTTTCTCGACCCCTAAATCTAATCCTTTTTCCACGAGTTTTGAATATGTTGTACATTTAATGAAAATCTAGGTCTGTACGTTTCCGCTTTCGTTTTTTCATTTGTTTTTCTTTCCAGCAAATATTTTCTTGGATAGAAAAACGTACAGACCTAGTTTTTCATAAAATCTACAACACATTCAAAAATCGTAAAAATCGGACTTAGTTTAAGGGGAGAAAAACGTTATTCTATAATGTGACATGAATAGTCCACTTGACTGAACTGACTTGACATGAATAGACCGAAACAGAAAGAAGTGGAAGAAGGTGAAAGAGGCCTATGTTCGAAGAGAGATAAAGGACTAAACGCTGTTTATTTATTATAAAAAAAAATATGGGTATCTCCCCTACATGTAACGTAGGGATGTATTTTTTTTACCTCGTCTACCACATAGTGTTGGGTGTTGTTGGATAGGTCTTTCATATTATGGGTTTGTAAAATCAATTTTTCGATCAAAGGATCCATTTATGAAATATTAAGCTTTAAAGCACTATTTTTGTTAGAGTCAAGTGTCCCCCCCCCCCACAGTCAAAACTACAAATACTAAAAATCAGGAAAAAATCTTAAATAAAAACGCATATTAAAGGAGAACAAGGATAACAATTTTAAATGAAAACTATCACGACTAAGTAGACATCATTGATTCTTGAAATACAGGCGATTAAAGTGTTTATACTTACTAAAATCATCTAAGACGGCACCAAAACAAGTAATAACTAATTTTCTTGTTGATTTTTCTAATTGTATTACTTAACGGCTTCGGAACCCTACACTGAGCATGGTCCGATATGCTCTTGCCCGTTTTTTCTGTTTACTTTCGGCTTGATACAATGCAATCTCTTTTGGTATTGTTTGGCACAAATCATCATGAATATCATCATCACAAAACCTGCGCTATTTAGGCACATCTTAAAAATGGCCACAAGAATCATGTTGGTCTAATTCAACAACGACCTCGCCTATGAACTCATCTTAACGCGAAGGAATAACACCAAACGCGGCACGCCTTCAAATCGGACCAGACCTGCCGGGCGACCTAATGACCTTTCCCCTATGGATTCGCAATTACTCTTGCGAAATTAAGATCAGGCATTGATTATTGATTAGTATTTATTGACCTATGAATACCTAGACTCACAGTTTAATAAACATCTTCAGAAATAAGTTTATCATTTATGATAATCCCTTTGGCGTAATTATTTTAATCTGGGATCGCAGCAAATTCTTTTTTTATATTAGTCACAATTTCAAAATTTTCACTTCATAATTTTTTTAACACACTAAAATCATGGCTTTTAGATGGTACCATAAGCCTCCTAAAGATATGTAAATATTCTAAAAATTAAAAATCGAGCAAATAAATCTAAAACAAACGTCTGTATGCATTTTTTTTCACACCATAACCTTCTAAATTCATTAATAGCTTTATTACCTTCAAATCTACACACACCTCAAATCTTATATCTCTAAGGATTATCAAAATATTGCACGGAACATCAATCAAAACTAGAATTGTGAAGCAAATTACAGACCATTTAGAGAATAAAAAGATTTGATTGCACTTGGAAAGATAATCCATGGAGAATTGAAATAAGACTGTTACTAATGTGTGTTTTGAAATGGCACTTAAGTTGATTGTTTGTTTAATATTTGATGAATACACCTTGCTAACTTGCTATCATTTTACTAATTTTATTTCGAGTTTCCAGGATAATGTGGTTAATTTTTACCTTGTTGTTTAAAATGCACATAATACTAGTACAATAATATGTACTAAATATGAAATATTATAAATATATTTTAATGTATTTTTTCTCGAGATTTTAAAACTGTGCATGTTCTATTATAGAGTGCAAAAATAAATGTTTAAAAAAAAACAAAAACCGCCTTAAAAAACGCAAAAAATAACTTCGTTTAAAATTGTAGGCACCAACCTAATAGGTTAGTCCCACTGAAGTCGGCTTTTTTGGTGAAAATATTGTGAGCGCCGACTTCAGTTGGACTAACCTATTAGGTAGGTGCCTACAATTGTAAAAGAAGTTATTTTTTGCGTTTTTGAACGCGGTTTTTTATATTCAAAACATTTACTTTATTTTATACTTTTTAGTGATCATAATACGCTGTTCCGTAGTCCCACTTACTAGTTGATATGAAACTTTAAGTTTCAAGCGCGTCGCAAGCAACGCCGCCGGAAAGTTATAGTCATATTTCAACAAGGAAATATTCTTCGTTGTAGTCGCTCAACTATCTTAATCGAGATATCTGATCGCCACCCTTGATATAGGTACCGCTGAGGAGTTTCGATGGCCATCTGAGGTCTTTATCATCAGTTCCACTTCCCTAAATGATACTTTCTGAATGCAAATGCTAGATTTGTTACTAAAAATACTAAAATCGCTATATGTTTGCCTACAATATTTGAAAAGTTCCCTCAATTGCTCACGGGTCCCCTCATCAGATTCAGATTTGGTGACAATGGGACCACCTCGGAAGTATACTCTATCAAACCAAAAGAAAAAAAAATCGGTTCATAATTAACGGTTACCATACATAAAAAGAAAAAAAAAATACATAGAATGGAACGTATGAACTCCTCCTTTTTTTAAAGTCGGTTAAAACTATATTGCTTAACTCGGCCGCCATTACAGTTTAGTTAATAGAGCTATCGTTACGTTGGCAATATCATACGACATGTCAAAAGCAATAGAAAATAAGTTAAATAGAGCCCTAGTTTTAAAAAAAAGCGGCCAAGTGCGAGTCGGACTCGCCCATGAAGGGTTCCGTAGCAGCAAGTAACATAATATAAAAGTTCGTTGTAGCTTTGATCAATGTTTTTATGACGTATTAAAAAAAAACTACTTACTAGATCTCGTTCAAACCAATTTTCGGTGGAAGTTTGCATGGTAATGTACATCATATATTATTTTTACATTTATCATTCCCTTATTTTAGAAGTTACGGGGGGGGGGACACACATTTTTCCACTTTGGAAGCGTCTCTCGCGCAAACTATTCAGTTTAGAAAAAAATTATAATAGAAACCTCAATATCATTTTTGAATACCTATCCATAGATACCCCACACGTATGAGTTTGATGAAAAAAAAATTTTTGAGTTTCAGTTCTAAGTATGGGGAACCCCAAAAATTTATTGTTTTTTTTCTATTTTTGTATGAAAATCTTAATGCGGTTCACCGAATACATCTACTTACCAAGTTTCCACAGTATAGCTCTTATAGTTACGGAATAAAGTGGCTGTGACATACGGACGGACAGACGGACAGACATGACGAATCTATAAGGGTTCCGTTTTTTGCCATTTGGCTACGGAACCCTAAAAAGTCGAGGGTCTTACATACATACATAACATCACGCCTTCATTCCCAGTGGGGTAGGCAGAGCTACAGAATTACCAACATCTCTAAAAAGACTTGATAATTTTGTAACCACATTTTGCACAAACAGGCTAGAGATGTTTACCAGTGTATTAGTGACAGGTTGCAAGCCCATCGCCTAACAGTACTACAAGCCCTATTCCCTTAGTCGCCTCTTACGACATCCACGGGAAGACATGATGTGACACCATTCTAACACAGTGACGAGGCTCATTTTAGATCATCAATATAATTGGGAAAAAAAAATAGAGCATCTAAAACACTCTAATACCTTTGAACCCATTGAGTTTGCAAGCAATATACACTTAATATGAATGTTTAAATTGATTTTATACATGCGATACTAAATCAAATATTGCTCTAATACTAATACAGATTCGATCTGAAAAATCCATAGACAAAACATAAATTCCAACGTTTTTTTGACTTATTACTCGTATCCTAATTTAATGCTAAATCTTTCAAGTTAAATAAAGTTAAACATATATAATAATTCTGAGATTGAAACGATGTGTAATATTTTGCCGTCGCGGGAAATGTCTCGTCTAATTCAATGCAAAGTTAATTAAAAACAGATATGTATCTCGACGAACATTATCATAATCCAACAGAAATTATGTCCACAAGTATCAAATAATAAATTATAAATGCTAATCTATCGCAGACAGATAGTTCAATATGCAATGCATCTGATCGGAAGATCACAATCAATACAAATTTACATTTACCGACAAGAGATGGCGCTTATATCAAAAATGTATCGTAAAGTTTGCAGTATCAACGCCAGGTTATTTCGTTTCAATACGAAATCGACACGATATAAAGTCATCGGCTCTAAATCATACTCAAGAAAGTTAGCTATATATTAAGCAACAGTAATGATACGTTTGTAATTCTATAAATCAACGCCCTGCGCTTGCGGCTCTATTGGTACATGACGCCTTTCTTGGATCATCGCATTTACACTTTGTATAAAATATTTCTAAAGATAGGGAGCAGAAAAATACATGTGTTGCAATTGTAAGTTTTTAATTATGTTTAGAATGTATTGATTAGAATAGGTACTATATACATGAAGGGAATCACTAGTAAGCCCGTTAACTCGCTCTTTAATACAAAGGTAGCTCATTTTTCGTCTCAATGGTTGTTAGGAAGAAAAAAAACCGGGCAAGAACATGTCGGACCATGCTCAGTGTAGGGTTCAGAAGCCGTTAAGTACCTACTACAAACATAAAAACCAACAAGGATCTAATTTTCTATTTAAAGTCATTTGGTGCCGTCTTAGAAGATTTAGTAGGTATAAACACTTTAGTCGCCTGTATCTCAAGAACTAATGATGTGTCTACTTAGTCGTTATAGTTTTCCTTTAAAATTCGTTGTATGCTCTTTGATTTAAGTTTTCTTTCAGATTTTTTGTATTTGTAGTTTTGGCTGTATGGGGGGAAGACATTTGAGTCTAACAAAAATTTGCACTTTAAAGCTTAATATTTCATAAACGGATTATTTAATCGAAAAACTGTTTCCGCAAACCCCAAAAATTTTGAAAGACCTATCCAACGACACCCCACACTATAAGGTAGACGAAAAAAAAATGTTTTTTTTTTACATTTTATTGTAAGTACCACTTTGTTGGCGTGACTAATTTGCATATTCATGCCAAATTACAGCTTTCTAGTACTAAGAGTCTCTGCGCTAGGCTGCAGACGGACGGACGGACGGACATGGCGAAACTATAAGGGTTCCTAGGTTGACTACAGTACGCTAAAAATCTGCATAATAACGGTCAAGGTGTACAGCCTTGTAGTTTAAGTTTCAGACACCCATAATAGTTTGATCTCTATTAGCATCACAATAGTTCTATATTATCAGATTAATGCCACTTGACTGAATTTTGAATTGAATAGCCCGATAACTTTCAATAGAATTCCAACACAAAATTGGTCGCACACGCATCGATCAATGAAGTTGAAACGATTCATGATTCATGTTCCAAGTATGACTTACCTAAAACATGACCTACTCAGAAAATGACTTAAAAAGAAAATGACCTACTCAGAAAATTACTTAAAAAGAAAATGACCTAAGTCAGCCAAAGGTACGTATCGTATCGACCCAATTGTAGGTAAGGACCTTTAGTTTTGTCATAGGGGTGATGTAGAAAAATATACATTCAGTATCACTTATTTATTTGGCTATGGTCAGATATTCCAATCCTCAGATAAAAATATTAGAGAGTTAAAGTTACCACTTTCATTCTCTTCGTCAAATGAAAAAAAAGGAAAGGGCTAAAGTTTATTCGACAGATTATAGATAGAGATTGAGAAAACAAGCCTCAATTCCATTATTGGAAATTTCTTGAATGGAAAAAAAATAAAAATTACTTACATACATACATAAATCACGCCTGTTTCCCAGAGGGGTAGGCAGAGACCACTTCTTTCCACCTGCTACGATCCTGACAAAGCTCTTTCGCTTCTTCCACATTCATACATCGAGTCATGCATGCACGTCGGTTTCGGGTACTTAAGATTCGGTCCTTTTCCAGTATTTCCCCGATTTGATAAAAAAAAGTACGCCTAGGGCGCCCCCTTCCGACCCTTCCACTCACTTTAGCACTGTATATTTCTTAAAAATTACTTTATATAATTATTTTACGTCACCTAACGATTGTTACAGTAGTTTGCTACCCTTACCCTTTTACTGACTACCTAGGCTTCTTGAAAACATGAAATATTTATAATATTAAATAATATTGCAATTTATTTACTGAAGTTTGTCTTTTCCAAACCCCGGCGCCGGCGCCGTGTGGTTGCCGGGTTAGAATAGTGCCACTCCATGTCTTCCCGTGGACGTCGTAAGAGGCGACTAACGGCCGAACCCTATATTCAAACCGCGGATAGATAAGGCTTACTTCGGGTTGAAATTTGACATTTGCCCATAAAAAATGTGTCAAATTTTAATCCAAAGTAAGGCTATCTGTCCGCAGTTTGAATATAGGGTTCGGCCGTAAGGGAATAAGGGCTTGTAGTACTGTTAGGCGATGGGCTTGCAACCTGTCACTAATACACTAGTAAACTTCTTGGCCTGATTGTGCAAAATGTGGTTATATTTCTGTAGCTCTGCCTACCCCACTCTGGGAATGAAGGCGTGATGCTATGTATGCATGTTGTGTCAAAAATCAAAAAATAAATAAGTAGTCGAAATAATATAATAATTTCTTGCCACTGGGGTTCAGTAAAAATGCTAAGTAATGTCTAAAAAAGGTTATAGTATCAAAAACTCTTGCATTGCAAATAGCCCTAGGGAAGTGTAGGTGTACTCTCGAAATATTCATTCAACGCTATTACTCAGCACGCAAGAATGCACTCTGCGTGTATTTAAGACCAGGTCACAGTTCAAGTTGAGACCACTTCAGAATGTGCGTTCACTACTCTTGCGAAATGATTCATTTTTCTAGCCTTGATATTCAGAAATAGAACATCTTGTCAATACATGCCAAGTTACGTTTGCTGGTGATGATTTGAGAACTGGGTTCATTTTAGAGCGATTAGTTATGGACATGATAGTTTTGATCTGCAAAGTTAATTTGGCAAATGCGATGTTGGATTGGAAATGTATCAGTGTACTAATTGCGATATTTCAATGACAGACATTAAACAATAGGGGTATTAGCATTAAGAAACAAGACTTTGTGATGCGAACACTAATGATGTTAAAAATTTTAAATGTGAAGTATTGCGAAACTTATAAAACTCTCTGCTGTCTCATTAAAAGTCCTTTATCGCTATTCCCCCAAGAACCGTCCAATTTTTCGGGATAAAAGTAGCCCATGTCCTCCGGATCTCAAACTACCAGTATCTTTGTACCAAATTTCATGTAAATCGATTCAACGGTTTATTTGTGAACGCGTAACAAACAGACAGACAGACAGAGTTACTTTTACATTAAGTATTTATAGTACTAGCTTCTGCCCGCGACTTCGTTCGCATACATTTCGATTATTGCTATTCCCTCGGAAACTTTTAAATTTATGGGAATGAAAAGTATATATGTGAAGGTATAAGCTATATTCATTCCAAATTTTATCCAAAGCCATCCACACCTTCATACATAGGTACAAACTTTCGTTTTTTATGATAACTAATATTATGAAGGATAGGATGGATGATTTGAATAAAAAAAACTTGAATATGTTGTCCTTTCCACCGAATATAAATACGTCATCGGTATTTGGTTGGGTTCGTATTCGACTTCCTTTCTCAATAAGCTTATCGACACGTACTAAAGCTACCTTAGAAAGCTTGATAAATGTAAAATGTAAACTCAACTATACGGCACTAGAATATTTCGAACAGCACCCATTTATACTTACTGAATTCTGTTACGCAAAAACGTAAGTTAATTACCGTTACAAAAAAGGGTCATATTAATTGAAGTTTTTGTTAAAAGGCAGTAGGTTCCCTGATTTCTTGAGGTCCCTAATGGCGTCCTTGATAGCCAACCTTGAACTTGCCACTAACCGGATCTGAACCAATATATGAGCCCCTTTGACCCAGCACATTAAGGCCCACAAAAACGACAGACGGACAAAAAGCACTTGCGTAAGATGTGCTTGGTGCTGCGTTTTTTATCCCATAGGCATTATCAAGCCTTTTTGTGGCATAGGCTTTTAGGTTTTTGTTGATTTTTGACTATTGATTTGGTGATTGGTTCATGACTGATATTTTTTTTATAAAATCTTCATTTTGAAGCGTAACTTTCTATCTAATCACCATTTTCAGGGTTCCGCACCTCGAAAGGAAAAAACGGAACCCTTATAGGATCACTTTGTTGTCCGTCCGTCCGTTCATCTGTCTTTCTATCAAGACCCTTTTTGTCAGGAACGCGTGGTATGGAGTTGGAGTTTATATCAAACTAGCGACCCGCCCTCGCTTCGTTCCGGATTAAAGTATTATACATATAAACCTTTTTCTTCAATCACTCTATCTATTAAAACCGCATCTAAATCCGTTGCGTAGTTTTAAAGATTTAAGCATACATAGGGATATAGGGACAGAAAAAGCGACTTTGTTTTATACTATGTAGTGATACTCAGGTCTACTGTCCCTTGGAGCTGTGAAAAAATCAAACTTCTAAGCCAACGCAGCCAAAAGATACAGCCGTTTATGCCGCAAATTTCCGCAAATTTTCCACACTCGCAAGGGAATAAAAACCTACAGGGTACTTCGAGTAACTCGGAATCTTGAAATTTGGTACGAAGTAACGTCTTTTAGCACAGATAAAGGAAAAATTGCGAAAACCGTATATTATGCAGGCTTTTATGCAGGTGGTAAACTAATCGCAACCTATGTCGATGTATGGAGACAACAGTTTTTTCAACGGTAAAGTCAAGTTCGTCCCTCAATTCAATTTTACATTCTTATAAGTTTATACGGAACCCTCGGCGCGCGAGTCCGAATCGCACTTGACCGGCTTTTGAGTGTGATATAAACCTCGTAAAAGTTATGTGCTATAAGAAGGTTGATACAATTTAAAATAAATTTTGATTGATGAGTGAAGTTTGCGGAGGTTAGTTATGCAACGGAGGTACTCATTAATAAATCAAAATTAAGTTCGAGTTATATTAAATGGAAACTTGGTCAAACTTAGCTTCTAGTTTATGTTATGTTAATAAAAATGTAAGTTTGCTTAATAAATAAAATGTAACATAACTCTATCTAATATTTTCTTTTAGATCAGCATTTCCAACTCGATTTTTTTAATCTTGTACCAGCGCGCCATCTCTAATTTATCTTTCGCACTATCATCTAAATCTACTTCGCATTCATTTGCGCACGAGCAAACTTATTTCTTACGTACTTAAATAGTTCTCCAAGTGATTCACAGATGGAGCTGTTAACAAATTGCAGATATCAGAGCATCGTGCGTGATGCAACATTATAATGGTTCAATGACTCGAGGCACGACCTGTGTATTATTATATTATGCATCTCGTCCAATCAATTTATAAAAGACGCAAGTGTTGGTTTAAAGGCTTCATATGAGGCTTTGTTCAGGCATGTTTAGGTTAAATGTTGTGTGAGGTCTTTCTACAAAATGTCTTTTCGTTTTTATATTGATAGATAACAAAGGCGGATCTTTGATGTTTAGTTAAGCATGAACATAAATACTTTGACGTTTATCAATGCTTTGAGAATGTTTTTGATTTTAAACGTTTTCTCGGAGTGATTTAGGTTAAAGTTAGTTTTATAAATAACTACATTTTTATATTAGATGATTGTTCAAACGTATTTTGAAAATATAGAAAGGTCTTGACAGTAAACAATCTCGTTTAATTTTTTTTGCTGTAAGATGTATTGACCAAACGTCAATAATATGCGCAAACTAATGAAATTATAAATGTATTCCCAATAACATAATGAATGATTTCCCATATTTTTTGTCTTGTTAGGAAGAATAACAAAAATTAGCAATCCCTTCTATTAACTTAGTAACATAGAAAGTAAAAGACACAAAATATGATCAATAACATTTATTTCATCGAAAAGCCGTTTACAATAAATAGTCAACAAGTCAGGATCTATTTGTAATGATATCCAGTTTCAGTGTCAAACCGTTGAGGCTGTTTTGGACCGCTAAAGTCTTCGCCAATGGGGGCTGAAGTAGACCCTTGGTACACTCCCGGCGTTCCTTGGGTTGGTGCCGACGTCACACCAAATCGTCCTACGCTTGGTCTGAATTTTTCTTCTACTGGTCTTGGTTGGTTGCCAGATATTCCAGCAGAATTAGATATCCTGGAGTCTTCAGTTATAGAGTACGTCGGGTTGTAGCCAGGCGCTTTAGTGCTTGAAATCGGTCGCCCAAATCCATCAACAGTGATAGAACCACTTGGTGCTAAAGTTCTATCTCCAAAGGTGTAGTTTGGTCGATACGTTGTACTAGGGACCTGGTCGCGAGATTCATCTAGACTTGGTCCGTTGGGAATAGGTTTTTGTATATAAACATCTTTTCCTGGAGCAGTCCCATCGTAGAACGATGAACCGTCCGTGGGTATTAGCGTTGTCTGATATTGACGTTGGTAATTCTTATTAGCATCAGGTCTTGAACTAGGTAACGGTGTAGTGGAAACAAAGGAATTACTTTCCACTCTTGATACTCCCTGATTTGGAATATTTGTTCCATAAATTGGTTTGTTACTTGGTTTTCTGGATCCTTGGTTATTGCCTGGTCGATTATACCTATTTCGTCCAGTTGTATCTTGTTCTGTACGAGTTGGTGGTCTAACATAGGGACGTCTGATGGGATTTGTCCCATATTGTCCTGATGGTTGTCTTGTCGTGCCGTTCTCATTGAATGTTTCTGGGTGTTCTTTACTTTGAACATTATCTTTATTATATCCTGGATATTTTTTATTCTCATTCGTTGAAGGACGATAAGGTTTTCCCTGATAATCAATTAGATCATCATTGTCGTCAATTGGATTCTGGTTATTATCATACACATTAGGTGTCATAAAGGGACGAAGTGTAGTTTGCGATTCTTTTTGTACATTTTGGGATAATCTAGGTTTTTCGGTTACAGATATACGTGGTGGGAACGTCACTCCTGATTCAAATTTTCTTTGCGGTGGAATATATTCATAACCCGTTTCCTCATCTGTCGCTTTGATGTTTTTATTATTTGTGTCATTGCTTTCTTTTGCAATTGGACGAGTGGGCTTGCTTACCTTTTTCTTTCCGTTTTGGTACATATATTGTCGGTTTGGTTGATCTTCTGATGGTAGCTCTCCATCAGTTATATAATCATTGTACGTCTCTAATTCACCATTGCTATCCAATTTGATACCATTACGAGTGGGTACGTTTGATTGATCTTTCACTTTTTGATTAAATTTATTTATTTTGGAGGGGATACGTTTGTCTGTTTTACTAAGATCTTGTTGGCCATCGGTTATTATATCCTGAGATACTTGAGGCTCGCGGTTTATAGGTTTTCCTGATTTATGGTTTACTGTAACTGATTCATTAATGTTATCAGGTCGCACTTGTGGTCGTTTTTTGTTAGAGCCAGGTCTTGGAAGGTATTTATTATGACCACGAAAATCAGTCCTAGAATTTGGGTCGTCCCTATAGTTGACTAGATCTGATTCATAATCAGCACCTTGAGATTCTTGAAGTTCGTCGCCATCTTCCGGCATATTAATTTCAGACTCACTATCGGGTGAATTTTCTTCATTTTCAACATATGAAGGGCGTAGATTTCCACCCACGGGCCTTCCGATTCCTGATAAATCATTGCTGAAGTTATTTTTATTTGGTGAATTCCTTCGATTATCCTGGTTGTTATCCACTGCAGAGTCTTTCATTGACGTGGGTCGCTTGGAATAAATACGTTTTACGCCTTGAGAAGTCCTTTCATCATCATATAATTCATCATTAGCTGGTCCCTGTTCATCAACATTCTCGGATTCATCAGTTACGTCTTCTCCTTGATAATCTTGTTTGTTTCCTTCTTTTAATTTCGGTTGTTTTTTATTTTGTTGAATAAAATCATTTCCGTACCTGTTAGGGATGTCTACTCCATTTACGAGAGGTTTCATTTTGTTTTTTAGCCTCGGTCCAGTAAGAGGCAGATCATATTTCATGTAACCGTACTTATCTTCATTGTAAGAACCTGCAAAATAGAAACATACTTATAAAAATGTTTATTTATTTATTTAATTAAAACTTTTTTTATTCTTACCGTCATCGGAAATTCCGGATTCTTGATCCTTGCGTGCTTGTTCAATGACACGTTGAATAGCTTCAGGAATAGGAGGAGATGTAGGCAAATGATCACCTCTAGGTTGGAAACCATTTTCATCAGCAGAATAGAATACACTGTAAACCCTACCATCATCACCGGTGTATGAAAAACCTCCATGGGCTTTCGTTCCATTACCAACAATGCCTGTCTCATCAGCGTGGATTCCGTTAGACGTATCGTAACTGTACGAGTAACCTTCTGGTGTCTGTACATTCTCGTATTTAATAATTTCAGCAGTTCTATCGAATGCAGCCTGGGGACGTTCAGGTCTATTTTGAGTAAAATCTCCAAAACCTGGAGATGAAGGGAAATTGTTTGCTGGTGAAGCTGTACTCTGGAAGTCTTGGTAATTTGGAGATAGCGAGGGAGTTGTACCATAAACTGGAGACCCTGCTCCGGCTTGGGAAGAAATTGGTCGGTTAACATAACTCTGTGAGGTCTCGGTTCCTGGAGTACTTTGGATGGATGGAAATGAAACTGCTGTACCAGGCGTGGTTTGGATACCATCATTACCGTATTGCTGCAATTCTGGTATGTATGTGGTAGTAGGCAAAGATAGGAATTGCTGATTATAGTCAGGTTGACTTGGATATTGGTTGATATTTTGATTGGGTATAAACCCTTGTTGGTTAGATCCAGGAGTAGGTGAGAATGGTTGTTGGTACTGTGGTGCAGTAGTAGAGGGATATTGCTGGTTTCCTATTTGCTGTCCTTGGTAAGTTTGTCCATTAGGAAGGCGAGATCCAAATTCTTGTTGCGCTGCAGGTATAGTAAGCCGTTGACCATCTTGATATTCAGGAATAGGAGTGGATGGAATATTTTGATGACCATAGAATTGGTTCTGCTGGGCAGGTGTTGTAAACGGTTGACCATTTTGGAATTGAGGAGCATCAGTAGATGATAGGAAGTATTCATTATCCTTATTTAAGTTTTGTTGAGTTGGTGATAAATGTCCAAATCCCTCTGAAATCGATCCAGGGGTGGTTAAGCGTTGACCATCATAGTATTGAGGAGCTGCACTAGACGGCACATTTTGGTTTTCTAAATATCGGTTACGAAGTTCTGATTCTGGTAAAGTAAACTGCTGTCTGTTCTGATATTGGGGTGAGGCAGTAGATGATGGGAAATTCTGATTTCCTGGGAATTGGTTTTGGCTATTAGGAATCCGAGATCCAAAGGTTTGTTGTACTACTCCTGGAGTAGTATAACTTTGCCCATTTTGGTATTGAGGTGCTTTAGTAGATGAAGGTAAATTCTGGCCTATAAATTGATTTGTTCCAACTAGTCCAGTGGTTGAAAACCGTTGCACATCTTGATATTGGGGTGCACCAGTTGTAGGCAAGTTTTGAGTGCCTACGAATTGATTTTGTCCGGAAATCCTTTCTCTATCTTGATACTGGGGAGCAGCAGTAGATGAAGGAAAATTCTGGTTACTAACGTATTGATTCTGCCTAGAGGGTCCACGGGTCGTAAACAGTTGTTCATTTTGATACTGGGGAAATGCAGTAGATGAAGGTAAATTTTGGTTTCCTTCGAATCGATTCTGTCCAACTGACCCAGGAGTCGAAAACCGTTGCTCATCTTGATATTGAGGTGCGACTGTAGATGGAACAGAGTTTTGATTGCCGATGTATTGGTTTTGTCCAAATGGTTCAGAGATAGGGAAACGCTGCGCGTTTTGGTACTGCGGTGCAGCGGTTAAAGGATTTCTCTGGATTCCTGCATATTGGTTTTGCTCGGATGGTCTAGTAGTAGTAGATAATTGATATCCATTTTGAGGTGAACTATCAGATGAAGGAAGGTTCTGTTTTTCAAAATATTGCTGCTGCCCCGCTGTTGTAGGAGTAGAGAATCGTTGCACATCCTGGTATTGTGGTGTTGCGGTTGTCGAAGGGAAATTCTGGTTGCCTTGGAATTGATTTCGATTTTGATCCGTATTTATGGGAGACCCAAATCCCTGCTCATTGGATATAGGTCCCGCTGTAGAACCAAAGCGACCATTTTGGTATTGAGGGGCAGAAGTAGAATAAGATGCATTAGGAATACCATTAACTTGGTTAGGTTGGATAACTCCGGAAGATATAAAACCAGGTTTGTTGGCATTAGGCCGAGACGGAGAAAATTGTTGCCCATCTTGGTATTGAGGTCCTTTCGGTAGTCCAGCTGGGTAGCCATTGACATCTTGTTTAGAAATATGCTGTCCTTTGGAACCTGAGATTGGCAATGGTGGCAAATATGCTTGGCCCATTAAATTGCTTGGAAACTGCGGTCTCTGTTTGGTACTTCCATTGGAAGGTAATGTGGACGGCTGATTTTGAGCTGGTTGATACTGGTTGTAGTTTGGACTTTGGCCTGATTGCGCCTTGTTTGGTCGTTGTTGGAAGGTCTGCCCTGGTATTGGTGGATTTTGCGGAAACCCTGAATTTTGAACAGTTGAACCATTAAATAAACCTGACGGTTGCTCTAACTCTTCATCTTCCACAGGCTCAAACGTAGTCGTCTGGGTTATAGCATACGATGTTGTTGTTGTAGGAACGGAGTATGAATTTTGAAAAAACGTAAAACCTGGTTTTTGGGCAGATGCAGTAGGTTTCGGACGCTGATTGATTCCTAGCTCGAATTCCGGTAACCCATTTTCAAGTTGAGGTCGCTCAGTTGAGTAGGGTTCCTTTGGGAACTCAAAAGGAACTTGGATATCTCCTGAGCTACCTCCTGAGAATTTAGACCCCGGTGGTGGAAGGTAAGTTCTGTCCAGCTTCTCGGTCGAAGCCAGGCCTGAGGCCAGGCATAAAAGCTGGAAAGAAAAAGTTAAATCGATTTTTAAAATAATTTAAAAAAATAAGTCATTAAGATTATTTAAACGCTCAATCAACCATTACAAAGATATTATGCCTAAGAGTCAACATACAAGAATACGGTAACGCTATGGCAATGCAGCATCCAATCATCAGTACATAAGTCATCCTGTTCTTTTTTTGTAAAATTATATCCTTACATGGCATCATTAACTTTTTAATTGAAGGTCCATATTTGTTTATCGGAAGTGTATAAAAAGTAATTTTAAAAGAGAAATCACTTGTATGATTCCCATCGTAGTTGACTCACGTAACGACGAAACTGTACTAACTCTGCTCCCAATCCATTGTCACATGCATCACAATACACTTTCGTTATTAACCCTAATATAAGCACTGTACACTTGACACCACAAAAAACAACAAACAATACCAACCAGAAAGATCTTCATCTCGATCGATGTTTCCATGTCTGGACTCAGTTGAGATGTGTGTCGTCTCCAGTCAAAAAAATGATATTTATACCATCCTTAAAATTAACCTCTAATGACTATTTAAGCGTACGTGCGGACGTGACAGACAGACGTACACCGTGACAGTACCCTAATTGTTGCTGTCAAACCTAAGCAAGTTATTAAGAGTGTTTATTTTCAAGTTTCGTCACTTTATTGTTGAGATGGTCATGATATGTGCATTATCGCTGCCTTGACATTTCCGTGGCCCGCAGTGTACGGAGGTGACAAACGAACAAAATTAGCCCCGATATATGACATAATGTATGAAAGTAGTGCGATGATTACTATAACTAAAGAACTATGCGTTGATGATTTTACTTTTAGGTTTTTTTTCATTCCTGGGGCTCTATTGAAGACTGTATAATTAATATTGCTTAAACGAGTTGTAGTATTTGGGGGCACGGCCGCGCCCCGCCAAGTCGAGCCAAGCGAAGTCAAAATGTGGCTTGGCCGTTTCGCTACTGTTACATGGGCGTAAGGTGAAAAAAATATTTACTGTTAATTACTTTTCTGTTATACAATAGGTCTTGTAGCAACGAAACGGCTATGCCACATATATTGCCTAAGGTGTAAGTTTGAAGTTAGGGAGTTAGGGCATGAAGAGTCGGAAGCTTGGCTCTACATGAGATCTAATAACTTTTGGACAGTGCGAGCCATTCGCATGTTCAGAACAAGTGACCCAATTCAAAATTCCAGCTTTCAATCTTCAAGTCATAAATTGATTACTGTAGAGACCTAATTCGAAATTTAAAATTTGTGAATTACGTCACTATTGTTCTGAACAAGCGATATGTTCTCGTCTTAGCAGGGCGTTTTCCAAAAGAAGTACCTCTAGTTAAGGACAAAAATGAACAACGGCAATTTTTCCATTACGTCACGAAAATTAGTCTTACATTTATATACTGCCCTCATTTTTGACGACACGTTGGCCTAGTTGGTAGTGACCCTGCCTCTGAAGCCAGTGGTCCTGGGTTCAAATCCCGGTTAGGGCAGATATTTGTGTGATGAGCGCAAGTACTTGTTCCTGACTCTTGGATGTTGTCTATGTATTTAAGTATGTATTTCTCTATATAAGTATGTTTATCGTTGTCTAGTACCCATAGTACAAGCCTTGAGCTTAGTTTGGGACTAGGTCAATTTGTGTGAGATTGTCCCCTGATATTTATTTATTTTACAAGCCAACAGGCGGTATTTCAAATTAAATAAGCATAGCAGATTCTAACCTCACCTGTTAGTAATATGGTTGAACTTGCTACAGGAGTTTTATCTAAGATGCCACTACATCTCTTAATTAAGTAATAGTAAATTTTCGTGACGTAATGGAAAAGATACCGTTGTAATTTTAGTCCTTAACTGTAGGTACATTTTTTGGAAAACGCTCGGTAACGTTTTACATTAATGTTTTTGGTGGGATGGTTTTCAACTCGCACGCCATCACTAAATAAGAGCTATCAAACCGTTGACAACACGGAAAGAATCTCAGCCCGGATTATGCTTGTAGAAAACCTGCGAATGATCTAAACACAGTCGTTACACCAGTTTCAGTGGCTTACGAAGTCGTGTATTTTGCCTAGTAATCTTAAACAAAACTAATATAACAAAGCACCAAATAAAAACAATTAAAGCAGTTTTTTATTTAAATACATTTAAATAATACATTTAATAGCACTATTAAACCACAGAGAGGTTTGCCTCGATGCCTATGTATAGACAGAAGGTACCAAATGTAATTTTAATTGTTTATTTTAGATTATTTCAAGTAACTTGACTAATGAATGAAAAATAAGCAGTTTTTTTATTTAAATAAATATGGCAAGGAGTAGGTGCATGATCATTTAGGCCAGCAGTGAAATCTGAAACCCATAGAAATTTAAATCCCAAAGACTATCATCTCAAGACTGCTATCCTGCGACCTAGTGATATAAAAATTATGACTATCAATAATTATGTCAAAAAATGATGGGAAGCAACTGGCTCCCGATTTAATCATTATTTTAAGATGCTTGCCCCAGAACATTTGATTGATTGACTAAGTATAATTATCTGTAACGCCATTAGTCATGCATAAACGTATAGCAATTAGCAAAAGACAACCTGTTAATAAGCTTAACTTCTGAAACTAACTTATTGACGACTTATTGTCTTACTAATAACGTACTGTCCCAAAGATACTGGTCGAATTTTGTCGCGAAGTTGCTAAAAAATACGCTAAGCGAGGAAATTAAGCATGTATTAGCGTTTTGACAGCCCTTATTTACTTGACAGTAATGGTGGTCAGTTAAAAATGATACCATAATACGTCAAAGGCAATATGGTTCAAACGAGTAGAAAAGAAGCCCAGTATAGTTGCTTCTATAAATCACACTCAAATTGAAGAGATCATCGTTTTTTTTTATAAATTATTTGTATGTTTGTATGTAAACTATTGTACAAAACACAAACACTATACCCACTACACTAAACGGCCACGGCGGCTTAGCGGTATGACCGCCTGTTGTATACCTATGATTTAAATGTACTGTTCCATGTTCTGTTTTTATTTTTTATTTTTGGTGTTCAATAAAGAGTATTTGTATTGTATTGTATTGTAAACTACACTTGCCCACTCGATTCACAATCTTTTACTTTTCTCAATTTCTCATGGGTTGGCCGGAAGAGATCCCTTAAAGTGATATGTTCGCCTTTGTACATCCTTTTTTTCTTCAATGTAATGTATATATTACTATCAGATTTACCTTCCAAGCCCTTAAAGTATTTCATAACATCAATTCCATTTAGAACTTTAGATAAAACAATGAAATCATCCATAAACGCATTGGCATTGAATACCCGAAAGCGATAGAAACCTTATTGTCTCTGACCATTGTCTAAGGTCGAACGGCGCACGACACCATCACAGTAATCAATATGTCTCTTGTAATTGCTAGCGATCCGTGAACTATGAACTTGTAAAGGCTTAGTACTATTTGTATTGTATTTGCCTGCTTCCTTATCATCTTTAGATTAAACGCTTGTTTTAAGTTTACTTATATTGTCTTGGTTTGAAAATTGGTACATTCTATCTTTACTTTTAGAAATTTGAGGACACGCAATCCGCATTCCATTTAATTTCTCCTTAGCCTGAATGACAGAAACGGTCATCTTGAAGTCGGTTTAGCAACTGTCGATAATATTCATGAATTCTAATTACTAACCAATAGAGTTTTGCAATAATGACCCGTGAATGATGAATATGTACTATTAGTTATTTTTATGTTGTGTTTGCTTATTACATTTTTGACTGGGTACTTCTGCATCGACCATTTTTTCCTTTCTAATTTATTTAGTGTGATTATTGCAGTTTCAGAATTTTCCGCAAGAAAAAAGAAATCGGGTTCACAAAAGAAAGAGATCCCAGGAACTGTCCATCACATGGAAGTGAATAGCTAACTTTTTTTAGGAGTTTACCTTGTAAACGATAACATAATTTCTTTCATACATCAAAACCAAAGGACAGGGCTAACATGAACTAGTACATGCTTTTATGCGACTTAGCTAAATAGAACCCTAGGCTCCAGTCGGCTATGACACTGCTCAGAAGCCCTATTATAGAATTTGAAATCTTTTCAAGTTCCAGTCCGTAATAGTGCTGGAGACTTGCCCATTTTTCGTTTCTGGTGGGTTGTTGTGACGTTTTATATACTTAGCTTCAACTTTTTCTCTCAGTGTAAACTGAAATACATAGCTATGTTATAATAAGTCCCTGGCAGAATACCAGGACTGCAGTTTTTGCAGTATTATGGTTAGTCAGCACCCTTTCATCGCGCGATACATAGCTCTTACATTTTGACCGTTTTTATATAATTGGTAGGGTGATTATGACATACTCGTAGCTATGTAGTTCAGTTTACGGTGAGAGAAAAGGACAGAGCTATACAAATGCTATAGCTCTGTCCTTTACGCTTACCGTAAATAGCGTAGCACTGTTATAAAAACCCCCGTGTTATTTCTTTGTCCCTATTACATTTACTGTCTTGTATGTTTTACTTGCTCTTGATGTTGTTTTGTTTTAAGATTTTTATTTATTTTAAGAGCCCATTCCTTGTGTATCTATCTATATTCATATATTTTTGTCCTTTTCACCGCCTAGAACCGGTCCGATTTTGATAGATCTTATACATACAATACTTCGCCTTAACACACTTATGAATGACTGTGCGAACTAAAGATATAAAGGCGTGGAAGGCGACTTGTGTATCATTCGCATGCCCGCACCCGCGGAGTCAGCTATTGTTACCAGTATTGCCACACTGACGTGAGAATGTTCAC
This sequence comes from Acleris holmiana, assembly GCA_949316455.1. Classification (NCBI taxonomy): domain Eukaryota; kingdom Metazoa; phylum Arthropoda; class Insecta; order Lepidoptera; family Tortricidae; genus Acleris; species Acleris holmiana. Next base: position 16,481,727 of record OX438779.1, read on the forward strand.
TAATCAGTAGGAAGATACGAAACGAAACTAGGTTTTGGGCTTTGGTTTCAGTTTCGGCCGAAATCGAAACAAATACTTCCAAGGTTTTACTTTCAAAATTTTTACGGGAATGTGGGCCCGGATGCGGCGAAATGAAACTTTCGTTCGCAGCGCCGTGCGCCAAACATGCCCGATCGCAGCACGAAATCTCCCGAATGTTGTTTCGGCTTCGGCCGAAGTGCAGCCGAAACAGAAACGGAAAGTTTCATCGGACATTTCTGTCGAATAAATTTTGTCAGAAGCCGGGTGGTAAAATCTATTTTTTATGGCAACGTAAAGGCACACGAGCACACAGGCAACCTGATGGTAAGTGGGATCTGAGACCCATAGACATTTGAATTCTCAAGACTACAATCCTAAGCGCCGTATTAATAAACTAATCTCGACAATAATGCTCATCTCAAGATGCGTCAAAAATTATAGTGTTCTATGGATTGACGTTTACCTTGACGTATCTTGTGACGGGCGTCTCGGCCAAGATGAGATTATTAATGCGGCCCTTAGAATCCAAATGCGTTGCCAACCCTAAGGACTATGAGATGGAATGCCTTTATGCTAGTGATTTTACCGGTAGTCTTTACCCCACACTAAAACACAAAAACTGCTGCTGGGTAAAAGGTTAATGTGGTGGTAGTGCTCAGAATGCACCAAAATAAGATTCTACAACCATTACTGTTAAGAAACGCCACAAAAACTCAATACTCAATTATAGTTGTTGGTATTTCTGTAGCTCTCCCTACTACCCCAGGAATGAAGACGTCATGTTATGTAAATAAATAAATATCAGGGAAAATATTTGGCAATAAAAAATATATTTTTGCTAGATCTCAAAAGTATCGTTAGCGAAAATTACATGGTTAAGGTTTCCATGTCCCAATTTTAAATATAGACAATCTCACACAAATTTACCTACTCGTAGTCCTAAACTAAGCTCTAGGCGTGTACTATGGGTGCTAGACGACGATAAACATAATTATATAGAGAAATACATACTTAAATACATAGAAAACATCCAAGACTCAGGAAAAAATATTCGCGCTCATCGCACAAATATTTGCCCTTACCGGGATTTGAACCCAGGGCCGCTGGCTTCAGGGGCAGGGTCACTCCCAACTAAGCCAACGTATCGTCGAATGTGTGTATGTAAATATCTTATCGTCGTAAGCCCATTATTATATGTATACCACAAATAGGGAGATTTTTGTAAAAGCGAGTTTGAATCGACTAGTTAGGAAATAAAGTACATTTACCTTTGCTCTTGTGTGCCATTTTCAATTTTGAAAAAAAAAAGAACAATGGGTCATACACACTCTTAAAAACAAAAGTTGTCTCTCCTGTGGTCAATAGTTGAAAGCTTGTGTGCATATAAGTTATGTTTTTATATGATAGGTCTAAAGCAGTCCTGACGGCGTTTTTGCGGGAATTGGCTTAATCTAAATCTGACGACTTTATACTCGTTTAAGCCAAAATAAAACTAAATTACCTTGATTCATGCACCTTTATGGAACACCGGGTATCACGAGGTAATAAGTGCGTTAGGCAGAGCTACAGAAATACCGACTACTCTAAAAAGACTTGTTTATAATTCTGTAACCACATTTTACACAATTAGGCCAAGAATTTTACAGTACTAGTGTATTAGTGACAGGTTGCAAGCCCATCGCCTAACAGTACTACAAGCCCTTATTCCCTTAGTCGCCTCTTACGACATCCACGGGAAGACATGGAGTGGCGCTATTCTAACCCGGCAACCACACGGATAAACTAAAATCAGAGTTACAGAAAAGCAAATGTATCAAACACAAATCATAACAATCTTGCAACCCGCTTGATCTTCAAAAATATCTTCTACTGTCGATACTAACATTTCGTTGTAAAAAGATCGCGTCTAAAACTAAATACCTAAGTAATTGATGATATTCGTACCATGTCGCTTTATTTTATGTAACTAAGTCCTACGGTAACTCGAACTGGACGTTACAGCGACAGTGTTCTAAAATGGTTAAACGATTATTTCATAAGACGCAGCGGGATGCCGGTGGGTAGCGAGTCACGATATACACGGACTTTAGTTTATGATTATTCAGGGCGTTGATTTGAACTGATATGAATAGGTAAACGGAGAAAAGTGTGTTTTTAGTTCGTTCCCCTAAAAGGAAAAGACGGGACCCTAATAGGATCACTAGCGCGTCTGTCTGACCGTCCATCTGTCATAGACAATTTATTTACTCCGAAAGTAGTGGACCGATTGAGTTGAAATTTGGTAGGTATATGTAAGTCTAAGTATGTTGGTAGCTATAGTGTTTGCGAGTGGTATGACCTTGTGCAGGGTCCGTCCGGATCGCTACCACCATCTAATCCATTAACCTACCGCCAAACAGCAGTGTTCGCATTGTTGTGTTCCGGCTTGGGGATAAGACAGCCGGTGAAATAACTAGCATAGAGACATTCCATCTTAGTCCTAAGGGTTGGCAACGATTTGCAGTCTTGTGAATGCGAATGTCTATGGGTCACAGTTTCCACTTACCATCAGGTGGCCAGTGCGCTCGTTTGCCTTCTCAATGCCATAAAAAAAAAGTCGGTGACCCAGAGACGGGTGAGTATTGTTGGTAAATGAATTTTAAACATAAAGGCTACTTTCAGAGGTTGAAAAAAAAAAATTACGTTTGCATATTATTATCCTGTGACGTATCAAATGAAATGGCTTGTTGTGAGAATTTCTCCAATATATGTTTAAAGTATCTTAAGATAGGTACATATTTTTAAAATAGTTATATAGAAAATAGTTATTTACCTATAGATAACACAGATTTCTTATAGGTTTACATAGGTAGTCTATGGTATTTAGATTAATATAGGACAGACAGACATACAGAGTTTCATATTTATAATATTTGTATGAATGCAGTAAAGTAAAGTACCACCACTGAGAAATTACCACCCTGTATGGTTGCCGGGTTAGAATAGCGCCACTCCATGTCTTCCCGTGGATGTCGTAAGAGGCGACTAAGGGAATAAGGGCTTGTAGTACTGTTAGACGATGGGCTTGCAACCTGTCACTAATACACACACTGGTAAACATCTTAGCCTACTTATGCAAAATGTGATTACAGAATCAACAAGTATTTTTACAGTTGTTGGTATTTCTGTAGCTCTGCCTACCCCGCTCTGGGAATGAAGGCGTGATGTTATGTATGTATGTACCTAATATAAACAGTAAGTTTCACACCTTCGACTACTGTTAACGCATACAGATTCAGAATTAACTTAGTTTTGATCATTGTTAATTTCTCTAATTTCACCGGTTTATTCTCTGTTACAAATGTAATTGACTGGTGAATGCCATTAGGCATTGAGTCCGCCATTTGTATTTCTTACATTTATTTGTATTTTGCAGAGATGATTAAATAAATAAATAAAGTCTGCCATTAGTACGTAATCGCGTAAAGTTAGTTCCAATAAGGCTCTATTAGATAATTCCGTTGAACTTTCCATTACCTTTTAATTCGGTAAAATTTCAAAACAATCTTAACCTTCTTAACAAATGTACGAGACGTTATCTTCGCTTCATCTCCCCTTGTTTTGTAAAACGTTTTTTCCTTCACTTTTGTTTACATAACATTTATGTTTAAATCTAAGAATAATAAACGTTTAGAAACCTAGTATTTTTTACTTATTTGCTCTTGTTGTTTTCTGAGTTTTGACACTTTATACTAATTATTTTATATAATGTTTTACTAACGTTAAAGTACCAAGTAGTAGTAACGTTTTGCCCCGTGTGGTTGCCGGGTTAGAATAGTGCCACTCCATGTCTTCCCGTGGATGTCGTAAGAGGCGACTAAGGGAATAAGGGCTTGTAGTACTGTTAGGCGATGGGCTTGCAACCTGTCACTAATACACTGGTAAACATCTTAGCCTGATTGTGCAAAAAGTGGTTACAGAATTATTTGTTGGTATTCTGTAGCTCAGTCTAACCCACTCTGGGAAAAAAGGCGTGACGTTATGTATGTATATATAATATTAAAAAAACGACTATTGAGTTACTTGCGGCATTTCCTCTCAACAATGGCCCCGACTTGGGAAGCGCTGGTAGATTTGACGTGTAAAAGTGCCCGTGCGGCCTACTTATGGAATAAACATTTCTTATCTTTTTCTCGTCGATGCACCAAAGTGATGACCTGACTTGACGCTGGTCAGATTTTTAACTGACTTCAAAAAAAGGAGAAGGTTTTCAAATCCTCTATATATATTTTTTTCACCTCAACACCTCAAAATTGGTGATTTTGCTGTTTAAAGACAATGAGCAAAATTCGATTCTGCTGCGAGCGTGAGACAAAGCTTTTTTTTCAGAGTACAAAGGAGGCCATGGTGCGCCATTTTCAGCATGTTGTCTTTTGTACAGTCAAGGTCATAAATATGTTTACACTTTATTACCTTGTCACTTTAATCGCTGTGACAATTTCATATGGCAGTTGAAACATGACGTTAAATAGACAAGGTACTAAAGTGTATACATATTTATAACCTTGACTGTACCTTTAGATTAAAATATGTTCTTGTAACTACGTAACCCATATCTAAAAACCATAAAATTTCAGCAGAAATTAGCTTTTTCTGCAAAGTAATACGTTGTATGAAATGAGTGACGATGAAACAAGGAGAACATCTTGCTCAAAAGATCCTTAAAGGTGACTACAGATCTTAAGATGAGAATTACTATGAGCAATTACCCTCTCACATACTTAACTGTTCGAAAATGCAAAGCGGTGCAGGTTTCCTCATGATGTTTTTGTTTCACCGTAAGAGCATTGTTTGATTCGTACTAATAATAGAAAAACTCTTTGGTCTTGGTACACATGGCGATCGCCAGGGTTCGAACTCGGTACTCAGCAACCCTGAACCACTCGACCACAAAAACCTTTTAAACATATTCACGCGAAATTAATTAGGTATATGTATGTATGTATGTTAATACTTTATTGTAGAAGCAATTATAAAATAGTCTAAAATATAGGAGGAGTGTACAAAGGCAAGAGCCCCTAGCCAAGATGCGTTCGGTAACTAGCGTTACTATTCGTTTGGTTTTTAAACCAATCGCGTCACTGGTAGATCACGTGACTTTTCGCATGACATGATCTACCGCATAGAAACGCTAGTTAGCGAACGCACTTTAGCTAGGGCCTCTTATCCCTTTAAGAGATAGTTAGTCCTCCAGTTAACCTTTGAGCGATTGAGAAATAAAATGACAGCGAATAGCTAAATAAGTACATACATACATACTATCACGCCTTCAGAGTGGGTTAGGCAGAGCTACAGAAATACCAACAACTACAATAAGAGTTGTTGGTAATTCTGGCACCACATTTTGCACAAACAGGCTAAGTTGTTTACTACCTAGTGTATTAGTGACAGGTTGCAAGCCCATCGCCTAACAGTACTAGAAGCCCTCATTCCCTTAAATAAGTACAACTGTACAACACTAAGGAAATTTATCATTTCACTACAGTAAAACACTATCGAGTGGGCGCTGAAATAATGATTTCTTCATAATAACTCAATCTCCATCTTGCATCATTATTTTATTGAATCGTAAAACAATTAACATTTTTCACAACGATCATTTTTGTAAATAACATTTGAGTGTTTTGCATTTTGAATGTTTATGTCTTTGACATTATGTTTAACTATGCCAGCGTCTATTAAATTGATTTCAAAGATAATAACATTGTCCTTACGAGTATAAAAATACGTTAGGATTTCTTTATGGTAATCTCGGATTATTTTTGGTTTGAAAACGGCGTTATTTTCGATTGTTATTATTGTAATAGGTTATTAAAACGATTTTAAATATCACCTTTAGTCTGTAGTTATTTTTAAATATTCGAGTAGATCATAAAAGTTTGTTCTTTAATAAAATAATTTAGGATTTTAAATAATATAGGTACTCAGCTGTAATTTTTTCCGTTTGTATGGATATACTTACTTATTAAATATACAGCCCGTGTGGTTGCCGGGTTAGAATAGTGCCACTTCATGTCTTCCCGTGGATGTCGTAAGATGCGACTCAGGGAATAAGGGCTTGTAGTATTGTTAGGCGATGGGCTTGCAACCTGCCACTAATACACTAGTAAACTTCTTGGCCTGATTATGCAAAATGTGGTTACAGAATTATCAACAAGTCTTTTTAGAGTTGTTGGTATTTCTGTAGCTCTGCCTACCCCACTCTGGGAATGAAGGCGTGATGTTATGTATGTATGTAGGTAATGGGCAAAAGGCAGCTGTAATTTTTTCCGTTTTTATGGATATAATTACTTATCAAATATCTTCTGTCCGCGACCTCGCCCATATCGTATTAGCAGTTTGGTACCACGGGAAGTAGGTATAAAAAAAAACACGCCTCATAATGAGTACCTACACTACGAAGGTTTAGCAACTGAAAGAAATATTAACAAATCGGAGACAGACCTATGGAAAAACCACAAAAGTGATACCATCAAAAGTAAAAACATATCCACAATAAATAATCTTTATTAATCAATGCATCCGTAGTTTCAACAAACGTCTAATAATTGTATCCATCCCTAGCGTTGAAGCTGGGTCTCGACCTGGACCCAGGTCTCAAACCGTTCCTACCCTGGTCCCTCTGGGTCTGGACTGGAGGCAAGTATGCCTTAGTAGCGCCGTTGAAGCCTCTTGAAGGACCCTGGTTAGTCCTGAAGGCAGCAGAGTCGGTGACGATGGAGTCTTCGTCGTTGCCGTTGAAATCACGGTTGAAGTTGCCGTTGTAGTTGTTAGCATTGTTGCGGTTGTTGAAATTGTTGGCGTTGTTGATGTTGTTAGCATTGTTGAAGTCGTTTTCGTTGTTGATGTTACCCTTGCCATTATATTGGTCATCATCTCCGTACTTGCCTTCGCTGTATGAGCCTGTTGTAATAAAGGTATGTTTAGGAGTTTTACATGTATTGTTATTTCCATGTAATAAAAGTTACAACTATTATCTAAATGCCAATAAGTGTAACAAGTGTTATACTATAAAATAGTAACAATATATTTGACGACACGTAACATCGTTGGTTTTTCTTGTACTGTTCTAAATGCATGCTTATTTTATTTTAACTCTTTATTGCACGGTGCACATTAAATAATAATAATACAAATAAATCACAGGAAAATGTCACACAAATTGACTTAGTCCCAAACTAAGCTCTAGGCTTGTACAATGGGTACTAGACAACGAAAAACTTGCTTACATAGACAAATATATACTTAAATACATAGAAAACATCCAAGATTCAGGAACAAATACTCGTGCTCATCACACAAATTTTTGATCTTACCGGGATTTGACCCCAGGACCCCATCTTCGAAGGCAGGGTTACTACCAACTAGGTTAGCGTATCGTCATTAACAATGAAGAGACAAATTATTTCCATTGATACAGTACACGAGCATAGGAAAACATATCCCATATAGGTCTTTGTCTTTCGCTCTATTCGAACGAGTGTATCTTACTTTTACTATAAATAAATAAATATCAACCCAATGAACCTAGTCTCAACCTCAACTCACACTTATATCGAGAAAACATTTAAATCTAAGAGTCAAGAACGAATACTCACGCACTCATAACACAAATAATTGCCAAGTCTTACCATCGTCATATATGCCGTTAGCTTCATCACGAGCGTTCTGTTCCAGGGCTCTCAGGATCTCCTCGGGTACTGGAGGGGGGGTGGGGAGGTGGTCACCGATGGGGACGAATCCGTTCTGGTCAGCTGTGTACCTGGAATGTATATATGATGGTATTAAGAATCAAAGATCATATTAAATGGTATGCTTAGTTAATTTTCAATGTTGAGAGAAGAATGGGTTGGCTGACAGAATACACTTCTAGTTCAGTAATTATACATACGCAGGTGTTAAAGCCGGGTTATCTGTACGATATATAATTCAATAAAATCAATATTTAAAGAAATTAAAATAAAAACTATTTCATCCAAAGACAATTGAAAAAAGCTAAGGCTATCTAATGAGCATAATATTATACTACGCAGTATTCAGGGACCCTTTTTCTAAATCAGGATGATATAATGAGAGAAAAGGAGGAAATACACGTGCAAGTAGCCAGGCCTCCCTTAATACCGGGCCCTGAATAAAGCGTATTGTAACATGCCCTTTATCCACATTGCAGTTTTTTTATGTTTACCTGATACTGTACACTTGTCCATCATCACCAGTGTAGGAGTAACTGCCTTGAGCTTCAACACCGTTGGTAGCCACGCCACTTTCTTCAGCAGTAATACCGTTCTCAGTTTCATAGGCGTAAGAATATGTCTCCCCATCATTCTGAGAATCGTAGCGAAGGATGGCAGCGTTCCTTTCAAATGGAGCCTGAGGCCTTTCAGGGCGGTCGAAGCCGTTGCCGTTGAAGTTAGCGGCGTTGAAGTCGTTGAAGTTGTTGGCATTGTTGAAGCCATTCCCGTTTTGGTTGAAGCCGTTGTTCTGACTGAAGTCGTTGGATTGGGGGATGCCGTTGTCTTGGTACTGGTTGAGATTGTTCCCGTTGCGGGTTAGGCCTGCGTCGGCGCCAGGGGCTTGGAGGAAGGAGGAGCCTCCTGAGCTTTGGGCATGGTTGGGGGGGAGGTAGGTCCGGTCTAGCTTGGCACAGCTAGACCAGGCTACAACTGATAGAAGGATTATCTGTAAAGAAAATAAATAATAAAGAACACGGGACAATGACACACTAATCGATCTCCCAAACTGAGCTCTAGGCTTATACTATAAACAGCAATATAGAGAAATACACACTACACTACATAATACACTACATAGAAATCAAAACTCAGGAACAAACACTAGCACTCATTGCACAAATATTTGCCCATACTTTTGTCCTGCTAAGTCAGATGGCAGTATCTCAGACAAAACTCCTGTAGCAAATGCAACCTTAACCTAACGGGATAGGATTGATCCTGCTTTACCTATTGAATTTGAGATACCGCCTATTGGTTTATGGAGGCAGACTAGGAACTTAGGCTAACCGCGTCGTCTAAAATGTCTAAATTAGCTTTAGGAAGCTATAATTAAGTTATTAAAGATTTTTTTCTTTCCTTTTAAACCCTTGCGTCGTGAAACGCTTTTTTTACATTTAAACTTATTTTTCAACAGTTTTTTTTTTAAATTATATACCAATAAATACTTTATCAAGCAAGCTTAATATTAGTTTATGCACGGTAATAATGTACGCACCAATTTCATGTTTTTGCTCGACCTACTACTCGGATGCAAGCCAGAGATGATATGATAGCAATTAAAACATTGTACTATATATATACTGTATCGATCTACTTAGAAATTGAAGATGGTCCGATCGTGTCTTGGCTCGCTATTGCTTAATCATGTAATACACAGAGACGGACTATAATTGTTGGGGATGTGTTTATGCAAGAGATAAGGACTGTTTCTAATTTAGCTTTTTTTTATAAGCGTGAAGGGCGATACTCTTCTATGTTTTATGGTGACTATACAAGTGTCGTAGAAGAGGAAGAAAAAAACACAATAATTAACCATAAGACACAAATATACGAAAACAAACGAAAAAAAATTAAGGAACAGGATCATACTAAGGTTCAAAATTCATTATGGGTCAATCTATAATGGTCTTAATATAATAATGTTTGTACTTCTAAAGCCGCAAGATTTCAGGATTTGATTCTGTAAGTTCGGCTAGGTTTGTTTTATGACAATCCTGAAAAGTTTACGTATATGTATTGCTACGTATTTTCTATTTAGATGTAAATTAATTTACATGTGTATGTATATACTTATCGAATTGCTATAGAAAAAAAATGGTTTCTATTGTTTCCTCTCGTTTATTGCACTTTAGTGTTTGCCTGTTATTTGTTACATTTATTTTTACTCAGTCGCTCAATGGTAAACTGGAAGAGTTCCCTTAAAGGAATAAGTTCGCCTTTGTACTTTGTGACCCTTCGAAGCAAGCGTTCCTGGGTTCAAATCCCGGTAAGGGCAGATATTTTGTGTGATAAACACGAGTTTTTAATCCCGAGTTTTGCATGTTTTCTATGAATTTAAGTATTTATTTCTCTATATAAGTAAGATAATCGTTGTCTACTACCCATAGTTCAAGCCTAGAGGTTAGTTTGGAACTAGGTTAATTGATGTGACTTTGTCCTGTGACTTACATATTTATTCATTTATTACAGTAATTCATACTTATGTGTTTTTTTATACCAAATGTGTTTGCTCTTGACCCTAGTCGAGACCAGAAAGTCAGAACAGGGTCGACGATGAAGCGAGCTTACCTAGAAGGAACCTATTAATCCTATTTTTGAAGGACACCGGGTCAAACGCACACGGAATCACGGACGTCGGCAGGGTGTTCCAAATCTTGGCTGTGCGCATTGTGAAACTAGATTATGTTATTTTATTGATTTAGTACAATAAAATGTTTACAGACATACATTCATATTTCTGACTGGTTCTCTCTAGTCTATGCTCGTTTTTTAGCACACCCACTGAACATCGCTTAACTTGCGAGCTTTCAATCTTTAACGTATCAATACCAACCTTGAACAGACCTTTTCGATGACCTCTATGTAAATCAGAGTAGGTGTTTAAAATATATCGTGCAACTAACATTGCAATCGGCAATTATTGTATTGATCTAGATTTCAAATATTCCAATAAGGATATAGGACTAAAATTATGACCTAGTGGGGTAATTTTAATTGCTAGTAATTATGAGCAGGATCTTTAATTAAAACAGGTTGTGTTCGCAAGCTAATTGTTCGACTTTAGTCAAAGCAGCAGTTAGTGATATTATAATTATAAAACATTATGACATTGAAACACTAGTATAATCTGCGTTTATGGTCGTTTTGTATTTTACTTGAACAAAGCCAAATTCAAAGGAAAGTAGGCAAACAATCGAGTCAACGTGAAATTCAGTAAACGAAATAGGCGACACATCGTTCGTGTGTATTACTTAAACTATTTTCAGCTAAATTTGACCAACTATAACTCAAAACTTATTTCTTCTATAAAACTAAAACTTTACATGCTAATGCACCAATGTCCTTAAATCTTAAATTTCATCATTATCCAAAAGATCGCATAGGTCGCTCCGTATTTAAGCTACGAAAACGAGCCCTTAGGGCTTTATGCGCGTCTTAAATACTCGTCGATTGTGTTAAGAATGAAATGAGAAAGAAGGGAGTGAATGCTGTGCCCTCCTAAGTTAATAAGCAGTATCTCAAATTCTATAACGGAAGCAGATTCTATCCTATCCCGTTAGTAATAAGGTTGCATTTGCTACAGGAGTTGTTTCTGAGATACTGCCATTTGTGTTAGCAGGGGAGCGCTGAGATGACGCGATGTGTGGAAAAAAAAACACGTGCAGCACAAAAACATTGACAAAAGGGTAGGGAGATGATGAGTCTAGTTATAGACAGATGGATGGATTGTGTGAAGAGTGATATGAGAAAGAAGGGAGTGAACGCTGACATGACGGCTAATAGGGATGCGTGGAAGAAAAAGACATGCTGCGCCGACCACAGATAATTGAGATAAGGGCAGGGAGATGATGAGTCTAGTTATAGACAGATGGATGGATTGTATGAGGAGTGATATGAGAAAGAAGGGAGTTAACGCTGAGATGAAGGCTAATAGGGATGCGTGGAAGAAAAAAGACATGCTGCGCCGACCACAGATAATTGAAATAAGGGCAGGGAGATGATGAGTCTAGTTATAGACAGATGGATGGATTGTGTGAAGAGTGATATGAGAAAGAAGGGAGTGAACGCTGACATGACGGCTAATAGGGATGCGTGGAAGAAAAAACACATGCAGTGCCATCCCCAGATGATTGAGATAAGGGTAGGGAGATGATGAGTCTAGTTATAGACAGAAGGATGGATTGTGTATAATAAATAAGAAAGTAATTTCTGTTAATTACGTTTTCACGGATATACCACTGAACCGATTTAGATTAAATTTGGTTTGGAGGTAATAGAATAGTCGTGATAAACGACGGAGTCGCGGGAAATAGCTAGTAGTAAATATGAGAGACAAAAACCTTGAGGTACATCCCCAGCGGTTGCAGAATGTCATAACAATTCTCAATTTAACACAATACGTTCAATGTACTATTACCAACAATTGGTATTGTTTCTTCAAATACTTAACAAATACCATCAAGGATCGATCATTCGAATGTGCGTGCATAATCATAATTTGTACCGATTGTGCGCGTGCGTCGATGTTCTGACAGCCACTTGACTTGAATAACGATTTTGATAAAGGTGCACGATTTTTAACTAATTACCAACGACTGATGGATCTATATTGAAATCCCTAATGTTTTTTGTCCTAATGCATCGTTTGTCCGAATTTTCTTTTAGCCTTAAACCATTACCACCTAAAAAAAACTTAAGGTTACTGTACGAAAGAGGCATGGCGACCGAAAGTGAGTAGAGATGCCGGTAGGGGACGCCGAAGAAGCAGCTAATTACAGTGATTAGATTCGCGATGTACCGAATAAGGGCAAATAAAAGCACCCGAAACAGACGTACGTGAATGAAGAGGTTGATGAATGTAGAGGAAGCAAAAGTTGTATGTTTAGACCGGGGCACCTGGTGTTCCATAGTCTCTGCCTCCCCCATTAGGAGACAGGCGTGAAGGTATGCAAAAAAACAGAATTTAGATGATGACTTGGTTGAAATTCACTATTATAGTCAATGCCTTTACCACGAGTCTCAGTTAAAATACTCGCTAGAGATTCTAAAGCTCTGTCCCTATTAATCTACTACAATACTGTGAGGGACAGAGCATGCAACTCATGGTAAAGATCCAGGGCTGGGATTCTACACGGTAATAACGATATCGTCTTTGACGTGTTTCTGTATTGTCAACGTTTTGATAACTCTTATGTCGTTTACAATAATGGCGACTTTGACATAAACGATTCTACAACACGTCAAACGCGATATCGTTATAACGCTGTAGAATAGAGGCCCTGGTAATATGTATTGAAACCTAGACATTATTATTAATGGACCTCAGCGTTTTGATATTTGAGTTTTTTATCGAATAGTAAATTAAATGGTACCATCAGAACCCTTACCTTCAAATAAAAAAATAAGATATTTAAAGAAACAACTAAGAAAGAACATTTATTCGTAACAAACAGACATACAATGAAGATATGCCAAAAATCTGAATTGGGATTATGACTTACGTTAAAGTTCACTATTATATTCTGGTAATAATTATGTATTGAAACCTAGACATTAATTAACAAAGCGAAAACACAGTAAAATAAACAAAACAATTAATGGACCTCAGAGTTTTGATATTTGAGTTTTTCTCATACATACATACCTACATAAAGTCACGCCTTTATTCCCAGAGTGGGCAGAGCTACAGAATTACCAACAACTCTAAAAAACTTGTTGATAATTCTGTAACCACATTTTGCACAATCAGGCTAAGATGTTTGCCAGCGTGTCGTGTGTGTGTGTGAGTTTGAGTTTTTTATCGAATAGTAAATTTAACGGTACCACCAGAATCCATACCTTTAAATAAAAAAAATGAATTAAAAGAAAGAAAAAAAGAAAAAGCATTTATTCGTAACAGACATACAAAAAGAAACAAAATAATGATATAGACAAAAGGCCTGTCGTTACGAAATAGTTCCATCCAACTCAGCGTTATACTGGCATTAAAGCCAGCGCTGGTCTGCCGTTGGAGCCATCCAGCGCAATCACATACCTACACACTAAACTAACATAAACAAAACAAGGCAAAACCGCTATACAACAGGCAAACCATAAACCAAAAACCAAAACCTAGGTCCCTGCTCTGAAAAAACGAATCCCGAAACTACGTTAACTCCGTCTTTTTATCTCAATTGAGCTATGAATGGCCAATAAAAGAAACGGATCGAAATTCGCATTCCACGGCAGCCAACAGGTTTTTTTACGGTCCATCTCTTTCTCACATACTGGTCGCGTATGGCGCGCGCGAGAGATGGAGCTCTCAAACCATTCGGTGTTGCGTGATAGGATAGCTATCCTGATAAATTTTACCCAATATAAATGTCTATCGCGTTAGGTTTAACCCGCACTGCGATATAATTCCGCGCGATTTTTTTCTGCGGAATCAATGACATAGAAATTATGAAAGAATGCAAGTACTTGCGAAATTTAAATCGCCTGAAAATATATTTTCCTGTTTTATTCCAGAGAATTCACCGCGCGGTGGCGCTATTTCAATTCACGGGGGCCGTACCTACGAGTATTGTGCACTATGGAAGACTATAAAGCATACCGCACTGTGATGTGGCCCGTGGACGGGCCTCTTCTGAAAAGAAGATGTCGCGCTCTTCGTCTCCCACGTATTTCATACAAAAAAATCCTTTCATAACCCTAAATGACGTTAAGGCGTGAGTTCAAAGTTGCTAACATCATTTGAAACCGCAATAAACGGCAAATCAAGATTTTTCTGTTGTCCATTTTTGTGAGCCTCGGCTGAGAACTGGATAGGAACTTACAAAACTCGCCAGAACTTTTATTCGCGATGCATGTACGAGTAAGTTAAGAATCGGTAAGCGGGTTAAAAACCGCTAGACAAAAAATCGCGCGGAATTTTGCCGCAGTGCGGGTTAACCTTTCTGCCCTCCTAAGCCAATAGGCAGTATCTCAAATTCAATAGGCAAAGCAGATTCAATCCTATTATGTTAATAATAAGGTTGCATTTGCTCCAGGGGTTTTGTTTGAGATACTGCCATCTGTGTTAGCAGGGCAGCATTATTGAGTGATAGCTATTACGTTATGAAAACCCTGAACGGAAAACAATGCTTTCTGCACTGAGCTCCCATAAGGAGCTCGCCCCTGTGGCTCGTCCTCTAGGTCTCTAAAAAAAAGTCATAATATAATGCAATTATTTATAATGCTGCTGAAGCTGAAGTCAATTCGTCAGTGAAAATGGATTCGACACAGGATTAAAAATACACAGTTAAGATAACAAATGCAGATTGCAGTGAAGTGCTACAATGAACTTTCAGCAAGGAAAGGAAGATAAACATATTTCAAAGTAGGTTTACTTAACATACATGGCAATGCAGATGAGACCAAAGGGCAATTTTTGAAGCTTACCGACGGAAAATTACTAACATTAAAATCAATTTGTGCAACGATTTAATCTGCGAGCGAGCCCACCTTTTGTTTTTGATATGATTTGATATTATAAAGGCGTTATGATATCAAATCTAAAAGGTGGGCCCGCTCGTTGGTCATACACACTCTTAAAAACAAAGTTGTCTTTCCTCAGTCCTGATGCCGTTTACGGGGGTTTTTCAAAAAAAGTGTACATCGTTAAAGACAAAATTTGAGAATTTAAATTTTTCCATTTCTTTACAAAAATTAACGTACCTAAAATGTGCTTATTTTCGTGACGAACTGGAAAAAGTTAGATTTTCTTAACTTTGTCCTTAACGATGTACACTTTTTTTGGTAAACGCCCTTAAATGCGGGAATGGGCTTAGTCAGAAAATCAGGCCTTAAAAAACGTTAACTTCCGGCGTGTCCACAGAAAAGGCGCTAACCTAAATCTGTATAAGACCCTCGTATATTAAATCACTGCACAAATTGATTTTAAAGTTAGCCATTTTTCGTCGGTGAGCTTGAGACATAACTCAGGTATGTACACGAATTTACTAAGACGTTTAACGACAGGTTAAACGCCTACGGTTCAACATAGGAACTCCATTCACGTGGAGTCGAGAGGAGATTTACTGTCGTAAATATTACAACTTACTTTCGTATTTAAACGCAGTTTTTAGGGTTCCGTAGTCAAACTAGGATCCCTTATAGTTTCGCCATGTCCATCCGTCCGTCCGTCCGCAGCCTAACGCAGAGACTCTTAGTACTAGAAAGCTGTAAGTTGGCATAAATATACATATTAATCACGCCAATAAAGTGATACAATAAACATTAAAAAAAAAAATAGCGTAATTTAGGGATGTGTTTTTTTTCTCTCGTCTACCTCAAAGTACGGTGTATCGTTGGATAGGTCTTTCAAAAATATTGGGTTTGCGAAAACAGTTTTTCGATCAAGGGATCCGTTTATGAAATAATAAGCTTTAAAGCGCTAATTTTTGTTAGAGTCAAGTGTCGTCGTCGTCCCTCCCCTACCAGCCAAAACTACAAATACTAAAAATCTGACAAAAATCTTAAATGAAAGCACGTATAAGCATATGATCATTGGTTCATGAGATACAGGCGATTAACGTGTTTATACCTACTAAAATCATCTAAGACGGGACCAAATGACTTTAAATAGAAAATTAGTTATTACTTGTTGATTTTTATGTTTGTAGTAAGTATTTAACGGCTTCAGAACCCTACACTGAGCATGGTCCGGCATGCTCTTGCCCGGTTTTTATGACCATAATCACAGTTTTTTTTTTTTTTTTACTTAATTTTATAGGTTTACCCTTAAGTTCAATTGGAGAGTAGGTATTTATCTTGGAAAGTAGGCCTAGCTTCTTTACTGTTAAGATATTTATACTGTGCCATAATTCTGACCTAAACAAACAGTATGTCTGATTCAATTGTCAAAGTAAATTGAATACCTCAGCTTAGGAATAAGGTTGTGATTCCAACAGAAGTTTTATTGCTAAATAGAAGTTTTATTGTTTTGTTTTGTCGTTTGTTTTTTTTGTTTTATTGTTCTGTTTTGTTGCTATTTGGCATAATTACAAATTACTTGTTTTTACCATACTTTTACATAGGGGCCCGTTTCATAAAAGCTTGTAATTTGTTATAAAAGCATTTCGACTTAATAATAAGCTAATATTTTTTATGCAATAGCCCCAGTACCTATTTACTCAATTGTGACGTCATAGTTGATCAATTTATTTTCATTTATTTATTTAAAAGAAAGGTTTTTACGCTTGCAGCTCTTAGCCGGTGGCGCTTATAAGAAAAGCAAATAATGATACTCAACTATTATCCCAAGTTTAAAACACGATAGGTATATAAATTAATCCTCTTAAATAATCCAAAATAAAAACAAATAATGTCATTAGAAGTTTATATGTTGAAGTTTTGCTTGTTTTAAAAAACTGCCCATTATACAATTTTCAAATTAGTCGTGGCTGGGCGGTTTTGAAAAAGGTGTACCTACGTCGTTAAGGATGAATATTAAGAAACTTTAACTTTTCCGTTTCGTCAAAAAAATTAACATATCTAAATGTACGGCTAACTTTCGTGACGAAATGGAAAAAAATGTTTCTTAATTTTTGTTATCAACGATTTACACTTTTTTGAAAACCGCTAAGTGGCTGTATTTTTAATAAATATCTATGAATACTATGCTTTTATTGTAGAAGGGTACTAGGATCCCATGACTAAACGGCATTATTTTTTGTGTTTTCAGGTATTTTATTGCAAAATAAATAACACGGACAAGTAAGAAATAATAAGATACCAAATCAAAATGGTGGTCAAGTAAGTTATAAAGAGTTCTTTCATTTTTAACCTCGTGAGACCCGGTGTTTCTAAGGAGGTACATAACCAAGGCAGTTTGGTTTGAACTTTATTGTCGCGGGTATGAAGTTCCTTCTAATTTATTTCAAAACTGAAAGCAAAAGGATATTGAACTTTATATTCAAATTAAGCCTCACAAGGATAAGCATTTTTTTAATGTGGTTACCTATTAGTGTAAAGGATGCTCCACATTCAACGCCATGTTTAATGTGTTGTTTTACTTGTCATTGGTTTATAAGGAAAAAATCTAATAAAAAAATCCTTGATTTGTTCTAGTACTCTAAGGGCCGTATAAATAAACAGAACAAGTCTCGGTTTAAATGACAACCGGACAAGAGCATGTCAGTCAGACCATACCTACTCAGTGTGGTGTCCCAAAGGCGTTAAGAACTACAAATTTTTTTTTTATGTTAAGGAGAAGGCACACGAGTACTCAGACCACCTGATGGTAAATGGAATCTGAGACCCATAGACATTTGAATTCTCAAGACTATAATCCTAAGATCTCAAATGCGTTGCCAACCCTGAGGACTAAGATGGAATGCCTGTATGCTAGTAATTTCACCGGTTGTCTTATCCCCACACCGGAACACAACAATGCGAGCACTGTTGCTTGGCGGGTGGTTAATGGATAAGATGGTGGTAGCGATCCGAACGGACCCTGCACAGGTACCTACCACCACTAAAAAAACATAAACATGAACAAGTACCTAATAACTAATTTTCTATTTAAACTCAATTGGTGCCGTCTTAGATGATTTTAGTAGGTATAAACACTTTAATCGCCTGTATCTCAAGAACCAATGATGTCTACTTAGTCATCATAGTTTTCCTTTAAAATTCGTTATATGCTCTTTCATTAAAGACTTTTTCTGATTTTTAGTATTTGTAGTTTTGGCTGTAGAAGGGGGCGACATAAAATATATACCAGTGTATTAATGACATGTTGCAAGCCCATCGCCTAACACACACGCCTTTATTCCCTTAGTCGCCTCTTACGACATCCACGGGAAGACATGGAGTGGCACAGCCACACGGCACGCAGGTCTTATTTACTTGACACTAATGGCGGCCAAGATTAAAACAATACCATAACACGTCAAAGACAATAATGGGTTTAGCCAGTTGAACGTTGAGTTGGCCCTGCTTTTATTCCATAAATGTATATAAGTATTACCATTAAAAATCAATACCTATATGCTATTGCAAGGACTGGTTCTTCAGTTAATTATTCTAGTTATGGCTAATGACTTAGAGACCTCGTCGTATTGTTCTCCTATACACTTACGTACAAAAAAATCGACTCAGGCAACATTTTTTAGTTTTGGTCGTATTTTGGGGAAACGGGAAATATTTCATTAGAAATGTAATTACAGTTTTATAAAAAAATTATTAAGCAATGAAACAGTAACAACCGATGAAATCGGTCGCATAATTCAGGATATTTTTGTTTACGAGGAAAATGGAATTTCAGCTGCGCGCATACCCCACGAGTTGCGGGCCTTTGAGGGCCATAAAAACCGGTGTAACCGGTTATTTCTTATCAGTCGATTATCAGAAATTGACATATGCACATCTCCCGCAATTACTCACTGGAATCACCTGGACGAAATGGACACCACCGAAAAACAAGCCGCCCAAGTCGTCGTCCTGCTGAACCAAGGACTTACGCAGCGTTCTGTTGCTCAACAGCAGAATTTAAGTCAGTCTTCTGTCTCCAGAGCATCCCGTCGGTTTGCTGAGACCGGAATCTTTACTTGGAGATCGGGATCTGGCCGTTGAAGATGCACATCCGAGAGAGAAGACCATTTCATCGTGACGACCAGTCTTCGCAATCGCCACCGGACCGGTGTTGACATACAGCAGCAGCTAACGCAGAGCCGAGTGGAACCAGTGAGCTCTTGGACAGTTTGCCGAAGACTTAAGGAAGCGAACCTCACCCTAAAAAGGCCTGCCTGCCACGGGGCCTAAATTGACTCGAAGACATCGGGACGCTCGCAAGGATTACGTGGTGAGACACGAAGATTGGACGTATAAGGAATGGAGCCGGGTACTCTTCAGTGATGAGTGCAGAATGTATCTCCATGGCAGTAACAGAAGAAGGCGGGTGTACAGAAGACCTGGACAGCGGTTTGCACAGTGCTGTTTCTCTGAAACAGTCGCCTACGGTGGAGAATCCGTCATGATGTGGGCGGGCGTTCGAGCTGGTTTTCATCCCGGGTGGGGGGCGAGGAGGTAGATTGACCGCTGCCAGATACAACACCGAAATCTTGCAAGACCATGTCGTCCCCTATGCAGGTTTTTTTGACGAGGGGTTTCATTTGATGCAAGATAACGCCCCTTGTCACACCGCAAGAGTTACACAAGCATACCTTGCTGAGGTCGGCATCTCCACCCTTACGTGGCCACCGCTGAGTCCGGATATGAACCCCATTGAGCACTTGTGGGATTACCTAAAGAGAAAAGTTCGAGCCCGAGATCCAGCTCCTGACACGATTTTGGCCCTGAAAAAAGCTCTTGTCGAGGAATGGGAAGAATGTCCACAGGAGATCATCAGAAATCTGATAAGATCAATAAAGAACCGCATCGCATGTGTAAAAAAAGCCCGCGGTAGCAATACGAAGTATTAAGAAATATTTTTAAAATTTTATATTATTTTTTTTCAATTTTATGGTTATTAATTTAGCAACATCTTACGCCTACTTTGTTCAAATCACTTGTTTTTCAGTAACTGAAATGAAAATGATATGAATTTGATATGTTTCGAAAGCTTGAATTATTAGTTTTCTAAAAATACTAGTATAATTACAATTCTAATAACAGTTTCCGAGATATTGCTCATTGAAACCAGGGAATGCAAATAACCGATTAATAACCGAATTTAGTATGAAAAAGACGGTTAATAACCGGTTATTTGCATTCCCTAATTGAAACCAGAATAATGTTTGAGTCGATTTTTTTGTCCGTAAACTAAGTGTAATCTTTAGTTTAATGTTATTAACTGTACATTTGATATGATTTTATTTGTTCTAGTTTTAATACTTATTATTTATTACTTAATTAAGATGATGGAAAAAAATTACGTCATATTCCAAATAAGTCATCTTCCAAACTCGACAATTTCGTAACTGGTCATATTCCTAACTCGTCATAATCCAGATTCGTCATCTTCCAAACTCGTCATACCATGTACACCCTGCACAAATTTATTATAGCTGCTTAATCCTCTGTGGTAAACGTTATGAATATTCCATTATTTGCCAATTCTTTTGGACTCCGCCTTAAGTAAATTATTGTCAAGCCGTAGTACAAAGTATAACTTATAAGTACAATCTAAGTAATACTTATTATATTATTCCTGTAAGCACGTGTTCGCGTTTTATTTTGACTGTCTAATGAATAGTTTGGAAGATGACGAATCTGGAATATGACGAGTTAGGAATATGACCAGTTAAGAATTTGTCGAGTTTGGAAGATGACCTATTTGGAATATGACGAATCAGGAACAGCCTCAGTTTAAGTTACCTTTGTGTTAATTATTGTCCAAAAAAAAATATAAATTTAATTTAGACACTATTTAAAAAAAGTTTAAAATAAAGAGAGCAATTTCCTAATGGCTATGTAAGAGATTATAATTTAGTTATGGTAATTGACCAATTCTCATTTTAAATCAGTTTTCTCCTAAGGGACGTACATGCCATCTTTTCCCGCTATTTTGATAAAGATATCCTTTACTATCCCAACAAATAAATATCTTTTTTTTTCAGTGACGTGGCTGTTGTGATGTCATCAAAATACATGAAAAAAATTGAGTTCACTCTAAATAGTATTGGGTCATGGCCAAACAGTCACTTTGGAGATTACAGTACAAAAGCAAAATTATTAAAAATGTACAACCTTTTCATAATACTAAAAGCTTTCTTTGGTACTATTTTCGTGGGTTTATTTATAAAAAACCATGTAAGAATTCTAAGTTTTATTGACTTAGGCCAAACATACGTAACCTTCTTGTTGGGTATTATATTTGTGGTAAGTACTTTATATAGATATTATATCGGTTAGAGTTATACAACAATATTAATCACACTGCATTTTTACGAGTATAACAAACACCTCAAGATTCCCTCGCTTAACTCCACATCCCCCTGAACAATCCTGCTGATGTTTTAGACTTTTTTTAGGTTGCCTCGCCTACTCTTCTACCAAATTTCATACAGGTGATTTACGATACAAAGTCAAACAAACATGGGTAAGGACCAAAAAGTTGACCACGCAAACTCACTCAATTAAATTTTCTATGAAACTTTTCCGCTGTGACACGAAAATTAGACATACATTTGTAGGGATAATTTTCGTGTCACAACGGAACCTTCTTCACTTTTGTTGTTTATATGGTTAACTACGCTTAATTATGGTCCAACTATTTGGTCCTTACCCACATACAAATACCCACACTCGTAGCTAGACAGCGTAGCCAAGACACAAACGCTGTTAACGTTTCTATTTTCTCTGGATTCGAAATGTATCGAGTTGACATAGCGAACGAGCGATCCGTCATCTGAGACCCTAATCAAGATGCGTTTCTACTCGTTTTGTCTTTAACCGACTTCAAAAAAAGGAGGAGGTTATACGAGTACGTTCCATTGTATGTTTTTTTTTTTTATGTATGTCATCGATTACTCTGTCAATTGTGGTACGAATTAGTTTTTTTTTGTTTGATAGAGTATACTTCCGAGATAGGCCCATTGTCACCAAATCTAAATCTGATGAGGGAATCAGTGAGGAATTGAGGGAGCTCCTCAAATATTGTAGGCAAACATATAGCGATTTTAGTATTTTTAGTAACAAATCTAGCATTTGCATTCAGAAAGTATCATTTGGGAAAGTGGAACTGATGATGGAGACCACAGATGGCCATCGGAACTCCTCAGCGGTACCTATATCAAGGGTGGCGATCAGATATCTCGATTAAGATAGTTGAGCGACTATAACGAAGAATATTTACTTGTTGAAATATGACCATGACTTGCCGGCGTCGTTGCTTACGGCGCGCTTGAAACTTAAAGCTTCACATCAACTAGTAAATGGGACTACGGAACATTGCATTATGATCACTAAAAAGTATAAAATAAATGTTTTAAAAAACAAAAAACCGCCTTCAAAAACGCAAAAAATAACTCCGTTTAAAATTGTGGACACCTAATAGGTTAGTCCAACTGAAGTCGGCGACCGCAATATTTTCACCAAAAAAGCCGACTTCAGTGCGACTAACCTATTACGTAGGTGCCTACAATTTTAAACGAAGTTATTTTTTGCGTTTTTGAAGGCGGTTTTGTTTTTTAATTTAACTAATCGCGTCACGGTAGACCACGTGATAAGAAAACTCACGTGATCTACCAGTAACGCGATGGGTTTAAACCTTGGCTAGGACCTCAGGTAACGTCAATCCTTCATTTTGTCGATATATACGAACGGAACGAGTTAATGTTTATGTTGTCTAATATTTCTCTGACTACGTCGGAAAAACTTCACAACATACTTTATTCGGGTCCATATTGGTTCACATATAATCTAATTCCTATTCTTTGTTGTTACTACCAATTTGTATTCAGAATAATCACTCTATATATTTTTTTTCTTCATACTGTTTTTGTTTATAATTTGTTATTCATAGTCATCGCAACTCCTAAAGTGATTTGTACTGAAACCGTTCTGATTTTAGGACGTTTATAAGACAAACCTAACTTAACCTAATCAAGTATTTACCAGATGGTAATTTTTTAAATCCTGAAAATAAACAGTTGTATTATTAATATTTATTATGAAGAGTGATCATTATGATATAAAAAGGTATAAGAAACACTTTCGGAGTTCCAATAATCTAATTTGCAATTTTATATGACGCACCCAAATTCTGGCCTAGATATTTAATTACACAAAGACTAATAATAAAATAAGTGGTTTGTTTTACATTAATGTTGGATTATACTTCTTTCCGACTTTTTCAGGTAAGATTAACTCTGCCGTTGCAAAATGCATATTGCACAATTGTAAAGGACTTTGTAAGCAAATTTCATGTAATGCATCACAAAGACATGTCGGATTTTAGCTTGAAAGTAAGTTACCAAACCAACTTGGAACCTGCAAGAGTAAAACGTCTCGTCACTACTTTGAAAAAACCGTGTTTCAAAGTAGTGACGATATCTAATTTTTCGTGATATACCATTTTAAACTTAAATAGGTAAACTTTACAGTTATTGCCTACGACCAGTGATTGCCCTCTTTATTTTTTTAGAGACTGCAATCCAAAAAAAATAAGCTACATAAGTGTAACAAGCAGTAACACAGCTATGTTTCTATGTAAGCAAATGTTTTTTTCTGTGATTCAATCAGTCTCTAAAAAATGTAGTGGGCAATCACAGATCGCGGGCAATAACTGTATGGTTTACCTATGAAGATGAATAAGTTTAAAATCTGAGATACGAGGTTTTTTCATTCAACATTCAAAATCATTAATATTTTTCAGACATATACCCGCGTCGAGAAGATCTGCAACATAGCTACCATTATATGCCACTTCCAAATGTATATCGGTTTTTTTTTATTTAACATCGTTCCTGTTACGAACAACTATAAAAATGGCATGTACAGTTCGAACAGGCCGATCAACGGGAGTTTTGAGCATGCTTTGAACCACGACTTTCCGTTTGATCATTACCACGAGTCTTTCTACTACTCGATTATATTTTGTTTCAACTTTTACATGTCATATCATTGCATCTGCACCATTTGTTGCATCGACCTTCTGCTTTGCATCATTGTACTCCACATTTGGGGCCATTTATTAATGCTGCAGCATGACTGTCACAATTTCCCTCGACCAGCATACGATATACGCAACAAATCTTCTATGTTTGTGTATTCTAAAGAAGAGAATAAGGATGTAACTCGCCGGTTACACGATTTACTTATGCGCCATAAGATGGTCAAAGGGTAAGTTTTTTTTTGTGAGGGTTACAATCACACGCTGCCTTTGGACTTTGGCAACTTAAGGGCAGATAAATTTCCACGGCATTGTTTATTAAACTTCGGTCAAACAGCGGGCGGGACGGGACGGCAACGCGACGGGACGCGACGCCGGCGGGGCGTCGGCGCGGGGAACACCTTAAAATTTCGAAGAGTCATAATTCCGTTTTTTTTTTTGCAAATGCTACTCATGTTGGAGCTGTTTTAAACAAAATGCATAATTTAGTTCCTATACGTAGGTTAGGTTAGGTTTGATTTATAAGCGATGTCAAAGAAATAAGTCTGCTATAAAAATGCATTCGGAATTGTGAAAATTCTGATTTTTTATCAATTCGGAATTATGTAGTTTACGTCGGCACGGCGTGCAGATCACACTGCGGGCGTGACACGTCCCGCCGGCGTCGCGTCGCCGTTCCGTGCTTCTTTTAATTAAACTACATATAAAACCAGACGCGTTGTTAAAAACAGTTTCGGTATTTTGGTACAAAAATACCCAATTTATACATGTATTCAAAGCAACGTGCTGCATGCATAACAACTTAACAGTAAATAATAAGATTTTTTTACTGTGCCTAATGAGTAATGAAACACCATCGGAAATATTATAAGCACTGACGTCAATAAGATCTACTAACCAGTGATCTCCAAATGTTTTACGTTCGACGCAGCGCTGTGTTGAGAGAATAACCCCCCTGCTTTTATTCCCACCGGGCGCAACGGCGACAGGACGGGTCCACCAACGCTGCGCAGGGCGCGACGGCTCTAACTGGCGTCCTCCTTTTTTTACTGTACGTACACGTACAACTGATCACGCCCCACCGGCGTAACATCACAGTCCCGTCGCCGTCGCCGTCCCGTCCCACTCGCTGTGTGATCGAAGCTTTAACATCATGATCTCCGCAAGCGTCTCCCCATATTTGTTGTGTTAGTTTATTTCGTTCTTATTTGAACACTTCCGAAGATGATGATGTTTTGACAGTGAATAATTATCTGCGCAGCGCTTCGTGCTGTATGTGCGCTTGCGCCGGCATGCCGACTTGCTGCCGGTCTTCTAGGGAAATTAAATCTGTTCTTGAATTCTGTCATGTCTCAACTGGGTAAAAAGACCGAATATGATAGGAGTTAGTTTCATTTAAACAAGTAAATCAAATAGACTTCCGTATGTTTGGCATGTCTTCGATGTTTGGTCCTTGTTTTGTATAAGCCTGGAATAGTGATATTTTTTGTGTGCTTCCATAATCAATAGATCCTGTTAACCCATAACTGTAATGAATAAGAGAATTATATATGAATTATGAATTAATAGGAGTATGCTGTAACCTTTTATTCTTTACTATGATCGGGTCATGCAGGAGGGTTAGCACAAGTTGTCCGCAACTTGTTTATCTTGTTTGACTTCGTATAAATTCAGTTCGCATGATGTTCGTTAGCCTAATAATGTTCCTGGGGCCCTAGCCAAGATGCAAATGCTCCTAACGTTTTTCTTTTCTATCGCTCAAAATGTATGGGATGACAGTTGACCACGTGGTTTATCGAAACGCACGAGAATGTCATCCCATACATTTTGAGCGATAGAAAAGAAAAACGTTAGGAGCGTTTGCATCTTGGCTAGGGCCCCTGTACGGTTAGCACAAGATGTATTCAGTGCGCTCCGCTTGTCACTCAGTGCGTCTCTATCTTTACAGACTAGATAGCTTACTAGTCTGTGGTGCTAGACAAGTTGCATTCGACAATCGTTAGCGATTATGTTTCGATTGAAAAATATATGGAATTGACGTAAGTGTCACGTTACTATCTCGGTGGCTTACGTCAATTCCATACATTTATCAATCGAAATATAATCGCTAACGATTGTCGAATGCAACTCGTCTAGCCCCACTGTATCGATAGAGTCGTACAATTAGATTATTAGGCTAACGAACATCATGCGTAGTGAATTTATACGAAGCTGGACTATGCCATTAGATTTAACTTTCCAACCTTTAAAGGGGTCGCGTATTCAAAGCTTGGGAAACAATGTTCTCTATGACTTATGTTTAAAATTATTTTAAATTCTCGTGTCACAGTGTTAGTTACCATATTCCTCCGAAACGGCTTGACCGATTTTTATGAAATTTTACATGCATATTCAGTAGGTCTGAGAATCGGCTACTATCTATTTTTCATACCCTAAGTGGCAAGAAAGAAACGAAATAAAAAATTGCAGTGGTCGAAGCCGCTAGCGGGTTGCTAGTAGAATTGTAAAAAAGTACCTATGCCAAAAGAAAGGGGATCATTTAGATCAAATTGACAACACGTTGGCCTAGCTGGGAGTGACCCTGCCTGCTTTGTGTGATAAGCGAGTATTTTTTCCCGAGTCTTGGATGGTTTCTGTGTATTTAAGTATGTATTTCTCTATATAAGTATGTTTATCGTTGTCTATAACCCATAGTACAAGCCGAGTGCTTAGTTTGGGACTAGGTCAATTTGTGTGAGATTGTTCTGGTCATATCTTTTTGCATTTTTGTGTTACAATGGTGTTACAATTATTACATTAGTCCAACATAAACCGTGTAAGGGCACAGCCATTTACTTAATTGTTTTAGTAATTTACACCAACTTAAACTTTGTGTTCACAAATAAAATTTAATCGAGAACTTGTTTAACTGCTTTTACCACTCTCTTTTAGGTTTTTGTTTAAAACTTCAAGCGCCTTCAGTACGTCATTATGCGTATACTATGCGTTCCATCAACTAGCGGGGTGTTTGTTGCTACTGGAATTATCCCATATGGTAATTGTCAAGACTAATATTTCAATCTTATGTACACATTATAGCTACTGCTGCCAAATTCAAAGAAAGGAATAAATTCAAAATTATTTTAGTAAATAGTTTTTCATATCACAAATAACAGTAAGACACAAATATCTAGACCCCGGATTTTTGTCGCAATGACGTCACATTAAGGTAGTTTGGGGAGTAAATGAAACGATGTTAATTAATACGGTAACCTAGTCATTGGTGTTCTACAGAATAAAAAAAAATATTTAGGCATTCATGATATTTTATATCTTAGGTCAAAACTTAATAGGTTAAAGCTGATAAATTTATAAAGATAATTCTAATATGTTTAATTATGTTCCACTGTTTCATCTACTGAATGGAACGGTGTTAATTAATACATAAAACTACCGGATTTAAGCGATAAATTGTAATAACTAGGCATTCACGATAAAAAATAACCTAGTCAATTGATCAATGTTATGTTTCGGTATAATACCGCAAACCATACATTTGTAAGTACATTAAACTGTTTTTGTTATTTCGCCCGCTCAGATGTATGGTTTAAAGTAATATTACCAAAACATAATATTGATCAATTGACTAGGTAATTCTTGTCGTCAGTTATTAAAGTTTATTCGGTTAAGAACCGTATTTTTTTTGTACTAATTAACACCGTTCCATTTACTCCCCACACTGGGTAGTGTGGGGAGTAAATGGAACGGTGTTAATTAGTAATATTACCAAAACATAATATTGATCAATTGACTAGGTAATTCTTGTCGTCAGTTATTAAAGTTTATTCGGTTAAGAACCGTATTTTTTTTGTACTAATTAACACCGTTCCATTTACTCCCCACACTACCCTATTGTGACATCATTGCGACAAGAATCCAGGGTCTACAAATATCCAATGTGCGTCTTCCATACAAACACATATTTTAGGGGCTAAATATTATACATACATACATACATATCACGCCTTCATTTCCAGAGTGGGGTAGGCAGAGCTACAGAATTACCAACAACTACAAAAAGAGTTGTTGGTAATTCTGTAACCACATTTTGCACAAACAGGCTTAGTTGTTTATCAGTGTATTAGTGACAGGTTGCAAGCCCATCGCCTAACAGTACTAGAAGCCCTCATTCCTTTAGTCGCCTCTTACGACATCCACGGGAAGATATGGAGTGGCACTATTCTAACCCGGCAACCACACGGGAAATATTATAAGCCCTCTTTAACATAATTTGATATATTTTGTATATAAAAAAACGGGTGTGTAATGTTTAGTATAAAAACAAATGATCTAATTTTTATTTTTTATAATACATAATTTTAATTTGTATAATGATCAAAGTATATCATCTCGAATCATAATTATGGGTATGTATAATACCGAAGTGCATAACGCACTAATATTATAATAGTCATTTTGTATAATGTTTCAATACATAACGTATGTTTAATATAATAACGCTGAATAATTATAAGCGCTTGTAAATTCTTCATTAGCATTATACACCTACTGACTCAATACATCCGCCGTGCGGAGCTCCTATTCCGCGTAAGTAGTTATGGCGCTTCGCGCCTTGACGTAACTCTAACGTAACCTAACCTATAAGTAAAAGTGAGATGGACCTAATTTAGCAGATTGGTTTGGATTGGTTTATGACCTTGATTTAAGCCTTATTATAATTTATAAATTAAAGAGCGCTTAACTGTTAAACAAATGAATACACAATTTATAGAGAAGATGGCATAACAATTATCGAACTATGAGGTCTATGAGTGAACAACTTAACGGAAAAAAAGTGGCCACCTTTTACCGTTAAGTTAACTACACGAAGGTTAAAGGTTATGTGTCACGTATACTATACAGGGTGACTTCAAATTGGTAATACAAAATCAATGTTTTACACACTTTTCCCCTAAACTTAGCACCTCAATTAAGTCTCATACTTTTAAAATAATCAGAAGTATTTTTTTTACAATTTTAAATTATCCCATTTTTGTTGGCTTAACATGGTTATCCTACCATAATAATTAACAAAGAAGTTTAAAGAATTTCAAATGAACACTTTCCTCTTTGGTTATCCGTCACCTGTCGCAATTTATGAAGAAAACGTGTTTTGATTAGTGGGTAAGTTAATTTTAACAAAGGGGTTAATGTATTATACTGTGTGGCATAAACTAAGCCACAATCAAGTGTTTTGTATTACCAATTTGAAGTCACCCTGTATATTGCTTATCCTTTTGAGGCCCACCGAATATAAACAGGGTGATTTTTGCGAGTGGGAATTTCAATCCAGGAAATAAAGTTTAAGTTTGCTCTTAAATGCCATTTTCAACTCATTCAAAATTTGTTATAAATATATTGCCTTGATGATTTACACACACACTGGGTCTCATGAGGCAATATGCACTAGGTACTATTAAGTTAGGGTCTCCCCACACGAATCGGAGTTAGCTGATCAAAAAACTCTATATTCTACGCAATAAGAGCGAAAAGACGTCGAAAGGCTTGCATCGACTAGCCGCCATCTTTGGTATTACGGCAGAAAACGACACTATACATAAAAAAATGGCCAAGTGAGAGTCGGACTCGCGTACGAAGGGTTCCCTACCATTATCAACACAACCACGGTGTCTGTATTAATATCGAGCAAAAAACGACAAAAATATCACGTTGTTGGAAGCCCCCCTTAAATATTTATTTTATTTTCATTATTCATTTTTAGTGAATATACCTACAACTAAATAGTCCGTGAGTATTTGAAGCATCTACCTGTAGCCGTTATTAAAATCGACCAAAAAACGATAAAAAACACGTTTGTTGTATGGGAGCCCCCTTCAGTATTTATTTTATTCTGTTTTTAGAATTTTTTGTTATAGCGGCAACAGAAATACATCATCTGTGAAAATTTCAACTGTCCAGCTATCACGGTTAAAGAGAGACGGACAGACAGCGGATATTAGTAATAGGATCCCGTTTTTATAATACTATATTTTTTTCAGGATTCCAAGGTCCTGGTAAGATTTGGGCCGCTGGCGGTTGTTTTGTTTCAACAATTGATCCAAATATCTGTGATTTTTGAACTTGTCGGCACAAAAGTAAGTAATGTAACATGACATGAATTAATGTTTAGAAAGTAAATCAAAAATTCACTGACATCACCCGAAATTATTTATTTAATCAATGTTGATTGAACAATATACACAATGAAGGTACAAAATACGAGAGCCTGCCGTTTGGCCAAAATATTTTTGGTCAAATGTATCATTTTTCAGATTTTTCATTTGCCATCGTGTAGAACCCTATAGGTTAGGTTAGGTTAGCTTTTATAAAATCCTGAAATATTTACGGTTACAGAAAACAAAGCAGGTTGGCCAATGTAAATTTGGGAAATGAAACATTTGACCAAAAACTTTTTGACGAAACGAACGTAACCCAAAAAGTACAAACGGCAACTTTAACACCTTATGTCCTTTTTTACCGTTAAACTTTAGTTGAATATAAGGGAAAAGGATGCAAAGAATAAAAAAAAACATGGCAAGAGCATGTCGAACCATGCTCAGTTTAGGGTTCCGAATCCGTTAAGTATGAATCTTCCCAGGTGAATTTTTCACTTCAAGCCCTTCTTTCAAACAAAGGCCATTGTATCTATTATCACAAAACCGCTAGCTACCGAGTTAGCCCGTGCCACTACAACATTCATATTGAAAAACAAACGGTATCGCCATAGTATTAAGGTTCAAATTGAATGTCACTGATATTCTAGATATTACGTTTTGGTAGTGTAGGACGATAGACCGCCCCGAGGCAATACGGCACTCATATAATTTTGACACTTGGTATTAAAAATGAAACGTGGTGGTTGGTTATTCGTCTTTCGGCTTTAGATGATGAGACGACTGAAAGCATTATTAAGCATGAGTAACATTAAATTTGAACCTTAACACTATGACGCGTTTGTTTTTGAATAATGAATGTTGTAGTGGCACGTGCTAACTCGGTAGCTAGCGGTTTTGTGATAATAGATACAATGGCCTTTGTTTGAAAGATTAGGGCTCGAAGCGAAAAATTCTCCTGGGAAGATTCATACTATACAAACATAAAAATCAACAACTAATAACAAATTTTCTATCTAAAGTCATTTAAGAAGAAGAAGAAGAAGAAAATCGTTTATTTGATGCAAAACACAAACTACTAAACTACTAATAAATGAAATACATTTGGAGATTAATCAGGAGTACTAAACTTAAAACTATTTTATTATGCACCAAATTGGGTGCCGCTCAGCATAGTGTCAGACACTTGGTGTCGTGACGCTGATTTTCAGGGCAACCATACGGGAAGAAAGCGCTGCTAGTCCTTTCATAAGTACAGTAAGAGCGTATATGTGGAGTAATGGGAACTGTAAACGAAATTATATGCATACTTATATTGAAATAGAGGATAAATAAACATAGGTAGAGGTACTTAAATAAAATAGGGTGAAAGCGAGAGTGTAATATAGATACCGTACAGCCGCTAGGTGTTGGACAATTGTAGGCCAATCAGATACTCTTTGAGGTTGTTTTTAAAAGAAGAAAGAGACTTAGAGTTTCTGATTGGTGGCGGAAGATTATTCCAACACTTCGTGTCTGCATAACGAAAGCTGCCTCGAAAAGCAGCTGTTTTGTGTCGAGGGCAAAGCAGGCGTGGCGCTCCTCGATCGAACTCTCGAATTAGGGAACTTGAGCTTTTCAAAAAGGTAAGACGGTTGACCCTTGCCTATAACTCCAAATAGCAAGGTAGCTAGGTGAGAGAAACGCCGCGCTGACATGTTTAAAAGCTTGCTTCTGTTCAAAAAAGGTGTAATATGGGAGCGGCAAGGAACATCAAAACAATAGCGCACGCAGGCATTTTGAACACGCTGCACCATCTTGCTCGTACGAGCTAACAGACAACCACTAAACACAACATCAGCGTAACTTAATTTTGAGAGAATCAGGGAATCACATAGTTTAATACGCAGGTCAACGCTTATGTGGTTGCGAACTTGATATAATACCTTAAGCCTATAAAAGCAATTACGAACTAGTTCCAACACATGTCCCTCAAAACGTAGCCTGCTATCCATCAAGAGGCCGAGATTGCGAGTCTCAGAAACGATCTCCAGACGATCACCCATTATAGAGACATGCGGGTCACAAAAGGTAATGTCCCGTATGTGTTTTTTGGAACCAAACAGTAGCAATTTGGACTTACTACCATTGAGAACCAAGTTATTTTTCTCGCACCACTCAGCCACGTTACCTAGATCAATGTTAAGTTTATTCACTGTTGAGTTTGTTTCCGCGGGCTTAAAAGATATATATAATTGAAGGTCGTCTGCATACAAATGGTAATTACAATTAGAAATATTATTTATTATATCACTGCTGTAAAGAATAAAGATAAGCGGTCCCAAAATCGACCCCTGAGGGACTCCTCTAACGATCGGCATAATATTCGAAGCCAGTGTTATACCCGACTCATTACGTACCTCGACGAACTGTTTACGGCCGACGAGATAGCTAGAGAACCAATTCACTGTTCGGGTGTCAAACCCATAATATAAAAGTTTTGCTAACAACAATGTCGTATTAATCGTGTCGAAAGCTCGTGAAAAATCCAACAAGACTAGTAAAGTGCCCTCACCATTATCCTGAGCAACTAAAATATCATCCACTACGTCGAGCAAGGCGGTCGTAGTACTGCGAGATTTTCTAAACCCCGATTGTTTTTTAGGCAGCAGGTTATTGTTTTCCAAATACTTTATCAGTTGGACACTAACGACTTTTTCAACAATTTTCGACAGAAAAGGCAATATACTAATGGGGCGCAGATCTTTAAATGCCCTTGGATATTGAACTTTGGATATGGGTTTAACTTTGGCAGTTTTCCACAACTCGGGGAACTCTCCAGATAATATTGACTTATTAACAATTTTTGTAATTATTGACAACGTGTGCGGCAGTGTTAAAATAATCATATTAAGGGTAATGCCGTCAGATCCCTGAGCGTTACTGGAAAAGGATTTAATAATATTAAAGATAGCTCTTTCATCAACGGGTTCAAGAGAGAACACTTCAGTGCCAAATCGATCCGCCTTGTACCTAGCTAAAAGGGAAATATCAACTTGGCCATCTCCAGGCAAATTAAGAAAGTGTTCATTAATATGGTTAGGGTTGCTTAAATGTGACGGCAGATCCGATTCCTTACGTTTAAAATCAACGACGTCTTTCTTAATATTTTTCCAAAGGACACGCGAGTTTTTTATATTACTATTAATACGCTGGTTAAAATATGCAGTCTTTTCAGTAAGGAGTGCAGATTTAGTAATGCTCTTCAGTTCCCTATAGTATTTAATGTGAGCTTCTGACTTTGTTAACTTACAACGAACGTGGGCGTCATCACGTAACTTCATCATTTTCTTCACCGTAAAAGTAATCCAGGGATAAGAGTGACTTTTAATCAGAACTCGCGTAATGGGCGCAGCCTCATCAAATAGCTTCAAAATACACTCATTGAAGGACTCCACCATGTCATTCACACTATCAGACTCCAGATTTCCCCATGCAATTGATTCCACGCGGGCATTAAATACCACTAGATCAATATCCTTTAAAGGCCTGTAAATAATGAACTTTGGTGGTGGCTTACTTTTTTTAATCTTTAATTCGCAGGTAATGAATGAATGACTACTGAGATCAGGTATATAGTTAACTTTTAAGTTGTGTACGCATATATTAGAACAGACCAGATCGATTAATGTTTCGCTTTGTTCGGTAAAATGAGTTGGGCAATTGACATACTGTGTTAACTCCATACAATTTAGGAAATCAATCAGTTTCTTTGTATGTAGTTCGTTTGTATTTAAGATGTTAACGTTTAAATCTCCCAATAGTATAACATGGTCGAATCTAGAGAGGGACGCAACAGAGTCACTAAGTGCGTCAATAAATGTATCGATATTCAACCACGGAGGGCGGTACGCTGTACCTACAGCAAGTTTAATTCCATTCAGGTTGAGACTCAGCCACATTTGTTCTACCTGGGGTGTAGGCGGGTGCGGGATAAGCCGCGCAGTAATGCCGTGCTTAATATAAAATCCATTTGGTGCTGTCTTAGATGATTTTAGTAGGTATAAACACTTTAAACGCCTGTATCTCAAGAACTAATGTTTAGTCGTGATAGTTTTTTTTTAATTGTTATATGCGCTTTTATTGAAGATTTATTTTTTATTTTTAGTATTTGTAGTTTTAGCTGTATACAACGACACCCCACACTATGGGGTAGACGAGGAAAAAAAAACGTCGGCAAATTACGTGTAGGGGAGGTGCATTAAAAATATTTTTTTCTAGATTTTGTTTTACCACTTTGTTGGCATGACTAATATACACGGTGGAATTTAATCGGTGAACAGGAACCCATTTTTCTAATTCAGTAATCGATGGCGGTCACGTTTATGTAGTACTTAAGTGGAACCAAGTTTTTTTTATCATAACTAATTTTTAAGTTGAAATTAAAATTTAATTAAAATTTATTGTCACCCTACTAATGGTTTAGTCTGAAAAGTTTAATACCTCTTTTCAAACTATCAGCCATAGAAACTTAAAACATAAATGAGCAATAAGCTGTCAATTTGTCATTGTCAAATTCATAACAAATGGCGGCAATCATTTATTGACGTCTGATCTGTCTAGTTTCCCGCCAAAGCCAGCAAGCACTTGACGTATGTACCCTAACGAGTAACTTCCCTTCAATAAAAGTAGGGTGTCCATTTATTCAGCCAGTGTACATTTTACCGATGTTAATTAAGTGTGATTAATTAGATTGTGAGCTATATTGCACGAGATCTCACGTATTGGTTTCTATGTAGATTGATAATTAAGATTTTTGGATTCCTGATCACCGATTAAATTCCGCCGTGTATATTCATGCCAAATTACAGCTTTCTAGTACTACGAATCTCTGATCTAGGCTGCGGACGGACGGAGATAGCGAAACTATACGGGTTCCTAGTTGGACTACGGAACCATAAAAATGTACTTTGACACATAAAATATAATTAATTACAAATTAGACTAGAGGACGCCCGCGACTTCGTACGCGTGGTTTAAGTTTCCTGCTTCTTACCCCCTTCTGTTTTAACCCATTAGGGGATGAATTTCCAATAATCCCTTCTTAGCACCCCTTGGATATCCAATGAATATAACCTCCAAATAAATAAATAAACTCTAGGTCTATCTGTTTCCGCTGTGCGTTGTCAGTCATGGCACTGTTTTATGTATTTAGATTTGGATGTCCCCCGTGTGGTTGCCGGGTTACAATAGTGCCACTCCATGTCTTCCAGTGGATGTCGTAAGATGCGACTAAGGGAATAAGGTCTTGTAGTACTGTTAGGCGATAGGCTTGCAACCTGTCACTAATACACTGGTAAACATATTAGCCTACTTGTGCAAAATGTGGTTTCACAATTATCAACAAGTCTTTTTAGTAATTGGTATTTCAGTAGCTCTGCCTACCCCACTCTGGGAATGAGGGCGTGATGTTATATATGTATGTAGATTCGGATGATTTTCTACGTATATAAGAATTAATTCTTTAGTTAAGTTTCTAATGTACAAGCCTGAAGTTTTGTTTGGGATATGTGAGATTTATTTATTTATATTTAAACCTACAGGGTGAAACTTTAAAGGATGCAGTGTATGGCCTGCCCTGGGAGTGTATGGGCCCGAGGAACAGGCTGGCGGTGATGCTGTTTCTCCATAATGTACAAACGCCTCTGGCGCTAAAAGCTGCCGAAGTGGTGCCAATTGGAGTCCAAACGATGTCAGCTGTAATAAAAATCATTTAATAAAATAGTACTTAAGTAATCTTTACTTCCTCTCCTTAAAAAGATATGACTTCTATATAACCTTTTGAAAAACCCTTTAAATTTACGGTTATAGAAAAAAAACATTGAACCATTATGTATTGTGAACCGCCTTGCCTTCATTATGTTCATTATATTTTTGTATGTTTGTGTGTGTTATAAGTTCGTGGGTAAATGTCTTTTTTCTTCATCTACTACGACACTTGTACTGTTTCCATCTAGGAATATATCAGAACAAGTAAGGTGCTCAAAATTATCTAAACAGGACTCTAATGTAACAGGCATAGGAGCGGGTTCAGCATTTTGGAGCACCTTGTATGCTCTGATATTTTTGGTGGATTTTTCAGTTTTTTTCTTTCATAAGAACCTTTTCCTGACAGTAACAAACACAATAAAAAAAGAATTAGCGAAATCGGTTCAGCTGCTCTCGAGATTTGCGCTTAGCAACACATTCAGCGATTCATTTTTACTATATAGATATAGAAGTCCTGGAACTCATTGAAGTACCTAATAAGAAAATAGCGAAATCATTTCATCAAGAAAAAGTTACAATGTCATATTATGATTCACATAACAATGTAGTGCGTTATGAAATAAAATAATAATACTAACAAAGCTTAATTTATTAATATTCTACATGTAACAACTATTCATCGCAAGTTAGAAAAACCGACCAAGTGCATGTCGGACCACGCACAGTGAAGGGTTCCGTAGCTGGGATGAACGTTTATGGTTGAATATTTTTTTATTTTTTTTATTAAAATCTCAAAAACTACACAGCGTATCGTGTTCAAAACAATTTTGGTAGGAAGTATTTCGTGTGTTCTACTACTGTAATTTTTATTAGAATGTTCTCTTTAACAGTTCAAAAGCTACCCACCCGGACAGAATTTTTACGACTTTAGAAGCGTATATCTCGCCAACTGTTCACTTACGTAAAAAAGGCACTTAAAAACATTTTGGAAGCCCTATCTAAAAATACCCCACACGCTGATGTAACTCAAAAAAAAATGTTTCGTCCCCTAGTTACATGTGTGGAGTGCCACCCCTAAATATATATTTTTTAAATTTTACTACATCATTGTATAGCGGTTTATAGAATACATCTATCCTCCAAATTTCATTTATATAGTGCCAATAGGCTCTGAGTAAAATGGCTGTGACATACAGACGGACAGACGGACATGACGAAATTATAAGGGTTCCGTTCTTGCCATTCGGCTCCGGAACCCTAAAAAAAAGGATCATAAATTTACGGATTGCGTCAATTTCTACATGATCGGTGGCACGCGAAGTGGGTGCGGTCTGTGGGTTTCCTCGGTGACGTTTAAGTGGTACTTATCGATAACAGGATTGTCGATGTTTTTATTACGTCAAGTATACATAACATAACCCTCCTTTTTGCTCCGTCGTCGCAGTCGGGTGTAGATGAAATATTCATTAAAAACGTTGTTATTTTTCAGATATTGAGAAGATCGTGGTCCTATTTTCTCATGCTGAGAACATTGAGGTAATTAAATTACTCGTAGCTGAATCGAGCAGCCAGAATTATCACATATTATCTTACCATCCATTTTATAAAAAAAAAACGTACTTTGCAATTACTCCTCATTTATTTGAAATGTAAGAATTCACCGGTTTTAAAATATTGTTTACTTATTCATCAAATCTTGGCACAAGTTTATAATTCAGCATAAATTTAAAAAAAAGATCTGTTTCAATATCTTGCACATTTTCCATTGATTGATTAAATACACTTTAAAATTAAAAATGGTTTAATTTTTACTTCTAGCTTCCGCCCGCGCCTTTGTTTCCACTGATTTGAACTATCGTTATTGTTTCTGAAACTTTTGGAAATTCCGAGAGGAAAATAGGGCCTCTATTCAACAGCGTTATAACGATATCGCTTTTGACCTGTTTCCGTATTGTCAACGTTTTGATAACTCTTATGTCATTTACAATAATGGCGACTGTGACATAAACGATTCTTAAACGTGTCAAAAACGATATCGTTATAACGCAGTTGAATAGAGGCGCAGGTCAAAAACGATATCGTTATTACCTTGTAGAATTCCAGCCCTGTTCGGTAAAAGTCATTGTAAATACGGATCCTATACTATAGTGCCTCAAGATATCCATTGGCGCTAGCTTGCCGATCGGTTATTGGGCGTCTTCTTTGTAAAAGTGTTTTGCGTGATAACTTTCAGAATTCACTACGCATAAAGTCCGTTGGCGCAATAATCTTTATGCATAACTTTGATTGAGCAGAAAAATGTTGCAGCAGAAACATATTCATCGTAAAAGCAAGGATTAGAGCTATTTATAACCTAACCTATCAAAAGCGATTCAGTCCTTACCCATCTTGCTCGCTCTAATACATTATTTTTCTTCTTAATTTTCTGAAACATTACTAGACCCCGTACATTTGGTGCCGTTGACACAAAATCGAAGTCACAGTGCATATAGGCTGATTTAAATAAGTTTTATCGTAATCATTTATTACGTACATGTCAATTTCCTTAGTTAAACTTTATCGAGATTAAAAATAAGCGAAGATATATAAAATGTCTAATTGATTTTTACTGCCAAAGAAAGCGAATCACGTCAACGGATTGTCGTGCCAGATCGCCGAGCCCTCAGCACGCTCCATACATTTTGTATCGGCGCGGTTGCGGCATATGACGTCGTGGCGTTCAAAAGGTTAATTAATTTTTGACCGTCTTTCAATTAATTATTATGTAAACTGAAATAGTTATATGTATGTATTTTTATTTACGTCCATAGTTTTACATTGACAGGTTTTAGAAAATGAAATATCAATTTGGTAACTCGGTAGTGTTATAATTTTATGAAACAACCTGCTGTATGTGAAATTACGTCACTTTTACGTCAGCGGCACCAAACGTGCGGGGTCTGATGATTACTAAGCAGGCCATTGAATGACCAAATGACCACTGCGCCCATTGCGCTAAATTAAATTTAGAACAATTATGTTCGGACAGTTGTCAATTATGCCAACTTATTATGACAATTATTCAAGGAGTTTCTTGCCAGAGAAGTGCTGGCCGCTTCTCAAGGTACACCGCACTAAATGACATCATCCGTTGGGCTCTTGCCTCAATTGACGTGCCTTTTTGGAGCCGACCACCATCTCCAGAAATTATGGCGAGAGACCTGATAGGATGTCCTTGGTTCCGTTTAATATGGGAAGGGTTTGCACCCATCCAAGTGTGGTATGAAACCTTTGTACACATGCTAATCCTGTCACATCTCCACTGAACTAATAGGGCTGGTGCGGCGGCAGAAGTGGCTGAAAACATTAAAGTAAGTAAACAAATGAAATTCGAGTATATTAAAGTAGTTCTTGGTCCAGAATATAATTTTGTTCCATTTGGCGTCGAGATCCTTGATCCGTGGGGTCCTAACACTAAGCCTTTTTAAGGAAAATTAAAAGACCCATTGACGTCACTGGAGACCGAAGATCTGGCAGTTTTCGTTTAACAAATTATGTCAAGCCCAAGTGGGACTGGGTTGGACTTGTCTGTCGATTACCCACGGAAGGGATTGTATCATCCGTATTACTCGTATATATATACTAATATTATAAATGTGAACGTAAGTCTGTCTGCCTGTCAGTTTTTACGTTTTGGCGGATAAACCGCTGAACCGATTTAAATTAAATTTGGTATGGAGATAGTTAGAGTCATGGGGAAGGACATGGGGTACTTTTAATATTTATAATGGTTTTATTTCTGAAGCCGTAAACTTGTTAGGATTTTGTAAAATACCCTGGTATAGATCCCATTAGTTTGACTTTGATATATAAGAAACCTGAAAAGTTTACGATTTCAGGGAAAAACCATGATATATTAAGACCAAAATGTAATTATGCCTAATATTATATTTAGAATTTTATATATTATGATACGTACCCCATACGGAACAATAGATATGCGAAGTATAGTTGAAACCGAATAATAGATCCAATTAGATGGCTACATGAACAGAGGCAGACCAAAGAGGACATGGCAGGATGACTTGAACGCGTTTCGAAGCGACTGGCAGAAGCATGCATAGGACTAGAGACGAATGGAAGAAAAGAAGGGAGGCCTTTGCCCAGCCAAACACCTATTACGCGCTAAAAAAAACAACAAAGTGAAGATGCCACACATGCTGCCCCGCCCACGCATGTATAAAAAGGGATAGCTTGATTTGCTTCCTCGCGAAGATCGTGAGATGGATGTAGTTTGCGCGCGCCTTGATGGCAGCGTCAAATCCGTAAATCAATAAATAAGTAAATCTTTTAATTAATTACCAAATATTTACTCCAAAATCATCGTTAAAGATCCTACGATTTCGAGGATTCAACCAAAAATATGCGGAATAGGTGTCATGTTTGAAGAATAAAACTATCAAGGATTTTGTTTCTAATTCTATTTTCAAGTTTAATAATCTCAAGGACATATAAATATGCTATACAATTTGATCTCATGTTGAAGTACTTTGTCGAATGCGTATCAAAATTCACACCGCTTAGTTACAAAATGTTACAAGCCTTATTAGCTGTTATGTTCCACGCACATAAACGCAGCAATTTGCAATATAAGTTATGATTATCGCCATATTATCGCTGTATTATCGTTATTATAGCGTCTTCACACAGGGCACTCAATTATCTCGAATGAAATAGTATGGTATGACCACTTAATTGTCGATGTGTGAAATGGTTTTCTCAGGGTTCCAATGCCGACGTTGATGAAATATGTGACTAAGGCCGCTTCCTGACTTGTCGGTACGAATGCAGTAAAACGTACAGGCGGCGTAAACGCTGCGCAGTGATTGGTAGATGCCACTGGTTGCCTAGCAACCCTTGCCGATTCCGTGTTTTACTGCAAGCATACCGACAAATCAGGAAACGGCCTAAGATAACCGCGTCTTACGGCTAGAATTAGTTTCCCGATAGTCATGGCTGGGCACCGTTAATCAAATAGTTAACTTCGTTAATCACTAATCCATTAGTAAAAAAGTTTACTTCGTTAAACGTTAAAGCGACGTCAAGACAACGTTAATCGATAATCCGTTACGTGATAAAAATAGCACGTTTTATATCGTTGCGTTAGCGATCTACTTATAAAAACTGTTGGTTTGGGATCTCGAAGTTAAGTTAGGAACAAAAAAAGACGTGTATAATTTACTCATCTGTCATAATGTTCATATTTCCCTTCATGATCATTAATAATTTCTCATCTGAAAGCGAGGCTGAAAGTATTTTTCATGACGCTACTCTTAATGATTAACGGACTTGGGAAATTGTACGGAAGTCAACGAGTCCGTTAACTTTTTTTAAACTATACTTGAAAGTTAATCCCTTACTTGTAAAGTTAACTTTGTTAATTAACGATTAACGGATTAACAAGTTAATCCTCGTCTATGCCGACAGTTCTATTACTTCCCGTTTTATAAAGATCCTTTCTTGACCTTTGGGTATCCATGAAATAATTAGATTTAACAGTTTAAGCTGTGATTTTGTCTGTCGGTCAGTCAGCCGCGGAACAGTTCAATCTAACTACAACACACGAGCAATGAAAACTCGCTCAC
The DNA here is from genome assembly GCA_949316455.1 of Acleris holmiana. Taxonomy (NCBI): domain Eukaryota; kingdom Metazoa; phylum Arthropoda; class Insecta; order Lepidoptera; family Tortricidae; genus Acleris; species Acleris holmiana. The sequence goes on from OX438779.1 coordinate 16,523,620, forward strand.
TTTCTAGGGAAATTCTGTACTAAGTGACCACGGAAGTATTAAAAGTCCCGAGGTAATATCGATAATCGAAATAGATAGCTAGCAGAGGCTAGTAACTAAATCAATTTTGGGGGACAACCTCTCACAAATTAACCTATTCCCAAACTAAGCTCTTAATTAGCTTATACTATGAGTACTAGGTAACGATAAGCATAGCTACATAGATAAATAAATACTTAAACATTTGCCCTGGCCAGAAATCGAACCTGGGACCGCTAGCTTCGTAGGCAGAGTCACTAGCAGCTGGGCTTCGTCGTCGTATACCTCTATATTACCTCTATATTATCAAGAACGGTACTTAAATTATTATTATTCAATTTTCCTACTTAACCACCGATACTTTTACTAAGTGGCAGTATTATTTATAATATAGGGAATTAAATTAACACATAGGATTCCGTAGCTTAAAAGGAAAAACGGAAACATTTTTTGCAGGTCCATTACCTCATTGGATATTGCTTAAAAAATATATTACTAACGAGACGCTCACCAAGCAGTTTCGACATGTCCGTCTGTTTGTGACACGCTCTCCACCCGCACTTATAATACCAAATAAATACCACGGGACAATGTCACACAAATTGACCTAGTCCCAAACTAAGCTATGGTTTTTACTACGGGAACTTGACAACGATAAACTTACTTATATAGAGAAATTTATACTTAAATACATAGAAACAACCAAGACTCAGGAACAAATACTCGTGCTCGTCACACAAATATCTGCCACTTCTGGGATTTGAACCCAGGACCGCTAGCTTCGGAGGCAGGGCCACTCCCAACTACGCCCAACTTTTTGGGAACTATGTATCATAAGATGATGAAGCTGATCACGAAACTATGCCTTATTGTGTGCCTGTAATATAGAATAACTTCAGCTTAGCTGAAGATTAAAAATAAATTGCGAGTTACTACTATTAAAATATTAAGGTCGGTAGCGTTGTAGACACGAGAGATCATGACTACTTTAGGCGTCGTTGGCGTTTAAAGGGTTAAATATCTCACTGCCCTGGGGCCCTAGCCAAGATGCAAACGCTCCTAACGTTTTTCTTTTCTATCGTTCAATATGTATGGGATGACAGTCGACCGCGTGGTTTATCGAAACGGACGAGAATGTCATTACCCATACATTTCCCAGGGCCCCAGCCCCATTTTGAAACTATACATCCTTACTAATATTATAAATGTGAAAGCGTGGGTGTCTGTTACGCTCTCACGCAAAAAATACTTGACGAATCATCACGAAACTTTGTACACATATTCTTGGAGGTACTAGAAGTAACATAGAATACTTTTTATTAAAAAAATGTTTTTTTTACAAAAATAAAATTAAAAATTGACAAGAAAAAAAATGCAACGGGCGAAGCCGCTGGCGGGTCGCTAGTATAGGTATCACAAACCTATACTTAATCCGAAGTCTTGCTCGCAACTCGGTACCCACTGCACGGAGTATGGCATATCGACGGTTCTGTGACTCAACCTCGTATATTTAATTTTGTCCAGTATATACTGACACGCACTAAGTATGTACTCGCGTACTTAGTGAGTGTCAGTTTATACTGGACAGTATTCTATATACAAGGTTGAGTCACAGAACCGTCGATATGCATGTTACCTGCCATTATTACTTTTAAAATCAGAAAAAAAAAATGGTTTATCTGTTATAATATTTTTTGCCATAATCTGTTTCGAGTCATAACTCATAATTATCGCAAGTCATATATTTTTTTTAAGTAACTGTTAGGTACTTGCTTCTAGGATTTTTATCAATTAAACTTTACCTAACGTTACCTTGTATAAGCGTTAGATATAAAAGTTAATTATGTAAACTAGGATATAACTTTTTTTAAGAGCCATCTAATGATACTTCAAACAATGTTATAATAAAAAAATACCTTTGCTTTACAAGAGGAACCGATTTTTTTTTAAGTATTTTTAACTTTGTCGGCGTAATTTAAATGTTTAATTATGCCAAATTATAGCTTTGTAGTAAATAGTCTCTGAACAAAATAATAACGTCCTTTTGATAAAAAGGAAATTCTGCGTAATGAGACGATCATTGAAAGGTATTTCGACTTTACCTCGAAAATTTCCTTATAGCTTCGAATCGCATTTTATCTTGGCTGAACTGTATCTGTTGGCGAACCTTTAATAATTAATCGCTACTACAAAATATGCGAACGATGCGACTAAAAATATTTTGCCAAAACTGGGCATTGACGCGTTAATCAGTTAATCATTAATTAATGAGGTTTACAGTTTGAGCAACGGATCAACTCGTTAACTTCCGTTAAATTTCCCCAAGTCCGTTAATCGTTAATCCAGTACGTACTATTTACTAAAAATACACCGTACGCACCGGCTGCGCCTCGAAAATCACGTTCAACCTCGCTTTCAGACGAGATCTTCGACATATTAATGTTCATAAAGAATATCCACATTATGCCTGATGAAATTATACGTCTTTTTTTATTCCTAATCTGTTAACTCCTAGAACCCAAACCAACATTTTTTATAAGTAGATCACTTACGCAGCCTGCCGTGTAGTTACCGGGTTAGAATAGTGCCATTCCATGTCTTCCCGTGGATGTCGTAAGGGGCGACTAAGGGAATGAGGGCTTCTAGTACCTACTTAGACGATGGGCTTGCACCCTGTCACTAATATACTAGTAAACATCTTAGCCTGATTGTGCAAAATGTGGTTACACAATTACCAAGAAGTCTTTTTAGAGTTGTTGGTATTTCTGTAGCTCTGCCTACCCCACTTTGGGAATAAAGGCGTGATGGTATGTATGTAGATCACTTACGCAACGATGTAAAAATGCAATTTTTATTGCGTGTTATAACGGCCTAACGATTAACTTAAACGTAAAACGTAACGTAATGCTTTAACGTTTAACGAAGTAAAATTTTTATAGTGACGGATTAGCGATTAACGAAGTTAAGTATTTGATTAACGGTGCACAGCTATGTATTTTGCTTATAATAAAATAGACGACCGCGACCTAATAATATAATAAGTGGAGTGAAATGCGACTAAAGCTATTAGAGATCAAAAGAATAACGACATAGAGGGAAAATAAAATACTCGATCGAGGTAAAATGCGAATCGGTGAATCGCTACAAGTAATTTAAACTCATGAGGTAGAGTTCGAACAAACGCTATGTAACTATTCTATTCTCTATCCTGTTCATCCGTCAGTCCATCAGTCCTCAGGATTGGCACCGCATTAGTGGTCTTAAGATCGCAGCCTGAGATTCTAGTCTTGAGATTTCAAATGTCTCTGAGTCTCGGCTCACATCTGTGTGCTCGCTTGCCAGTTAATGATACGTCCGTCAAGTTCAATAACGGCTTTGCCAGTTTCTTATTAATTGAGATGACTACATAACAACATGTAACGATCACTAAAAAGTATTAAATAAAATAAAATGTTTGTTCAAGAGCGAGTTGTTAGGTAGAATCACCTGCCTGGGTTGTTCTAGGAACCGTCGTGATTCACTTACATCTGAAAAGGTTACGCCCACAGCGTTACGGCTTTACCTTAGATTTCTTATTGTTATGAAACTTTTGTGTGGATATTAAGAATAGGTCTAGTTTGTTATTATCTATAATTGATCGTGTTACAGCAAACTTTAATATTTTTGGCCAATGCGGTGGGTATAATATATTTTATCTAGACCTAGTTAACGATCATAAAAAATATGTGACGCAATCGTGTTATAATAGAGAGCTTTTTAGTCGAGTACCGTGTTTAGGCTATTTCGATTTTTTTCGACATTACGGACGCCGGTGGTGTGATGACTTTTCTTTTCAAAGCTAAGAAGTTTATGTTTTTTCTGTGGAAATAAAAATCAGAAGACTGCAGGTTACCCATGTAACTAGTAGTATTTCATATCACACATTATTTTTTCAATTATCTTGTGTAAAAGAAGTCGTATAGTTTTTTTATATAGGTACTCGTATTAATGATTTCATAGTGAGCATAGTGTCATACATTGCTTGCTGAATAATTAGTAAGAAAAAATAAAATACCTACAACTAATGTTGCTATCGCACAAGTTTTTACTTATGTTAACTGTTGTTATAATATATGCCCGTATGTAATTTACAAGTTGTATTTGGGTGAAGACCAAAAAGTTGAACCATAGTTAAGCGAGTTAACCATACAAACAACGAAGACGGGAAAAAGTATCTTTATAATTGTATGGTTAATTTTCGTTGCACAATGGAAAACTTTCATAGAAAATTTTATTGTGTGAGTTAGCCTGGCCAAATATTTAGTCCCTACCCAAATAAATATACACAGTACTCCCAGCATCTTAACAGCTTTCCACTACTCAGCTGTCTCACTCGCACCCGCATATCTGACAGTAATAGTAAGCTGCATTATTGGTAGATCTAAGAGGTTGATACAACGTGTGCAAAACGCATGCGCACGTTTTTGTTTTCGAGTCCCTCCCCGCTCCCACATCACTCCGTACTTGAACGCCGCAAACCTGTTGAATATGCCTGCACGCACTGCATCTTGCCACTCTGCTGTTTGGTATTGTTCAAAGCGAGACTCCATCCTACCTCTTTACAAAACTTAAATGGTCGAGAAATGCACGCAGGTTTAAGGCAGTTGCTATCGTGCCTATGCACCGGACCGCGGCATTCAGTAGTTTCAGGTTTGCCGCGTCCAAGTGCTGGAATGATCTCCTCCTCCTATCCTAGGAGTGTCTAGCAAGTACACCTTTAAGCGCAAGCTTGAAGGCTATTTGTTGACGCTCCAGAAATCCTAACCCTCATCCAGCACTTACACACGTTAATTTATCAACCTGTTGCTTTTAAAATTACCCTTTTATTATTTTTTATTTTATCAAGGCTGTATATCAGTATGTATGCGTTTTATTATTTTATTTGCTAATATATATTTACCGCTTAAATTATATAAGTAGTTTACATGAATTTAAAAAAATATTGTATGTTTGTACAGCGTTCCGTGAATCACTGTCGGTTCTGGCTGAAAATCAGCGCTGCAGGTGTCTGACACCTCAGCATTTTGCTGAGCCAGAGTCCGTTTCACTGCCGTGACGACACACTTTTCCGGTTGCCTTAATATTCTATAATGTATAATGTTTTATTTATACCTATGTGTGTCTTATGGCTTTGAATAAATGTATTTCTTCTTCTTCTTCTAATACTTGTTACTCGTGTTTTATTGAAAAACGAAGCTTACCGAGACACATAGGAAAAACCTAGAAACGCTTGGTTTTAATCTATACCATTGCATACAAATACATATAACATTTTGACCTGTTTAACTACTAGTCTAAGGCCGAGTTGTTTGATCAGTAGTTAAATGAACAAATAGTTAAAATTCGATAAAAGAATCGAAACTTTTATACATTTCTTTGAGATTTATCATTACTTACGATTTTGAACAATTAGTTTAGCAACAGTACTGATCAAACAACAGTTCACGCCGGTCTCCCAATGGGGTAGGCAGTTACTATGAAACGCCAGGAGCACCGGTCTAAACATACAACTTTCGCTACCTCTACATTCATCAATCTCATGCACATACGTCGGTTTCGGGTGCTTTTGATTTGGCCTTTATTCATTACATCACGAACCTGATCACTGTTTATGCGTCTAGGGCGTCCCCTACCGACATCTCCACTCACATTCGCTCGTTACCTCTTTCGTAACTCTTTCATCCATCCTGTCTAAATGACCACAGCATTTTAGCATCCCTTCTCGGTCTTCGTCTCTACATCTTCTTTTAATCCACATCGTTCTCGGATCTCGCTATTTCTTACTCTATCTATCATCCTAAGTCCACACATATTTCTCAGAGCTCTCGTTTCAACAGCATTAATCCTGCTTTCATTCTCTTCTGCCATAAGCATGATTCACTATCATACCATCAGTGTTTGTGTCTTTACTCCCTGAACAATGGTAAGGCGAGCTTTGCTCTATATGATTTTGTAGGAAGACAATCACGTCGGGGTCACCAATGTGGTAAAGAGGACAATAGAGAGATCTCTCTCCAGGCGAGTGTTATGCCTGGGGACCGAAGTCCATTTGGATGAAGTTGGAAGTGGTATATAAGTCAACCGACTGAAGAAACTTTGTTAGCGCGATGTAGCGCACTGTCAGATTTAGTTGCGCTGTCTGACGCTGAAGGCGCTGGCGAGTTGTTTGTTACAAGTTGTCACTAGATGTCACATTTTCCATCACTCGTTAATATCGAGCGTAAATACACAGACTCATCCACTTGACCCAGTTTATCACGATTGAAATGTAAACTAAAAACAAAATATAATCAGTTTGCATTATTTATTTATTTATTTTGCATTTAAATCACACAGTGATTTAAACCTTACAATTAACTATGTACAAATTTACACTACAAGTATGTGTACAAAGTATTTTTTTATACATTTTCTTATGCCGTTTCTTAACTAATATTGAGCTAAGTATGACTATTGAGTGAATATATAACGCTATCAAAATTACATGCGGACAAAAAGAACAGAAATACTTTCAGGGGAGCCCGTTGTTTGTCTTAATTTTTCTTTCTCATAATGTCTGTTTACATAATTATTGATAGTCATAATTTTTATGCAGCAAATATTTTTCCGGAATTTCTTAAATATCTAACGTGTTTGTAAGCTAAAAAATATCAGTTTCTTTAATATTTTCGTTATAACTTGTGATAATTATGACCTTGTGATACCATCCCCAAAACACATAATGACTAAGAATAATCATGGCAGACATAAAGACCCTGAAATACTTTTCTGTATAAATGTTCTTGGTGAAAGCAAGGTGCTTTTACACTCAGACCCATTCTGCCCTCCCAAGCAAAAAAACAGTAAGTCAGCTTCAATTGCCAAAGTAAATTCAATCCTGTCTTCTTAGCAATAAGGTTGTGATTGCAACAGGAGTCTTATTTGCGTTGCTGCTATTTAGCTTAGCAGGGCAGTATTGGCGGTAAGTAAACTGAGCTCCATTGTCATTTGCAATCGAGATTGAGCGCGTCGCAAGAAGATTTTTATGGCAGGGAGAAGACAAACCAGCATACAGGCCAGCTGTTGGTAAGTGGGATCGGTGATAGACATTTACATTGTCAAGACTACAATCCTAAGTCCGCCAATACGTTGCCAACCCTGAGGGCTAAGACAGAATGCCTTTATGCCAGTCATTTCACTGGCTGCCTTGATATCACAACACATTGAAAACTACGCTTTGCCGCTGTGGGTTATATGGTGATACTCACACGTTCCAGACCCTGCATAAGTTTCGGCTACCACTTAAAAAGCCCTTGCACTATTTGATCATGTCAATGCGTATCAGTTCCAACTGAATTCGAGAAATTGAGACTAGGTATCATCGTAAAAAGATGTCGGCATTCTGTTCTTAGCATATGATTAAAGATCAGTATTATTTCAACTCGTTAGCCTTACTTTATTGGTCCTTTGGCTAGTTAATACCTGTAGCCTTCTTCGGGTGAGAAGCTTGCCTGTTGACGAGGTCCTTTGAACATTTCCTGTGTTTGGGTAGTCTGCTTGGAGACAGGGATTTTAGGTTTTAGAGAGGTAGGTCTGACGGATTCCGCTTCAAACAGGGGAGACGAAGGTGCTGGGCCCTCAGTTCCAGAGCCTGTGAATCTTTGATGCTGACCTTGAGTACCTTGAGGACGAGTTGTTCCGGTTGAACCAGGGAATCCAGTTGGACTTTGGGAACCAGGGAAGCTACTTTGAACCGACCCAGGACGAGATTCAGTGCTCGCGGGGAACCCAGTTGGACTTTGGGGACCAGGGAAGCTACCTTGAGAAGTTGACCCAGTGGGACCCTGTGACGAAGGGCGGAACTGGCCTTGGTTTCCAGAGTTGAACATGGGTTGAGGTTTATTATATTCGTAACCGTTCTGGTTTTGAATTCCACCCTGACGTCTTTGGCTTTGAGAAGCTTGAGAGCCTTGGTTATGACTTGCGCGGTTTTGTCCAAAACTAGGGGATCCCTGAGTAGGCACAAATCCTCGATTCTGATTAAATGAAGATAGAGATCCTTGGTTTCCAGACGGTTGGTTAGGTTGAGTGACACCTTGTGACCCTCGGTTGAAGGTGTTACCTGAATTAACAAAACTTTCGGATGGCTGTTGCTGAGACCGGTCATACTCAGGAGTTTGATACTGACCCTGGTCCAACGTCGACCCATCGAACGCCCCAAATGAGCTTGGCTGGTTCTTACGTTGGAAAGGCCTGCCCTGATTTTGAGAGCCTGAAGTCTTAGTAGAACTTGAGGGGATTACGTTTGTGTTTCCACTTGGCTGACTTCCCTGGTTTCGAGGTCTGGAGTAGTCATAGCCAATTTGGCCTAGACCTTGGCTGCCGTTTTGCCCTTTACGAGTGGGACCAGAAAAGCCTTGCTGGTTGCCGCCTTGTGCTGTAAAAGCCTGCTGATTAGTTCCCTGGTTTGAACCTGGGAACGTGGGGCGTTGGGTTTTGGCCTGGAATCCTACAGAGTCGGAAGGACCGAAGCCACCGGAACCTCCGAGGAGAATTTGCCCTGGGTTATAGGCACCGTTGAACAGCTGTGGATTGTTATCGTCTGGGTTGTAAGCACCTGCGGACAAAGGAATTGGGTTGGATATTATTAGTTTACACTGGTGATATTGCAAAAAGCATAAGTAGAAAATTAAATAAGTTGCAAAATGCACCTTACTGACGTACTTGTAAAGATGTATTTAGCACTTTATTTAAACTGGTTAGTATAGGACTGCTTAAGAAGGATGGGAACATTAATAATCCATAGGTACTAATATTATAAATGCGATGGTATATCTGTCTGTCTGATGCCTCTCCACGCTTAAACCGCTGAACCGCTTTGAATAAAATTTGGTATGGAGATGGTTTAAGTCCCGAAAAAGGACATAGGGTACTTTTTATAGCGGAAAAATTGCCAGTTCCCGAGGGAAGAGCGATAAACGACTTCTGACGGACGAAGCCGCGGGCAACAGCTAGGAGGCTGTATAAATGAAAGGATATGGATTGGCGCTTCAGGCTATAGATGAAAGTATGGCGCCTGCCTGGTCAAAGCTAATAACTTTGCTTAACTTTACTTTACTTCATTGGCTAAGACCAACGTAATGAAATGGGCCTCCCAAAACAACCGCTCCTTTATAAAAATAATTCGTATCAATTTTTTTAAATAGAAATAAATAACAAGTTCAACAAAGTAACAAGTTAAATAATTAAAAAAGTTGTGGCTTGACTCTATTTCTTCTTTTTTTTTTGCCTCTATTTCCTAAATATTGTATTAAGTATCCAAATGTTGATATATACATATATCGTCGTCTTACTTACGCAAACTCGTATCTGCTTATTCTTTTTGCGGTTGGTAATTTCATTTACATTCAGTAATACTTAGAAGCAATAAGTTTACCAACAGCAAAAAAAATATACAGATACGAGTTTGAGTAAGTAAGGCGACGATATGTAGTTTATGTAAGTTTAAGTATGTTTATTGATGTTTAATTATATATCTTTCTGTCTATTTATGTAAGTATTTGAATGTACTAGTTTTGTTTTTTTTTTGTAGTTTTTTTAATGGTCTTTTTGGTTAGTTTTTGTTTTTAGGTGCTCTAAATAAATGTGTACACCTGTTTACTCTATGCACACCCTTTCACTTTTCTCAATCCCTCAAGGGTTAGCTGGAAGAGATCCCTTAAAGGGATAAGTTCGCCTTTGTACATCTTTTTATTATTATTCATTGCAATGTTTTGATTTTTCTTTTGTACAATAAAGTTTTTACATACATACATACTTACATACTGGTTTATTATTACCGCAAAACTATCATCGAAAACGTCCAAAAATTTGCTACCAGTCATTCATATATTATGCGTTCCCAAGACGTCAAAGTATTTTAGGCTTCTATGCCACTGACAATAAATAAATAAAATAAATAAATAAATCACAGGACAATGTGACACAAATTGACCTAGTCCCAAACTAAGCTCTAGGCTTGTACTATGGGCACTAGACAACGATACTAATATAGAGAAATATATACTTGAATACATAGAAACCATCCAAGACTCAGGAGCAAATACTCGTGCTCATCACAAAAATATCTGCCTTTACCGGGATTTGAACCCAGGACCCGTAGCGTCGATGGCAGGGTCACTACCAACTAGGCTAGCGTGTAGCGTGGTGTGTGTATAAATGTGCATAAATAATATTTGACGCGATAGCTTAGATGTTAGTGCCCGTGTGGTTGCCGGGTTAGAATAGTGCCACTCCATGTCTTCCCGTGGATGTCGTAAGAGGCGACTAAGGGAATAAAAGCTTGTAGTACTGTTAAGCGATGGGCTTGTACTAATAAACTGGTAAACATCTTAGCCTGTTTGTGCAAAATGTGGTAACAGAATCATCAAAAAGGTTTTTAGAGTGGTTGATAATTCTGTAGCTCTGCCTACCCCACACTGGGAATAAAAGGCGTGATGCTATGTATGTATGTAGATGTTAGTGCTTTCGACTGTAAAACATACATACATTTTGTGACTGTAGTCATAAATATGTTTACACTTTAGTACCTTGTCACTTTCATTCACTGAGACAATTTCAAATATAATATATGTAATTGTCTCAGTGAATGTAAGTGACAAGGTAGGTAAGTACTAAAGTGTAAACATATTTTTGACTTCGACTGTACAGTCGACTACAAAGAGGTGTATTCGCTTGTGGACCTTATTACAATGCAATAAGGTGAGAAAGGGATACACTCTTTATAGTCTGTACCTTGCTTTCTCGTATCGCGATGCTGCGGCACTCTGGGGCTCTATTGAACTTGGCTAAACTATATCGCCTTTAACATGTTATCGTATTGTCAACATTATGATAGCTCTTATTTACTTGACTGTAATGGCGGCCGAGTTAAAATTGTTTTACCAGTTACCACAATCTTTCAAGCTTGCTGTTAAAATTGTTTCCTTCCCAAACGGACCCGTTCAAATAATAGGCTCTGAATAAGTAGTCGCATAAAAAAATCGAATTTGCAACGGCCTATAACAACGCATTCAAATTGAATTTAACAGTCAGTTACTCACTATTTTGACGACACGTTGGCCTAGTTGGGAGTGACCCTGCCTCTGAAGCCAACGGTCCTGGGTTCAAATCCCGGTAAGGGCAGATATTTGTGTGATGAGCGCAAATATTTGTTCCTGAGTCTTGGATGTTTTCTATTTATTTAAGTATTTATTTTCTATAGTATGTTTATCGTTGTCTAGTACCCATAGTACAAGCCTAGAGCTTAGTTTGGGACTAGGTCAATTTGTGTGAAAATGTCCCCTGATATTTATTATTTATTATTATTCCGCTTAGCTATGCCTATTACATGGACTCATCCATAATAATAGCTTTGGGAAATGACACAGCAACTATAGAAAATAACTATCGATGATGCAAATAACATTTGAGTTCGTGACTTCAACGGGAATCACAGATATCTTGTGTGGACACGAACTAATGTGCAGTTATCTTGCCTTGCAAATGCTAGGGAATTACTGCAAATCCTTTTCATCTGCTAAGTCGTTTAAGGGTGAAGAACAAAAAGTTGGACTATTGTTACCTAAGCGCAGTTTACCATACAAACAACGACGATGGAAAAAAAAAATCTTGACATATAAAAGTGTACTTTTTATGAATAAATTATTGAATTGAAAAAGTTCCGCTCAACGGAAAAGTTTCATACAAAAGGGTGATGGGCAATTTTGTATGGACCCCGTCCCCCCCCTCCAACAGTAACGGGCTGCAGGTCTATATGTTCATTAGGACCCAATAAAAGACAAAATACTTATCTTCGTAGCAAAATCAATGGGAATTTTTTAATGAAAACAAAGGGCCAGGCAAGGCAAATCATCTACATACGTGTTCATTTTCAAACAAAGTCCATAGTTCCATACGATAAGATTATGATTTTTTAAAAAAACCCCATACATATGGTGATCGTCGCCATAGAAAAGATACATCATATTGCCAAGATCTATAAACTGGCACATGTTTCATCACTGTTGGTGGGTGGGGACATTTTTACCCATCGTCCTTTAATTGCGTGAGTTAGCGTGGCCAACTTTTTGGTCCTTACCCTTAACGTTGTTCCCTAGCAAACTGTCAAATTTTCTGAAATAACCGGTACCCTATGTGCTTTTATCTCTATACCAAATTTAATTACAATCGGTTCAGCGGCTTAGTAGTGATAGTGTAACTAACGAACGAACTAACAGAGTAATAGAGTTACTGTTATATGTTGACGACACTTTAGCCTAGTTGGTAGTGACCCAGCCTACGAAGCTAATAGACCTGGGTTTAATTTCCGATATGGGCAAATAGAGTATTTGTTTTTAACTCTTGGATGTTTTCTATGTCTGTATTTAGGTACATATCATCTATACAGGTATAGTTTTTATCGTTGTCTAATACCTTAGAGCTTAGTTTGGGATTAAGTCAATTTGTGTGAGATTGTCTCCTGATATTTATTTATATTAAATTAGTTTAGAATATGGATATCATATGGTATATTATGGAATAATATACTCGTACTAGCTGTTGCCCGCGACTCCGATGGCGTGGAAGTCGTTTATCGATATTCTCTTGGGAACCGTCACAAATTCCCTATGTCTTTTCCTGGAGGCTAGGCTAAACCATGCCAAATTTAATTATAATCGGCTCAGCAGTTTTGCTGTGAAAGCTTGACAAACAAACTGACAAACTCTTTTTATGCATTTATAACATAATTATGGGGTAAGCATAGTAAATTAAATAGTATTATTACTATGTGTACACCCGCCTCTTTCATACGTGTAAGATGTTGATAAACTGTTCTCAGTGATTTGCTTCTATTAACAATGCATTATCATTGTTAATAGATTCAATTCAGAAGAATTAAGATAATAAACAAACATTATGAGACTAGGTATCTCATTATTGGCTGACGGCACCGTTGTGTTCTTTAAGCATGTTAATAATCAAACAAAACTAATAATTAAACAATTTGGGCCATAAGACGACAATTCACCTAGTCCCAAACTAAAATCTAGGCTTTTACTATGGGTACGAGACAACGATATTTAAATACTTATTTAGACAAATAAATAAAACACATCCAAGACTCAGAAACGAATACTCGCGCTCATCACACAAATATTTGCCCATACCGGGAATCGAATATATATATATATATATATATATATATATATATATATCTACATACATATATATATATATATATATCTTGATAGCATTCAACTGGCTCTAAACATGGGTAACTTTTATGCGATTCGCGTCCATTGTCGGGTTAATACTAAGTGAAGTATTTTTTTATCTATGGTAAGAAGCCAATTGCTAATTAATGTCTACAGTGATTATTTGTCGATGAACTCATGATATAAATGGTTTGTCACGACGATAAAAGGTCCGCAGGTAATACGCCTTCTCAATTTATTAAGAAGTTACTATTATGATAAATTATGCAATAAATAGTTTGAATTTGAATGATACATAATAATTAATGACATAGAAAAACTTGTAAATAATTTGAGGGGCCGTATTAGAGAAACAAAATGAACTGTTTATGGCATAATCAAGCGAAAGATTATGCCAAATGTTGATTATGCTATTAAAAGTTATACCAGATAATGTAAACCAATAAAAGGACATCCAGTTCTCAAGAAACACCAGAAAAACGTATCATTGTACTTGATGAGCACAAAAGCAAACGACATCTGTAATGACATCGGTTTTCGTAAAGTTAAATTTTATTTTAATAATAGAAGTATGTATTTCAGCAAGCATTTCACCACCAGAGGCATATGATAAAATACATAATTTATCGATTCCCTTAACATAACCCGATGGCTCTAAAGACTCATTTAGTGCCAACTTTGGCTGATTATGAACCTCCTTAGCCTGAAATTACTTAGATATGAGTGGGTTCTATATTATAAAACTAAACTCAGTTATAAAAAGCCGTAACTCCAGCGAGAGTTAAATCAGCTATAACTGCTGTATACGCCTGGGTGCAATAACACCATTCCCGAGCAAGTGTGATGAAAAACATATTGCTTACCTTCTTGAGTACCAGCAGCGGCGGCTTCAGCATTTTTCTCAATGGACCTCAGAATCTCTTGAGGGATAGGAGGCGGAGTAGGCAAATGGTCTCCTTGGGGTAAGTATCCATTCTGGTCAGCAGTATATGTGATCTTGTAGAGCTGGCCGTCGTCACCAGTATAAGCGTACTCGCCATGAGCTTCAACTCCGTTAGAAGCCACACCAGACTCCTCAACAATAATACCGTTGGAAGTCTCAAACTCGTAAGAAAAGCTACCACCATCGATCTGGTTGTCGTATCTGAAGGTTTCCGCAGCGGCATCCGATGACGCTTGAGGACGTTGAGGTTGCTGGTTTTGTCCAGAGAATCCTTTGGTTATTTGGCTTGGCCTACTAAATCCTGACTCCCCAAATAAGGACTGTTCAAAACTGCCTCTGGGAGGGTTTACACCAGATCCTGAAGGCTGCGCGTAACTTGTACCTTGAGGTGTTGCTTGACCACCTGATTGGCTGTGAGGGCGTCCAAATCCTGCGTTAGGTCCTTTCAAACCAGGTTTAGCTGCTTGACCAAATCCTGAGGATTGACTCGGACTTTTTTGAGGGTAATCTGGGGATCCTGATCCAAAAGCAAGGCCAGATGGCTGACCAAAGCGTCCAGGCTGGCTTCCACGGAACCCTGGTGGTTGCTGACCGAAGTTCGACACCTGTCCAGGAGCAATCAAAGATCCTGGGCTACCTCCGGCAGTGCCAGCACTCGCTGGTGGCAGATACGTCCTATCCAACTTGTCTGCATAGCCATAGGCTAGCAAAGAAAGCACGATAAACTGTAAAGTAAAAACATTTAAAATTAATAAAATTTGAACTATTAGATGATATCTGAACGCGTAATTTGCCATAACTATGGCGCCGTAGAACAATTACTTCGCATGTAGTCAAAAGCATTGAAAACGGGTCACTTAGTACAGAATTTCCACAGAAAGTAACCCGTTTTCATTGCTTCTGAGTGAATTAGTACAGAAAAACTCCCGATGTTAATGCGACCTATAATTTTCTAGCTAATAACTCTTAAACGGCTGAGCCAATTTTTATCAAACTTAGCTCAAAACTACGCTACTTAAAGTAGCTTTATGTTGAAAAAAACACGTCCAATTCGGTTCATCCGTTTTGGAACTACAGCCACAAATACGCAGACATAAAGGTTAAACTTGTAACACCCCTTAGCGTCGTCTAGAGAATGATCTAATTGGATTGTTAATTGATATTGCTATTTAAAGATTTAGTTACCAGCTTCATGTCCAAGCTGTGTGTGCCGGTGGTGGGTTGCGAATGTGCTGTTTGATGCAGCGCATCCTATTTATATAACGGCGAAGTCGTTCACATCGCGTTACTTAAATCCGTACTCACGGTCCTCACCTTTGACTGATGAGGATTCCTTGTTAAATGGCCGATAGACTCGAATTATACGTGTAAGTTATTGTTTTTTATAGAATGCCGTTATTAGTTACATATTTTTATTTTTAAATAAAATATGGTAAACATCTTGGCCTGATTGTGCAAAATGTGGTTACAGAATTATCAACAAGTCTTTTTAGAGTTGTTGGTATTTCTGTAGCTCTGCCTACCCCACTCTGGGAATAAAGGCGTGATGTTATGTATGTGTATGTATGTAATTAAAATACGATTTTATGTGAACGGAGAAAACTATTTCTTATGATATATGAAAAGGGCATTTTTTTATTGTTAATGTGGTGCATTAATGCCATAGCAATCGTTGACTTTAGATCCGTGATTTATTTGATAATAAATATTAAATGATAATAATATGTATACACTGTCATACTTTTTTTTAATATTATACTAATTATCAACGTTAATAAATGGAAAAAAAATCGGTTATCGAAATGAACGCACATTAATTTACAAAAAAAAAAGGTACCTACCAATATGTTATTTGGCATTTAGTTTCAACTTTCACAAGAAAAAAAAACTTAACGAAACAAAAACTGAATTCGTTTATAATTATACAAACGGAACCTAACCTTAATATCATGTCTATAAAAAATCTCCAGTTCTCTAAAATTGTTTAGACACAGAATATTATGATAAAATCGCCAATTAAACAATTACTTTTCAAAACATGTTAACTTAATTTCTATATATACTCTATTCTTCCAATGTTGTAATCATCTGTAAAAAATAATCATCATTATTTTCTCATCATCCAACGGCCCCTTAAGCGGTATCTGTGTGCGTATTACCCAACATCCCGATCGATATTGCTCTGATAGACTAATTATTTGCGCTTGCGCATCTTTGTGTGTGTGTGTTTACAAGATTTTTCCGCGGCTCCTTTGACCAGTGACGTGTTACCACCATTCTAAGTAGACCCCTGCTCTCATAGTAACTGTTACATATACCAGCTCGGGGTATTTAAAGAAGACAGGTCGGGTCAAAAGTTACACGAATATCGTGAGTGCAATATTGGTTTGTAAGTGCCCGAGTTTACTCTTGATTAAAAATTACTTTTGACAAGTGCAAGGTCTTGACATGCTAAAAAAAGAAAATTGATTTTGTAAAACTAAATGCCTTTAGTTTAGGCGCCATCAAATATATATTACTAGAGGACGCCCGCGACTTCGTATGTGTAGAATTAGTTTCCCTTTAACCCTTAAAGGGATGAATTTCCAAAAATCTTTTCAGGATATCCAAGAACTATTCCCTCTATGGGTCTCTAGGTCCAGCGGATTCGGCAGTGCGGTTTTTTTTTGTGAGTCCCCTGAAGGGCCAAAGACAAGATTCCTTGCTTTAGTTTGCATGAAATGTAAAAGATACTACGTTTGAGAGGCAGAGGTGAAAATCCCTTCCGAAGACCTGGGAATATTGATACTGCCGGGCCCGCACCGGCTAAAAACACCAATGCCCCATTTTGGCAAAAGTTAATAAACTCCCGCGTACACTAACTACCCCAGCCACTGCTGAAAGGCCGGAGGAGAATTGCATTCCTCCGTTCACTTACTCGCGGGGTTAAAGAAAAAGGGGACTGGGAATGGGGAAGGAAGAGGGGGAGGGGGAGGGTTTGCTTAAAACCAGATGAGTCGCGGAGTGGGTGGCCTGATTCACGTATGCTTACAGACTAGGGGCTTCCTTTCTTTTGCCTTGAAATGGACGAGTTGGGTCGGAGATCTTTTCGGACTGCTAGTGTGGCTGTGGATGCCATCTTTAGGGTTGGGGCTTCCCTTTTCTTGTTTTTGAGGCATAGTTATTGCCTGGCGGTTTTTTTTTTGCGCATGTCTCCCTGCACTGCCCTCTTTTGGCCTATTCCATTGCGTCGCCTCTACAATCTGCTAAAATTAAGGGCGAGGGACACACGTGTCGGTCGGACATGGGACTGCTGAAGGGCCGTGGAGAAGTTCATTCCTCGTTTCGGCGTCCACGGGATCTTCCGCGGGATCTTTTGACCCACCTGACCGGCACCCGATAGGTGTTTGGGAGTTGCTTATCTTTCAGTCGTTCAATCACGGTACTGTTTTATATATTTAGATAAGGTACTCGTTATGGTTATCTCCATACATTGGGTTGCGATTAGTTTACAAACTGCAAAGAAACTTTACAATCGTAATAAATTTTTTATGATGGAGCAACGAATTCCTTCATATTCCTTATTGTTTTCCTTTACTTGTGTTGTACCTTCCTTCTTGCCAAATTTCAGGATTCTACGTCTATTTGAAGTACCCTATAAATTAAGACTCCCTTGAGGGTATCAAAATATACGTTTATTGCAGCAACGGCCGTTTTTTTTTATTTTAATTTAGAAGTTTGATTTGTTCACAACTACACGGGACTGTAAACCTGAGTATAATTATGGTTTTAATTTTAACTCGACACCCTCACGCGTTACCGAAATACAACAGTGATCCCATATCTCTTAAATTTGCATCCTCTAAATATAGAAAAAATTGTTTTTTAACCCGTGCGAGCGGAGACTTGAATGTTTTGGTAAAAGAAATTGATTTAGATATATTTAATTGTAAGATCCCTTCTGTGTGGCGAAGTCTGACAGCGAAATGTTTTAATTGAGCGTGCTTTATTTATTTAGGTGTAGTGTTATTGTGCTTTTTAACTTGCTGCCGTTACTGGATGCTATACAGCAGAAATAAATCCTTTTTCTCTATTTTTCACTCCTAGTGCATTTGCTTCTGTGTCGGTGTGTGGCACTCAGTAGTTTTAAGGTCAACTTTAATAAGTATTCAATTACTATATGTGAGATCCTTTAATTGGTTCCTTATTTCTTAATCCTTTGTTCTATTCTGTAACTGCAACTGTTGGATTTCCTTTAATAAATAATTAAATAAATAAATAAATAAGGGTTCCGTTTTTCATTTTTAGGTACGGATCACTTAGTAGCCACAATAAGTATTTTGTCCTCGCACACCGCTCCACTACCTCGCACAGCTCTGGTGGAAAAGCAGCCTAAGCCTCGTCAGACCCAATATTTATTTTTGTAACATTTTAATTACAACCTTATGGAATTGACTATAGGATGCCATTTATTATTGGTACTATGTCCTCAAGCGAGGACCTGGGGACTCAGGAAGTTAGAGGACGGTTATGTTCAGCATTGGACGTCTTTCGGCTGGAATGATGAATGAATAGTAGGCATAGTCACTAACGTTTATTTAGGATCCATTTTAAGTCTTAAGTCAAATTGACATTCGAAAGCAGTAAGATTAAGTTTGTTGTAAGTTACAAATGACTTGGAATCTCTAATGACATTGACGACAACAACCTATTTTTTGGAAGTGTGATAAATTAACGTTTGTGACTATACATATAAAAATTAATGTACTTATATACCGCCTGTTTCACAATCGTCAAGTAAAACATATTGTCAAATAAATTTAACCCTTTACCTTTCTTTCACTTAAAAATAGATATAGAGAGGGCTGTCTTTATTTGACAGATGAATTTACTTGTCAATTGTGAAACAGGCCCTTAACTAAAAAGTACTTATAAAATACTTTGCGTTATTGTTTCTAATGGAAAACGTGTCAAAGCCACAACTTAAATAAAGTAGAGATACAAAACAATTATTAATAAAAAGCGTAGTTCGTGTGTTTGCATGTCTATCTGTCTATCTGCGGCTGTATCTTAGAAACCGTAATAGTTAAACACCTTCATTTTAGTGGTGGTAGGACCCTGTGCAGGGTCCGTCCGGATCGCTACCACCATCTTATCCTTTAACCACCCGCCAAGCAGCAGTGTTCGCATTGTTGTGTTCTGGTGTGGGGATAAGACAACCGGTGAAATGACTAGCATAGAGGCATTCCATCTTAGTCCTCAGGGTTGGCAACGCATTTGAGGTCTTAGGATTATAGTCTTGAGAATTCAAATGTCTATGGGTCTCAGATTCCACTTACCATCAGGTGGCCTAAGTGCTTCTGTGCCTTTTCCTTAATAAAAAAAAAAAAAAACAGAGTATTTAATACCCATACTTAATACTTTAACCTTTATATTCGTACAAACAAATAATCGAAATAAAATAGGGTATACATGACGGCACGGAACCCTTCGCGTGCGACTCCGACCATCCCTTAACCGGTTTTTTCTTCTTTTTCTACCCAAACTATTATAATATCCGTATCCTTATTTCCTTACTTTGATTGTTCCAAGGAAATAGTCGACACGGTGGCCTAGTTGGGAGTGACCCTGCCTTCGAAGCCAGCGGTCCTGGGTTCAAATCCCGGTAAGGGCAGATATTTGTGTGATGAGCGCGAATATTTGTTCCTGAGTCTTGGATGTGTTTGTGTGTTTTGGTTGTTGTGTGTGTATTTAATTATTTATTTTCTCTATCTAAGTATGTTTATCGTTATGTAGTACCCATAGAACAAGCCTTGAGTATGGTTTGGGGCTAGGTCAATTTGTGTGACATTGTCCTGTGATATTTATTTATTTTTAATTGCCTGGATTAATGTCCCACTGCTGGGCAAAGGCCTCTCCCTCGGATTTTAATTCCGGTCTGTCCATAGCAATTTGTGACTTCTCCGCTTCTCCTTGGTTTACCACAGCGACGGTAGCCGTCCCGTGGCACCCACTCAGAAAATATCTGTTCCCACCTGGGTGCATTCGGCAAACGTGACCGGCCCAATCCCACTTTAACCTGGCGATTTTCCCGCCAAAATAAGCTATGCCAGTTTTGGAGCGCAGTGAGGTGTACCCATATCGCACGCGATCCGGTCTTTTAACACCCAAAATGCTGCGCTATATTGCTCTTTGGCAACCCTTCAACCTGGGTTAGTGACCACGTTTGGGCACCGTATGTTAGGTTAGGACAGGCAGTACACAATAATATGCAATAATAGTCAGACCTACGTATTATGAAAAGAAAATAATACCAAGAATAATATTGCAATTGACGTCAAAAAATGCTTGTATGATAAAATTACGGACATGTAAACTAATTTTGTAAAGTTACATGTCTGTTCTCAGGCACGTGCTGCGAATTAGTCTGAATCATTTATCCCGCGAAAAAACAACAGTAATAAAAGACCAGGGACAGGTATAAACTTTTTATCCCAAAAAATCAGTTCCAGAGAGCATAGCGATAAACAACGCGTTCATACTAAATACTCGACTGGAGATCGCCGGTGGCCTAGTGGCTTAGGGGGTCGACTTGTGATCGTAAGGTTCCGAGTTCGAGCCCCGCGGTCACCATGTACCGATGAGTTTTTCTAACTTAAGTCCCTTACCTGATGCGCTTTCGATGAAGAAAAAACATCGTGAGGAAACCTGCACATTCGAACAGCTGAGTGTGTAAGAGGGTAATTGCACAAAAGATCCTAAAGAAACCGAAGTGTATCCAAAAGGGCCCATCTGTAAGATAAAATATATACAATAACATCACGCCTTCATTCCCAGATTGGGGTAGGCTGAGCTACAGACACCAACTACTCAAAAAAGATTGGTTTATAACTCTGTAACCACATTTTGCACAATCAGGCCAAGAAGTTTACTAGTGTATCATAGTGTCAGGTTGCAAGCCCATCTCCTAACAGTAACCCGAGCCTTTATTCCCGTAATCGCCTCTTACGACACTCACGGGAAGACATGGAGTAGCATTGTTCTAACCCGACAACCACACGGGAGATAATATAAGACAAGATAAATACTCGACCGTGAGCATTGTCAAACAATTGTACCTACTAGAATAATTGAAAACAATACAATTACGTGTACAAATACATTACAGCATATCAGACTTACTTGAAAAACATTATACAATAAAATTGCTACGACAATAGACTGTCAAAATATTTGGTTAAAGATAGTAAACATGCTAATACCCATTATACTAACAAGTAAACACATCGTATTGTACCAGGCTTGTAGTCTCCCATAATGCTAGCAGCATTAACCGGCTATATTGCTGTAGATAATCTTTACGTTGCACCATAGCCTCCTCACTTCCTAGATTCTCTCTTGAGGACATAATATCCAGGGATCGGCCCGCTATCCCATTCAAGGGGTTTCGAATGTGTTTTTATAAGGGTTTTACTTAGAAAAGCCGTATCGCTTAAAAGCCGTTCGATTTGCTTTTTGAAATCCGCTATCCCATTCAAGGGGTTTTGACTGGATTTTAAGGGGTTTTAATTAGAAAAGTTGTTCGATATGCTTTTTAAAGCGCTATTTATAAGTGTTACCCTTATAGTGAATGGTTAGTTTAACAAATGACTTAGTCATATATTTCTTTCCAAGAGGTTATTCTTTTAGTGGAGTATTCTATTGAGAGGTTAGTCTTTCAAAGGCTTTTACCGGTGAATGGGTGGGCGGGTCCCTGATAGATGCGGGGATCGTACCACCAGATCCTGAGTTCTGGTTTATGTGGGCCAGAAGGTGGACAAGCTCTAACTGGCCCTAATGAATGAAAGACGACGCGAGTGGAAAAAAATATATAGAAGTGTCAAAGAAAAGGACAAGACTTACCGCTATGCCACTGGCATCCAGTTCGGAGCAGTCAGAGGTCGTCAGTTCAGTCGATTCTGTCTCGGTCGGTATCGTCTTTTCAGTCGGCGTGCACTGGATCTATTATTTCTTTACGTTGCGGGATCTAGGTTTATAAAGCGGGTTCGAAAATTAAAAATGGTTTCCTAAACAATGTTTTCAAAAATTATTCTCAATCAGCAGATCGCGAGCGAATTGACACAACGACCGTCAAAAATATTTATGAAAAAAAAAATATTATCGATATGCACCGATACATACACTTTGGATACAATAATCATGTTAGTAAAAGCTAAGGATAGGTACATAGGTATCTCTTACAGACTACAGGTACAAGGACCGGAGGAATACCTACTAGTCCCCACACTAGGCAACGCATCATAGTCTGATATGCTTAAAAATAGAACGAAATGGTAGCGGCAAAGCGGCGGGAAGGATTCGGAGAAAGAAGGCGGTGTTATGGCGATAACACTAATAATATCAAACAAAAGGTTGACTCGCTATAATATATCTCACGAGGATAGAGGATGCCAGTGACTTTTTACCAGACCTTCATAACGCTGTGAAAAATATTTCAGCTTATACGTTCCATGTTTAGCCGACCAAGTCCACGCGTCCATTCTGAGGCCCGGGTCACCGATAAGTTCAGTGTAACTGTGGCCTTGCACCAGGTATCGACTTTAAGCCCTTATCTGTTTCTATTTATGGATGCTCTGACGTCAGACATACAGAGGCCGAATTTAAGAAGCTACAAGTTGCAAATTACAAGCGGAAGTCTCCGTGTAACTCATTTTGCTAGAAAGAGAGTTCCGCTTGTAATTTGTAAGTTGTAGCTTAGTATTACGGCCACAGGAAGAGGCTACGTGGTGTATGCTGTTCACTGACGACATTGTCTTGGTTGGTGAAAATGATATTTAGATCACATCTGTTTTGCGACTTTGGTAGTTCATCCGATTTTTCCCACATAACCTTAAATGATAGGCACTTACCTGTCTGTTCTGACTTCTGGTATCTTGGTTCATTGATCCAACATGATGGGGACATTGACTGTGACGTCAGGAACATAATAAAGGCAGGGTGGAAATGGCGACAGGTTTCTGGGGTCACATGTGACCCGCAAATACCTCTCAAGCTCAAGGGCAAAATTTACAAGACCATTGTGAGACCAGTCGTCACGTATGGGTCGAGTGTTGGCCTACCAAGGAGCAGCTTGAAAGTAGCACCAAATAGTTGAGGAGCAATACATTGCCATGGTATGGCGTTTACAGATAGATTCCGCACTCCCAAAAGTGTCCCGAAACGCGGTTCTTTCCAGTTGTCACGAAAACCGTGCAAGGTACATGAAAAGTGTGAAGGTACAAAATGAACCGTGATAAATTAACTATCAACTTTTTTTACATATAAAAGCGATATCACATATTGTTCCGCGCAATCTGCCACGAAATAATTAACGACTCTTATCAAAGTCGATTTTTTTTCTTATAACTTAATTTTCTCAAAAAAAAATGCTGCTTTACCACTAAGATATGTAGTTTTATTATATAATAGAATATTTGTGTAAAAAGACATAAAAAATAATTTTTTACTCTTTAA
This sequence comes from Acleris holmiana, assembly GCA_949316455.1. NCBI lineage: Eukaryota > Metazoa > Arthropoda > Insecta > Lepidoptera > Tortricidae > Acleris > Acleris holmiana. The sequence continues at coordinate 16,547,347 of OX438779.1, forward strand.
TTTCAAGTTAAATGAAGTGAATTTTCAAAATAGTATATCAACGTGAAATTAGTATAGCACGTATAAGAAATTTGTAACCAAAAGCCTTCTTGGCTTCTCATTCCTTTGTTTTCTTATATTTCTTAAAACAAGAAGTACAGTATTTATCTCTTTACTCGAGGGGGAGGTCAAACCATTTTCGCGCCCCATTTCATTATTTTAGCTAAATGGGCCCTTAAAAACATTAAAAAAATGTATAATTTGTTTTGACTTTGGGTCAACAAGACGCTTCTAGTTACGAACATTTGAAAAGTCTAGCTCCAACCCTTTAGCTGTAAAACAAACCCTGTTGAATAATGACCCTACAAACTAATATTTTTTCATGTTTTGGCTTTGCAACTATATATAATGGTATAAAATATGTATGAATATACATATTTTATACCCTTTAAATTTTCTGTAACAGTAAAAAAACATTAGAATCACTTCAGGCGTTTGAGACATTTTTGCGTAAAACGTAGTGAAAACTTTTCCCGAAAAAAGTAGCTAAGAAAAGTAGATAAAACAAATTATAATGTTAATAATGACTACTACACGTAACAAGGGGGACAAGGCATTCAAAAAGCGGAGGCTCTATCCTAGATGAAAACGCTAGTTGCGTTTTTCAAATGTATTGGATGACAATTTTGACGACGTGGTTTATCGTAACGCTCGAGGATGTCATTCCATGCATTGTTAGTGACAGAAAAGAAAACCGGGCAAGAGCATATCGGACCATGCTCAGTGTAGGGTTCCGAAGCCGTTAAGTACCTACTACAAACATAAAAAAGCGGCCAAGTGCGAGTCGGACTCCGTAGCAGCAAGTAACACAATATAAAAGTTCGTTGTAGCTTTGATCAATGTTTTTATGACGTATTAAAAAAAAAACTACTTACTAGATCTCGTTCAAACCAATTTTCGGTGGAAGTTTGCATGGTAATGTACATCATATATTTTTTTAGTTCTATCATTCTCTTATTTTAGAAGTTACAGGGGGGGGGCACATATTTCAACACTTTGGAAGTGTCTCTCGCGCAAACTGTTCAGTTTAGAAAAAAATAATCTTAGTAACCTCAATATCATTTTTGAAGACCTATCCATAGATACCCACACGTATGGGACTGATGAAAAAAAAATTGAGTTTCAGTTCTAAGTATGGGGAACCCCCAAAATTAATGTTTTTTGTGTGAAAATCTTAATGCGGTTCACAGAATACATCTACTTACCAAGTTTCAACAGTGTAGTTCTTATAGTTTCGGAAAAAAGTGACTGACATACGGACGGACAGACAGACAGACATGACGAATCTATAAGGGTTCCGTTTTTTGCCATTTGGCTACGGAACCCTAAAAATCATCAAGTAATCACTAATTTTCTATTTAAACTCAATTGGTGCCGTCTTAGATGATTTTAGTAGGTATAAACACTTTAATCGCCTGTATCTCAAGAACCAATGATGTCTACTTATTCGTGATAGTTTTCCTTTAAAATTGGCTACATAAAATATGCTCTTTCATTTTAGATTTTTTTCAGATTTTTAGTATTTGTAGTTTTGGCTGGGGGGGACCCTTGAGTCTAACAAAAATTAGCGCTTTAAAGCTTAATATTTCATAAAAGGATTACTTAATCGAAAAACTATTTTTACAAACCCATCATATTTTTGAAAGACCTATCCAACAACACCTTACACGACGGCAAGACGGCTTACCTTGGGTAGACAAAAAAAATATATACATCCCCACGTTACGTGTAGGGGAGAGAAAGTTATTTTTTTTATTTTTAACTTTTTATTGAACCACTTTGCTGGCGTGACTAATATGAATATTCGTGCCAAATTGCAGCTTTCTAGTACTAATAGTCTTTGCACTAGGCTGCGGACGGACGGACGGACATGGCGAAACTATAAGGGTTCCTAGTTTGACTACGGAACCCTAAAAACGTTAGGAGCGTTTGCATCTTGGGTAGGGGCTCAGGGTGTTTGCATAACATCTTGACTGCCCGTTCATTAAATTCTATGTCGACCTTGTTACGAACAGAACCATACATACATAATTACATACACAACATCACGCCCTAATTCCTAGAGCGGGGTAGGCAGAGCTACAGAAATACCAACAACTCTAAAATACTTCTTGATCCCTCTTCAAGCAGAACCAAGTGTCTTTTTATGTGTATAAAGTATTTCAGTGGATTTTTATTTTATAATATGCTAGGCTAACAATTAGTTATTTAGTAAAAATATTACTGACAAAGTATGGATCAATATTGAGGTCTCAATTTTATTTAAAGAAAGGTTTTTTTTACCCCCTGTGTAAGTTATAAGTTTGTTTATTATAAGTGTTATTAACCTTTGGTTTTTTAGGTAGACTATTATAAATAATACACATGTATGTATTTCTCTATATAAGTATATTTATCGTTGTTCAGTATCCATAGTACAAGGCTAGAGCTTAGTTTGGGACTAGGTCAATTAGTGTGACATTGTCCCGTGGTATTTTCATTTAGTTTTCATAATCGCTACGGTTTTGCATCAAATCTAACCAAAATTGTCATGTCTGACCTTTCAGAACATTCCAGATTAGGGCAGCATCACCGTAAGACGCTATCTGGGCCAATAAATAATAACATCTCACGACTCAGCCCTGTAGGTACAATCTATTTGAATCAAAGGCAACTATGGAACTATGTCACAGAGACGTAATAATCCAAATCGTAAGAGGCTTCTTAAGAACTGAATTATAACGTCACTTTGACAGAGTTCCATTGTCACCTATGATTTAAATTGTTTGTGTATATATGCTGACTTTATTAAGCCATTGGGTTTTAGTACGGTATTAGAGTAATAGGCCGTCGTATAATCATAGTCATAAATGCGCATGGGCATGCTAGCTTTAGGGATTTGAGTGAGGTAGATCCACTGAATTAAAAGCTTAGATACCAATCTTAGGCTATATTATACTTGACTAAACCATGTATCCTACGACATGTTATCATATTATTGTTACCATGAACTATTAAAAGTAAATAAATCACAGGACAATCTCACACAAATTGACCTAGTCCCAAACTAAGCTCCAAGTTTGTACTATGGGTGCTAGACAACGATAAACTTACTTAAATACATAGAAAACATCCATGAGTCAGGAACAAATACTTGTGCTCATCACACAAATATCTGCCCTTACCGGGATTTAAACCCTAGCTTCGAAGGCAGGATCACTACCAACTAGGCTAGCGTGTTGTCGAAGGGTTGAATTGTAAAAGGTAACAAGTGTATACCTTACTTAAATTATTTTTTGAAAACAGTTTTTTTTTTTTTAGTGGACTGACAAAATAAAATAGCATAGCATATACTTATAGGTAATATTCTTTTTTTGTCCGAGTAACTAAAAATATAAACAAACAAAAAAAAATGTGTGTTTTTGAGACAAACCTCTATATCTATAAGCATGATCTAAAAAAATACCTTTTCAAAAAAATCCTGTATGCATGCATGCATATTTTATATTATGCCAAAAAAAGAAAAACAAAACACTGGCGATAAAACAAAAATAAACAAGGACAAAGAAGGACTTATACCTCGTTGCCAATTGTCTACTAATAGCTTTGGTCCCATCATAATTGAGACTTTTAGCCAGGGGGTGATTCTCTCCACACAGCGCTGCGTTGATCTTAAAGGTGAAGTTTTATCTGGCAAGTTTAAGAAGTCCCGTCGGGTACAAAACACATTTTAGCGCGTGCCTTCTCAATTAGGCAGCAGGCAGGTGAGTCGAGTTCAGTGTCGTATAAAGCTGCCTAATAGAGAAGGTACGCGCTAAAATGTGTTTTGTACGCTCCGACGGGACTTCTTAAACTTGCCAGATGAAACTGAAACAAGTCCCCCCCCCCCCTAAAGCCAAAACTACAAATACAAAAATCAGAAAAAAAACTTAAGAGCATATAAAAGAGCATATAACGAAATTTAAAGGAAAACTATCACGACTAAGTCACGACCAAGACATCATTGGTTCTTGAGATACAGGCGATTAAAGTGTTTATACCTACTAAAATCATCTAAGACGGCACCAACTGACTTTAAATAGAAAATTAGTTATTACTTGTTTATTTTAATGTTTCTAGTACTTGACGGCTTCGGAATCCTACACTGAGCATGGTCCGACATGCTCTTGCCCGGTTTTTTTTACATTAAGGTAATATTTTCTCGCTGCTGAGGTTAAAAATTTTAGGTATGTGCAACACAAGACCAAAGCTATTTGCATCTCGTGTCTTTGGATCCCCCACTGCACTCAGGATTTTAACCTAGAATCACTCGCCACGCCATATATTCAATTCTAGAATCCTTCGCTTGCTCGGGATTCAAAATCAACACTCGCTGCAAAAACCAATTTTGCTCTCTTGTTGCACAAATAACTATTTCATGTCCTTCCTAAATTGGCAGCATTATCATATGGCGGAGTTTCTTAGCTAGTTTTTATGAAAATTGGTTGTTCCGTTTGAGACATATCAGATCAGCCCTGATGAAATGGGTCGCCATTTTAGGGTTTGAATTTATTTAATAGTTAATTGGTAAACTTGTCTATAAGAACCCTGTGTGGTTGCCGGGTTAGAATAGTGCCACTCCATGTCTTCCCGTGGATGTCGTAAAGGCGACTACGGGAATAAGGGCTTGTAGTACTGTTAAGCGATGGGCCTGCAACCTGTCACTAATACACTAGTTAACATCTTAGCCTACTCGTGAAAAATGTGGTTACAGAATTATCAACAAGTATTTTTAGGGTTGTTGGTATTTATGTAGCTCTGCCCACCCCACTCTGGGAACGAAGGCGTGATGTTATGTTTATGTTTATGTATTTGGTAAACTTGTCTATAAGAAAATGCCCTTACCAAATTGAAAGGTTTGTTCAATCGCCTTAAATGTTTATGGCATCCCATTAACAAATACATTGAATGGACCGCAACATCAACAACCAATTGGTCTCGCAAGGCCACGGCAACCGTTATTAACTTAGAAATTACCGCATCCAATGATGAATGGGCGATATTTATCAAAACCCCGGGTGGTCTGCCACTCCTTTATGCATTTGATGCTATGAAGTACGTTCTGGCTACATTTTGTAGAGAAATTCTAGCGTTGGCCCCAGTAACAACCCCATGAGTTGCTATCGAAAACTCATAATTATCACGTTCTACAATCGATAGCGAGTGAACGAATCGAATATGAACTCGTACCATGAGTCACATATACGTAACTATTCTCGCCAACATTAACGATAGTTCGTGTAGTTAGGTGTAACGTGCCTAATATCACATGGTAAATTAATGAAAATACTATGTAAGGATGATATTGGACAAAATCTTTAGTTCTATAAGTGACCGCTACAGGCGCGTATAATTCTCGATACAAATCATTGATGCCATCGCTAGCGCTAGGTACGGTCCCTGTAAACTTATGTTAGTGGTACAATTACAAATAGTTAGTCGCTTACGCTTAGATGTCGATAGGTTACCGTTGGACTCATTCATAGTAGTGGTTCTATAAGTTACCGCTAGAGGCGCCTACAATTGTCCATACAAATCATTGATGCCGTGTCGCTAGCGACTACACTCACTGTAGACTCATGGAAGTGGAACATGAGTTTATTTTTAATATTGAATTTTAACGTTATGCTATTGGCTTAATTCGTTTTAACAAGCTTTTATTTGACTTGCTTCGTTTTTATGTCAGGCATTTCAAGAGCGTAGCCACGATATTAAAAACATTTACGGCGTTAACATTTATATTTTCTATCTACTTAAAATGTATACAGTTGAAAAGCGGTCGAGCAATCTGGGGCCCTAGCCAAGATGCAAACGCTCCTAACGTTTTTCTTTTCTATCGCTCAATATGTATGGGATGACAGTCGACCACGTGCCTTATCGAAACGCACGAGAATGTCATCCCATACATTTTGAGCGATAGAAAAGAAAATCGTTAGGAGCGTTTGCATCTTGGCTAGGGCCCCTGTCATAGGCTTAGGTATCTTATGTACTTTCGATTATCAAAAATCGCTAAATTGACATTATGCACTTTGACCAGTTCAAATCTTGCAAGTCAACTTTGGAACGCTTACTGTCATCGTAATGGGTTGAGATTTTAAATAAGTACAGTCAAGGTCATAAATATGTCGCACATCCTGTAAAAAACTGTCATAACACAAAAACTACAAATATTAACCAATGATACAAAAAAAATGCACTCTTTTTTCTTTATAATCTACAAAAACGCCATATTCTTAACTCAAAAAATCGCGGACAGAGGGCGCTTGTGTCTGTTTAATCCGGAGTGACATTGACACGCCGTCAATCTACAACAGTGCCGTAACAGTGTTTGCCTTACGACTCTTTTTTAGAGGATGTGCGATGTATACAATTTAGTACCTTGTCTATTTAACGTCATGTTTAAACTGCCATATGAAATTGTCACAGGGATTAAAGTTACAAGGTACTGACAATTTTTTTTTGCAATATTATGGTAAGTATAATATGAGTTGCTGAGTCTTGGACGTGTTTTTGTATATTTAACTACCTAAGTTAAGTCGGGGGGGTCTATTCGGACAAAGGATCAAAAGCGACTTTTAAACATTTTAAAGGAAGAGAAGTTTTTAAACGATTTTTTCTCACGTTTCATTGCCGTTACATTTATGTTTTATGTTGTTAGTAATCATTTATCATTTCATATAATTTTAGGTATTTAAATTACTATGAGTATAAAAGGACGCAAAAATACTTTTAAAAACGTTATTAACACTTTGTACCAACAAAAGAGATAACAATTATAAAATACATTTAAAAAATGTAAGGATGTACAAAGGCGAACTATAAATTATCATTTTAAGGGATCTCTTCCAGTTAACCTTTGAGCAAATGAGAAATAATATACCCGCCTTAACTTATTTATAATGAAGAAATATCTCCTTACGTGTATGTTCAAACCAAATTAACATTAATTAATAATTTAATCAGAATAAATAATTAAAAATATATAAAAAAGGAATAAATAAGTAAAACAATAGATGTATTATTTACAGGAATAATTTATTATAGAGCACATTTTACATTAAATATACAGTAGAAGCATGGATGGTATTAAATATTACTATTATTAATTATCACGCGCATCTAAAATATAATCTAATATCAATTATATTACTGACACTTTCACAACGTTGTATCACAAATAGAGCTCCAGTTCTAAAAGTTACAAATACCACAATATTTTTAGAATTCCGTACCCAAGAGACTCTATTACTAAGCCTCCGCTGTCTGCCCGTCCTTTTATCTGTCGACGGGCTACATCTCATTCACCGTAATAGGTAGACAGTTGAAATTTTCAGAGTATGTATTTTCTATTGCCGGATTATAAAATATATTTTTTTAATAATAAATAGGCATTCTTCCCGTCTGACTGAAATTTGTATATTTTTTTTAGTAGATACTCGTAATTACGATTCAATTTAAAGTCGTTTACTTAGTTTCAAACGTAAAAATTGTTATCTTTTAGAACTTGAGCCTTTCAAGAGTTCATGCTATGGCACTTAAATCAACTTAATAGTGGTATCCATTCTCGTCAAAGCTTGGCGGTTTCCTCGGTCCTCCGAAGACCTCTCCCCTCCCTGCGACTGACTGACTCTGATCCGGTCTTAAACCTGAGCTACCCTGGAATGAGTTCTGACCAAACTGATTCTCTCCACCAAATTGATTAAGTCTGCGTTGTCCGAAGTTTTGCGATTGGCCAAAGCCAGCATTGCAACAAGACTGCCTACCGTTCTGACCAATAGGCCTTGAATTCTCAACGGCGGAGCTACCGAATTTACCTTGAGATTGAGGAGTTAACGGTCTGCGCTGGCTAGTCTGGGTTGCCTGAAATTGGTTGTTTCCTTCGTCAGTGCCTTGTGCTGATTGGCCGAATTGTTGTCTAGGTGGCTTCGTGTTGAACTGGTCATCAGTTGCCTGTTCTTGCGTGGTCTGAGCACCGAACTGATCGGCTTGGGGCACTTTCGCAGCCTGACCAAATCGTACGGGCTTAGAGCCGAAAGATCCAAATGATGGCTTTTCAGGTTCGGATACAGATGATTGGCTAAACTGAGGTCGAGCTTCAAACTGTTCCTGCTGAGGCGATTTAGTAGGTTGACCGAATCTGCTTGGCTTAGAAGCAGAAGATGGCCCAGTCGTAGGCTGCTGAGCTTCAGCAATAGTTGACTGGCTTATTTGAGGACGTGACTGGGTAGGCTTGGAACTTTGAACCTTGGTTCCGAACTGACCAAAGCCATCTTTAGGTGCAGGAGGAAGTTCCGCCGGTTTGTTGTATTCGTAAAGTTCACCGTCGTACTGCGGGTTGGTCACTGGGGTATCAGCTGGAGTTTCATCGTCATCCAGTTTAGGCTGTTTGACGTCTTGTAATGGCTGCTGGCTAAGAGGTTGCGCAGTTTCAGGGCTCTGCTGTTCGAATTGCTGACCTTGGTTCGATTGCGGTTGAGCTGTCGTTTGAGCCACAAAAGGCTTGTTTGCTTTTGGATAAGAAGGCCGATTCGATTGGAATGGCGACTGCTGGAACTGTTGCCTGGTTTGAACAAACTGTTGCCTGTTAAAACCAGTAGCAGATGTAGGAGCGGCAAAGGAAGAAGCAGACGCTTCAGTGATTCCATTGGTAGCAGAAGCAACAGCGTTACCCTGGAACTGGTTATCAATGGGGGTAGATTCAGTAGACACAACGGATGGCCTGGGATACCTAGTGGTACCTTGGCGTTGACCATTCTGGCTCGGGAACGGAGTGGAAGGATAGTTTTCTTCTTCAGAAAATTGCGTAGTTTGAGAAGATAATGAGGGTCGCTGAGTTACTCTATTAAATTGATGAGATGGCGCACTTGGAAATCTTGATCCTTGGGTGTTAGGTGTGTTGAAGGTTTTAGTTGGCTGATTGTAATAATATGAGTCATCCTGATGATTAGACTGCTGAGCAAACTGAGGTTTTTGAGTACTAGGAGCAAAAGACGGTTCCGAGTTCTGAGAAAACTGATTCTGTGAAAATTGTGGGCGTTTGTTGCCGAATTGGGATTGTTGATTAAACTGTTCTTGAACTTGAGGTGCTTGAGAAGAGAATACCGATTGAGAATGTTTGTTTCCATTTAGAGGTCGGTTGTTAGAGTTCTGAGGACGAGATTGAGTAAAAGATGGAATAGTAGGCCGAGCTGTAGCTCTAGTAGGTTCACGCTGAGTATTTTGGAAACCAAACTGAGGCTTTCCAGGGCGGGATTGAGCATCAAACCCAAATGCATTGGTAGCCGCTGGTGCAGAAGGTTGAGAACCATCTTGGTTAGAGTACTCAAACGGAGTAGTCAATTCTGTATCAGGGATTGATGTTGCTTGCTGAGCGTTTAGAGAAGTAGAGCTAGGCTGGGCTGGGAACTGATTACGTCCGCCTTGAGTGCCAAATTGTGGTCGACTACCCTGCGATGACGGGAAACGATTTGCATTTTGATTGAACTGGTTAGAGGTGCTGCTTTGTTTAACACCGTTAAATTTGTTTTGGTTCGTTGGTCTAGAGAAGGCTGGAGCTGCAGGCCGGATTGGGGTTTCTTGGTTATCCTGTGAGTCTGAATGGAAATCTCCAGAGCCCTCGGTCGTTTCTTGCTGGAAAGTTGAAGACGAATCAGCGTCAGGTGTGATCGCATCAGCAGAAGATACCTGAGGTCTAGTATTCTGAGGTCGGTTTTGATTATTGAAAGGAGGCAAATATTCATTTCTTGATCCAAATCGATTGCCAGTAAGTGAATTGCTTTGGAAATTGCCTTTGCCATTCGAAGCAGTTTGGAATTGGTTTACTGGCGTTCCGTCCTCAATGGGTTGTCTCTGGTTATTAGGGTTGAACGGCGGGTTGTTTTGACTAATGAACGTCCCACTAGTGTCAACATCGGAGTTCCCAGTATTAACTGATGGCCTGCCATTCTGCTTGGCATTAACAATGTCGCTTTCTGCGTAATCGCCTCCTTCATTGTACTTCTGCGCATCGTACAAGCCTGTAAATAAAAAATGAAAGTTGTTAGGTCATTTGTCACGCTGCTTGACGATGTATCAGTCGGCAATACATTTATCAACTCACAATAGGTTGAGGCTGAGCCGGCCCGCTACGGATTTTGTTAGTGATTTTTTTAAAGCGATAATGAATCGTTGCTTATTTGTAGAGGATTTTTATCGTTGTGTAAGGAAGTGAAAATAGATACCGCGTCGTATTCAATTTCACGGGAGTTAATCATTATTAAGTATTTAAATATACTTTCTAAGTTAAATAAGAAGGATTTAACCTCTGCACAAATTAACCTAGTTCGACTATGGACTCTAGGCTTGTACTATGATGGTTACTATATAGGTGGGTGATATACATAACTACTTACTTGCCCGCAACTTTGCCACAAAAAAAAACGATTATTCCGTATTAACCCAAAAATAATCCCCAGTATGGTCAAATATTTTTTTGATGAACGCGAGCATTTGTTACTGAACCTTGAATGTTTTCTAAGCATTTAAGTATTTTTTTCTCCATTTAAGTATGTTTAGTACCCATGTTGTAGGACCCATAGTACAAGTCTAAGGCTTAGTTTGGGACTAGCTCAATTTGTATAAGAATGTTCCAATGATATTCTCTATTTATAACCCCCAAAAAGAGGGGTTTTATAAGTTTAACGTGTGTATTTGATTATAATTTTATCTGTCATTATATACGAATCCTATTTAATTTTTATTATACGTAAAATCACGCCTTCATTCCCAGAGAGAAGTAGGCAGCGCTACAGAAATACCAACAACTCTAAAAATACTTCTTTGTAATTCTATAACCCCATTTTGCTCAATCAAGCTAAGATGTTTACCAGTGTATCAGTGACAGGTGGCAAGCCCATCGCCTAACAGTACTACACGCTGTGTGTTTCATATATATCATTTTTAATGTAGCTATAATGTAGCTTAACATTATATTCAAAAGTGCGCTAGGAGGAGGTATTTAATATACCTAATAGGAGATCCTCCACTTATACGATGTACCAAATTATTATTTTTCATCTGGTTCTAATGTCTGTCTGTTTAGATTTTATGATCTCGGAGCTAGTTGTTTCGGCCGTTTAAAGGATATCAACTCTCAAAGAAAGAATCGTCTACTATATCGGAGGAATTTATTATTTAAATAATAACATTATTCATATGGCACGTCCCTATCTTTTTTAGTCTTCGATATACTGCCGTTATACCAAAAAAGGCAGTATCGCAATTTAGTACTCGAAGAATTCTATACTCTAGTAGTGTCCACATAAAATTTAAAATGCTCATACTTTTACTATACAGTTATCCTCCTTTGGTATTACTACGTACACTTATACTGAAAATAGACCTCGTATGTCTTATAAATCATACCAATTAGTTTAAACAAAGGGCGTTAAGTAGAATTCAACCTTAATGTCTTATTGACTTCTTATTATATTGTTGGGCAATCGCCTAATTGGATGTTTGTGAAACAAATGAAACATGTTTAAGGATCATCAGATCGTAACAATAATGGACCTTGATTTATTTAACAGTGTGAGAAAAGAGAGCTCAAAATTAATTACCTTTCGACGTATTGTTACCACAAGACATTGAAAAACGCTCTATTATATATTGTGCTGGTATAGTTAATCAATTTTGTTGTTAATACTAAAAAATTTATAAAAGTTATTTTTAGCATTTTTCTGTTCACTGCAATGTATCAATTTAAAATAAACGATAAAGTTGCATTAAACTACTTCTCTTAATATCCTAAAAGGCTAAGATGAAAAAAACTTACTACCGTTTATCCTACCTACAAAAACATTACTCCTTTAAAATATATAATGTATATTGCGGCAAGCCATAAACTACGTGTAAAATATAAAAGAAATACCAGAATTATCTTTTATCTATAATTAATAATATGATAGCATATAATAATATTATCCGATAGCTAATCTCAGGCACGCCACGGACGATATTTATTAATTGAAATAAGTCCAAAAATAACAATCAAGTATTAAACTATTATACCTTTTAGCTGTACGATGTAATACTAAATACACTTACCATCATCCACAACTCCATTAGCTTCATCTCTTGCATTCTGTTCCAAAGACTTCAAGATCTCCACAGGAATGGGAGGCGGCGTGGGCAAATGATCACCTCTAGGCTGGTAGCCATCTTCATCGGCAGTGTACGTCACTGTATACACTTTACCGTCATCGCCAGTGTAAGAATACCCTCCTCGAGCTTGCACACCATTGGTAGCAGTTCCAGATTCTTCAGCAGAAATACCATTATCAGTTTCAAAAGCATAGTTGAAAGATTCTACTCCCACTTCACTGTCGAATCGAAGGGTACTGGCAGTTCTTTCCTGAGCTGCTTGGGGACGTTCAGCTCTGGAATCCTGTGCTACTCCAAAAGTTTCAGAACGTTCAGGAAGAGAATCTCTTGGAGATCCGAAAGATTGAGCACGTTCAGGGGTATCTCTTGAATTTCCAAATTGGTTAGCTTGCGGACGCTCAGGTCTTGAGTCTTGGAATTGAGTGTTAGATTGGGCTTCCTCTTGAGTGCTAACAGGGAATCTAAAGCCTGCTTGAGAACCTCGGAAGGCAGCTTCCCCAACTTTAGAAGCAATTGATCCGTATGAGTTTCTAGGGCCACCGAGACCACTTACTTCAGATCCTGAAGTCCTGGTACCTGAAAATGAAAATGTAGATAAACGGCGTATTACGTTTAATATAAATGTAAGCACTATAAAGAAAAAAATAATATAAGTTTAAGTAGTTCAATCTAATTTTACAGTTTGTATAATAATACCGATCTGAGTGAATTAAAAACTAACAAATGCGGTATAGAAGAATTGAGCGCAAATCACACAATTATCACATTAGCAAGTTATAACGTTTTCTAAGGTAAGAAAAAAAATACAAAAAAAAATATACAAAATAGTTTATTTGCTTATCAACACACAGATATACTGTCTGGCGGACCCCAAACTAGGCTGAGCCTGTATCTTGGGGCCCTGGAGTGCAGTATGCGAAAAAACAAGTGATAATCATGCTAATTTAAATAAACACAAAAATAAATAAGTTGTTTTGAGCGACTCAACAGTGCGTCAGATGTGTATGTAAAAGGAAATAAAGAGATCGCCGTCGGAAATACACTAATCCTTATTTTTAATTACAATGAACCCAATGAATAAGCTCAATATTAACTATGATATTAACCCAACAATTATAACCAACTAAAGAATTGAATTTCGAAAAAAAAGCACTTCTTCGTTAACAAAGCTGATTATTTAACTCACATTGTGTAAGAAAAATAAAAACCACCAAGTAAATTTCGATTTCAAAAACTGTACAGTAAAAGTCTTACCCGCCAAAGCTGCATCAACAACGACTCCCTGGAAGTCATTAGTGTAGCTTCCCTTAGGGGCTTCGTTCTGACTGAAGGAGTTAGGAGTCTGTAGGGCTCCGGGGCTACCACCAGCCGTTTTAGCAGACGGCGGCGGTAGATACGTGCGGTCCAGTTTTGCTGCTCCGCACACCGCTATAAACGCGGTTAAGATTATCTGTAAAATGTAAAAAATATGTAATCGATCAACCTTTTACAAATTGACATAGTCCCGAACAGTGGCTTGTACAGTCAAAGACATTCTACAGCAATAAGGTTGAGTTTTCTCTAAGTTACAAATGACTTGGCGTAGCTCTAAGGACATTGACAACTTCAAGCGCGATTTGAAACAGAAGCAGAAAATCATTTAAGGTTCGGAAACAAATCGTGCTTATCATAAATACACAAGGATTTTCCCAAGTAATTTAAAGGCGTGGTTAGATAAAGAGGTCATTGGGACTTTTTAACGTGAAACTGTGAAAAAGATAGAGAAAAAATATTTTAAGAAAACTTAAATTCGTTTCTTAGCTTACAAGTGAAGAGTTTCTCAATGAAACTTTTGACGCACCACATTTAGTAATGATAGATGCAAATTGAACGTAATATATGTGCAAAAAGTAGGAAGGAATTAAAATATATATTTCATCTATTTAAAAAAGTGCTGGAAATTTCGTCAATGATTATAAAAGATTCAAATTGGACATAATTTCTTCGTAAAGAGTACTAAGGAATCCAAATTTATATAATATGTAAATTATAAAATATTTTTGCACATAGTTATTAATAAAACTAAATTTAATTTAAGATACCCTGTGGCCGATAGGTGTTGATACCGTTAAAATGGTTCACTTACAAATTATTTAATATTAGGTAAATAACTCCGTTATTAAATTATAGCCAATATTAAAGTTTTTAAGTTTACTTTTAGTAACTTTAAAAGAAGAAGCAAAGAAGTTTAAGCAAGAAATAGTTAATTTTAATCATTAAAGATTTACAGGTAATATCTATGACTGTAATCTTACTATCACTACATAGTATAAAACAAAGTCGCTTTTTCTGTCCCTATATGTATGCTTAAATCTTTAAAACAACGCAACGGATTTTGATGCGGTGTTTTTTAATAGATAGAGTGATTGAATAGGAAGGTTTATATGTATAATACTTTAATCCGGAGCGAAGCGAGGGCGGGTCGCTAGTGGTTTATAAACCCCACCCCGTTGATAGTCGTGGTGCATGATACGATTGCATCAATTTTAAATTATAATTATACATCATCGTATAAAAGTAGTAACTTTAGAAGGGTGCAAATTAGGAGCAATAATTACAAATATTATTGTCAAACACCATTAAACCAGCCTGGAGCTTAGTTTGGCATTAAGTCAATTAGTATAAGGTTATCCCTTGCTTTTAATTTATTTATTTTAAGTAAAACTAAAATAAGTTACGAAATTATTAATTAGACAAGCTCCTTTTCCAATTACTAAGTACCAATTAGTTTGAGCAAAATTCAAAGATGACACTGATGATTTGAATTTAAGCATATTCCACTTTACAAGCCTGAACCGATGACGCAACTTCAAACACTTGTCACAATGATTAATCACCGCTTCCGAAATTGAAGGTATTACCAAATTCATCTCGCGTTTTTCTTCCTAACCCCTGAGGATGCTCTTCCAAAGACGGATTCCCTGTTACTGATGCCTCCCAACACGCCACATTTGCTTTATATACTTCTCCATAAGTCGTCCAAAAAAACGTGCTTACCAATTCTAACAACGTTAACTTTGCACACGCTCTCACTGACATCTCCAAATGAATCATCAAAATGAGCTCTAATACTTTGAGTTAGAGTTGATGCTCAAGCTTCAAGATTTGCTACGTGAATGTCTAAGTTTGTAGAGATGCACGCATAGTTTCCAAGTTCAAGTAGCAGAGTAATGCTGGCGTTTAATTGGGAATGATGTTTATTTGTTTACAAATGTTGTTATAATTTTTTGGTGCTTCGTGATCTATAAAAAGGGTTTTTTATAGATCTTTATTGATATATCGATCGCCTTGGTGGAATTCGGTCGTTATTATTATGAATGGCGCAATCAACACTTCCGATGCGATAATTATTGTAGGATGTAAATGCTCATGCGCTGTCGTGAGGTTAGGCTAGGTCAAGTTTTGTGTTAACAAAACGTTATTATTACCGAACTTTGTTATTTTAATCCAAATTCCATATATATACATCTTGATTGCGCAGGTGGAGTTATTGATTTTTAGCAGTAACATAATACAAATACGGAGTGAGTGTTGTTTTTGCGATCATGGCAGACGTTGAAGGACTGCCTTCTTATTTAGATTTGCAATGTTATTAAAAAACCTGCATTTAACAGAACTCTAATCATCAATTAGTTACACTAGCTAAAAGAAAAACGAAATAGATACATTTACTATATAAGTAGTGCAAAGTTTTGAAAATTCCGTTCTGTTCATATTTTTTGTGGTGAAATACGATCAACATTGTGCATTTCCAGACAACTGTCGTAATTATACATAACATTATATCAAGCCAACCATTAGGTACACATTTGGCATTACATTTAAGTAAAGCCTGACAAGATTCTATTTGGCCCTATTTCAATACAAACTTGTATTGAAGTAGGGCCAAATACAATTTTGTCAGGTATTATTTTAGATAGTTCAAAGATGTATAATCGGTACAGAAAATAACGCTCAGCAAGATCATAATTGTATTAAAAAAAAATGCACATCCCGATGTAATCTGAATCTTATTCAAAAACAATGAGGCCCTAATAAATTTTATATTTAAAAGAGATTTTCTTCGAGATAAACCCCTAGTGATACAAGTAGCCGTTACGTTTAAATTCCTAATTCAAATTTAAGTAACATCACAAAAGCGGTCCAGAAAAAAAAACAGGAACGGCATCATCAAAAAAACATTGAAAAGTTCACTGTACCTTTTGAAAACGTTTGACAAGCAGATAGACAATAAAATTGTATATTATAACCTAAATCACAGTTGGTAAAATCTTGTTCGTAAACATCATCACACCCGACAGGCCAAATCAGGATGGGATTGCCTAATTAGACTATCAGACTATCTGAGCCACAATGCCTTGCGTAATAATTTCATAATAGTAACAAACAATTGAATACATGCTTAAGTTAACGAGCAAGTAAGTCATCCATTTTGTCTTTTAGCTTTTGGAGTTGTCCTAAATGTTTGAGTTTGAAGGACCTTTAATTGGAAGGGCTAAAAGCTCTTGTTTACTTGCATTACGAGTTGTAATTATGTTAATAGTCATAATTTTTATTAGAATTTGAACGAAGTTTTGCAGTTATTTACTAGTTTTAGTTTCTATGATTCGGTTCTTAAGTTTAGATAATGCTTTGTCATTTTTTATTAGCGGAATTCAGAGCTTTACATACTTATTCTATAATAGTAATTTGTTTTGTTTTTTAACACAAACGGTACGTTGCTGGTTTCAAAGCTATCTCGAGACAAGTACATAATACCACGCCTTGATTTCCTGAGTAGGGTAGGCAGAGCTACAACTACCAATAACTTTAAAAAACTTGTTGATAATTATTCTGTAACCAGATTTTGTACAATCAGGCTAAGATGTTTACCAGTGTCTTAGTGACAGGTTGCAAGCCCAGACATAATGCATAGTACAGACAAGTGTTCCTTCCAATTAGAAGTTTATCTGGGACTCATCCCAAAACCTTTTTAGGTACTTGACTTACCTATAATCAAAGAGGGAAACGTACTGGGGGGGTGATTCTCTCAACACAGCGCTGCGTCGATCTTAAAGGTAAAGTTTAGTCTGGCAAGTTTAAGAAGTCCCGTCGGTCGTCGTCGGGTTTTAGTGGTGGTAGGACCCTGCACAGGGTCCTACCACCACTAAAGTGTGAATGTTATGTTATATATGACACATCGCCAAGAAAAGGGTATTTAAATTATTAGCGAACTGAGAACCATTGCTGTAGGCTCTCACGCTGCATTTTCTTTGTCTTTAGTTCTTTTTAGGGTTCCGTACCCAAAGGGTAAAAACGAGATCTTATTACTAAGACTTCGCAGTCTGCCACCAGCTGTATCACAAGAACCGTGATAGCTAGACAGTTCAAATTTTCACAAATTATGTATTTCTGATGCCGCTATAACAACAAATACTAAAAACAAAATAAAATATATATTTAAGGGGGCTCCCATACAACAAACTTGATTTTTTTGTCGTTTTTTGCTTGATATTAATAACGGCAACAGGTAGACACTTGAAATATTCACAGGTTATTTAGATGTACCTATATTCACTTTAAGAATAAATAATTAAATAAAAATAAAATTAATATTTAAGGGGTCTCCCACAAAACAAAAGTGATTTTTATGCCATTTTTTGCTCGATCTTAATACAGACACCGTGGTTGTATAGATAATGGGACGGAACCCTTCGTACGCGAGTCCGACTTAATTTCCTCTATTAATTTCTTTCCGCGCGGTTTGCCGTATAGAACAGTTTAAAAAAAAAATTGTACCTACATATTTATGGGTTTTAATTAAATACTGGGTGAGTCATGATAAGTGTAGACAGGCGAGAGAAACACTGCCTACTATTAACAGTCGACTCTCCAAGGCACTCCTCCGTCTTAACAAATCTCGACTGAGAACGGTGACTAGTGTCCTAACTGGCCATGGACCATTTAACAAACATCTCTTTAACTTAGGTGTCACAGACAGTCCTCTGTGCCGAGCGTGCATGGAGACAGAGGAAACAGCCGCTCACGTCGTGCTACATTGCACCGGGGTGGCGCAGTACAGGGCTAAACACCTCAGTTTGGTAAGGTGTCTCCCCGAGGTAACCACAGACATCAAAGGTTTGGTGAGTTTCCTCGAGGAGTTGGGATGGCTTGATTAAACACAGAAATCCCACCGACACGCAAAATAGGCGCTAGACGTCGAGTTGCGGAAACCAGCCCGCGTTTAAAATGGGTTTTAATTAAAACAAAACTTAATTGATTCCTTGGTGTAACGAAAGATACCCATATAATTTGTATGACTAACTTTCGTCACACAAATTAAAAGAGCCTTTACCTATGTTTTTTTTTTAAATCAATCCCTATTTTACTGTCATTGTTTAAATAGGTAACTCGTTTTTCGTTCGTTCTTTCTTTTTTTACATCCCTTTCCACCCGGGCAAGATTTTTCAGTTTTATTTAACAGAAGGATCATATACAAGAGCATTATTGTTTCCTTTTTAGGGTTCCGTAGTCAAACTAGGAACCCTTATAGTTTCGCCGTGTCCGTCCGTCCACAGCCTAGCGCAGAGACTCTTAGTACTAGAAAGCTGTAATTTGGCATGAATATGCATATTATTCACGCCAACAAAGTGGTACAATAAATAGTAAAAAAAAAAATTTCTTTTGGCGTCTATTCCATCGTGTGGGGTATCGTTGAATAGGTATTTCTAAAATATTACGGAGTTGTAAAACAGTTTTTCGATTAAGCAAACCGTTTATAAAATATTAAGCTTTAAAGCGCTATTTTTTGTTAGACTCAAGTGTGTCGTCGTCATCCCAACCCCCCCCCCCCTACAGCCAAACTACAAATGCTAAAAATCTTAAATGAAAGGACATATAACGAATTTTAAAGGAAAACTATCATGACTAAGTAGATATCATTGGGTCTTGAGATACAGGCGATTAAATTGTTTATACCTACTAAAATCATCTTTTAGCACCAATTGAAGTCAATTTAAAGTTTTATTAAATAGAAAATTTGTGATTACTTGTTGATTTTTATGTTAGTAGCACTTAACGGCTTCGGAATCCTACTGAGCAGGGTTCGACATGCTCTTGCCCGGTTTTTAATTCATCATTACACCTCTTTGATACCGAGCCTAATACATGTTTTAATCATTTTTTGCGCTACAAAAAGCCTCGTGTACGGTATTAATTGTATGAGCTTCTGTATGATTATTGTTATTCATAATCCTGTTCATCACTCATCGAATACAATGAAGTGACCAAAATTTGATACCGGTATTCATAGCTCACGTTTCAATACAAATGGGGTGGTCACGACTTCCACTGTTTATGGCCTACCTTCCTATGAAGTAATATTATATGATATCATTATAATATAACTAAAAAGGATTTTTAAGGTTTTTTTTACGAATTTTATATTACTTGCTACTTATTTCGCATTTGTAAGTACTAATTTTACTTCTCTAATTTGAATATTTGTGTAATGTCATTGTTTTAGTACAATAAATTGGTGACGTACTACATGATACTTGGGCGTTTTCCAAAAAAAAATGTACATCGTTAAGGACAAAAGTTAAAAAAATTAACTTTTTCCATTTCGTCACGAAAATTAGCCATACATACGTTAATTTTCGTGACGAAATGGAAAAAAAAAATCTTAACTTTTGTCTTTAACGATGTACACTTTTTTTGGAAAACGTTCACTTACTACACATTACTTACTTCTCTATAACTAATAAATAATAATAATAAATATCCGTTTACGGATTTTAATTAATTAATAATTTTACGATGTATTGAATTAAAATTATAGTAGTATATCGCACTGCCAGATCCATACAGCATTAACTCAAAATGCAACTATATAAAAAAAAACGACTTTAATACATTTCCTATAAACTTTAAACAAAGCAAGCAAGTTTTTTGAAATTATACTGTGTTGATGTGGTAGTGCGTATATTCGTTTATTTATCCTATGTAATGTATATTATAGAGGCGTTTGAGAAGGATGGAAGGCATTAGTTGGACGGCAATGGTATCAAACCGTAACAAGGAAAAAGTATTGGCGAGGGTAAAGGGAAAGAGAAAGATATTCGAGATCGTGGAGAACAGAAGAGGAGGGATGATTGGCCATTTATTGCGGCGTGTCATGCTTATCATAAACATTATAGAGGGAAAGATTGAAGGAAAGAGACGCAGAGGAAGACCGAGGAGAAACTAGATGGACCAAATTAAGGAGAAGGTGCATTTCGTGTCATCTAGAGAGGTGAAAGAACTGGCAGAGACAAGAGAAGATTGGAAATTATTCCACCGACAAGAGCAGGGCTCTTAAATTAAGAGACGAAGAAGAACGTATATTATTTCAAATATGTACTTATTTTAAATAGTGTCGCAGTAAAGTATTGTCGAAAATCAATAAACACCGTTTCATCTCAGTCATAAATTGACGACACGTTGGCCTAGTTGGGAGTGACCCTGCCGCTGAAGCCAGCGGTCCTGGGTTCAAATCCCGGTAAGGGCAGATATTTGTGTGATGAACACGAATATTTTTTCCTGAGTCTTGGATATTTTCTATGTATTTAAGTATGTATTTCTCTATACAAGTATGTTTATCGTTGTCTAGTACCCATAGTACAAGCCTAGAGCTTGGATCTAGGTCAGTTTGTGTGAGATTATCCCCTGATATTCGTATTTATTTATTTTATATTTATAAACAGCTGCCTAATCAAGTAATTTGACCACGATCATATCGATGGGTAATTTACAAACATATATTTAAGTAGCACATCACGTATGACCCTAAAATGGTATGATTATAATCCATGTATTATTGCTAATCTTACCAATTAAATATTTAGTCGTGATATTATTAAGGATCATTTATGATAATCCTATTTTGGCGGCAACGTAACGTCCATAGGTCATCATGGTGGAGACCAGGTTTTAATACAATTTGTACGTGGGATTGAGCTCTGGTTTTAATGTTTATGTGACCTAATGCTTATTAGTAGGCATAGGTTTTTATAACTAAGTATGTATTTTACATAAATAGACGCACGGTGAGATATCTGATAAGAGATTTGGATTATGAATCGACGTCAAAGTTGAATCCTTTTCGAGCTGTTTGTTTATTTATCTTGATCTCTATTCTACTGCGCCAAACCATATTGCCTTTGGCAAGTTATCATATTTTATACGTTTCGATGGCTCTTGTTTAATTGACAGTCATGGCGGCTGAGTTGAAAACAATACGTTTTTTAGGGTTCCGGAGCCGAATGGCAAAAACGAAACCCTTATAATTTCGTCATGTCCGTCTGTACGTCTGTCCGTCCGTCCGTCCGTCCGTCCGTCCGTCCGTCCGTCCGTCCGTCCGTCCGTCCGTCTGTCCGTCTGTATGTCACAGCCATTTTACTCAGATCCATACATTTTGAGCGATCGAAAAGAAAAACTTTAGGAGCGTTTGCATCTTGGCTAGGGCCCCTGGCCACCTGATGGTAATTTAAGTGGAATCTGAGACCCATAGACATTTGAATTCTCAAGACTATAATCCTAAGACCTGAAATGCGTTGCCAACCCTGACGACTAAGATGGAATGCCTCTATGCTAGTAATTTCACCGGTTGTGTTATCCCCACAACGGAACATAACAATGCGAACACTGTTACTTTTGCCCTGTTGTTGTTGTTGTTGTTCCGTTGTTGAAGGACAACTCAAAAGCAATATAACTTTACCGAGTAAAATAGAGGCCCTGTTAGTATGTTTTCTATTTATTGTATTACTAGCGGCCCGCCAGCGGCTTCGTCCCGCTGCAAATTTCTGAGTTTCCCGCAAATTGTTAGATTTTTTCTCGCCGTAGAAACCATCCTTGGACTTCAACGAACATTTAAAAAAAAGAATTGGTAAAATTGGTCCAGGCGTTGTTGAGTTATGCGCTTACCAACACATTTTGCGATTCATTTTAATATTATACTAGCGACCCGCCCTCGCTTCGCTCCGGATTAAAGTATTATACATATAAACCTTCCTCTTCAATCACTCTATCTATTAAAAAAAACCGCATCAAAATCCGTTGCGTAGTTTTAAAGATTTAAGCATACATAGGGATATAGGGACAGATAAAGCGACTTTGTTTTATACTATGTAGTGATTGTTATTACGGTTTTAATTCAGTTTGGTATACATTACATTATGTAGTGTTGTACTTATTTGACTATTCGTTGGTTGTTCTTAATTATTTCTCAATCTCTCAAAGGTTAACTTGAAAAGGTCCTTTAAAAGCAATTCTTACTCTTTTGTTTGTACAATCGACGTCATTAATATGTTTACACTTTAGTACCATGCCACTTTCATTCACTGATACAATTACATATAATTATATATGAAATTGTCTCAGTGAATGAAAGTGACAAGGTACTAAAGTGTAAACATATTTATGACGTTGACTGTACCATTAAGTGTTTACATACATAGTAGTGCTGTTCCGCATTTTTTTGGGAATATTATGTTCTAATTTTTACTGAATATTATGGATTAGGAAGTTAATGTATATGTGTCTGTCTGTTGCACGTTCACGGCTCAACCAAAGATCAGAATTTCATAATTTGTTAAGAAAAGAAAAAAGATACTTAACCTGTTTTTTTACCGTAAGTTTAACCATAGTAATTATTACAGTAAAGAAATGCAACGGCCTTAAGGCGGTGTTATCATTCATCTAACCAGCAGTTTAATTAAATCAATGTTGATCCAATTTCGATGCATTGAACTAATTATGATATTGAAAGAGTCAAGTGGGAGCTTGAACCATATTTGTGGGTTCCGTGTATGTATTGATTAAATAAAACGTTTTTGAAATATACTGTTGCAAATCATACTTTTTTTAAAACGTAAATTTTTATAGTAATGCATGATCTTAACTAGCGATTTGCTCTCGCCTCGTTTCGGTTAAAACTAAATAAAAATAGCTTTAATAGTGAGTTCAGTAGTTCCAAATGTAACCCCTAACATACAAACAAACAAACATAATTTATAGTTAGTATGGACGATGCCATTAGTATTTTTATTTAGACTAGGTAGGTTATAAAACGATTGAATTATGTACTATACAATACAATACAAAAACATTTATTAAAAACCGCATACATCAAGTATATACAAAGTATATATATTACATAGTGAGTCAACAGGCGGTCTTATCGCTAAATATATAGCCTCTGTCTTCCGAAGAAGCTAATTAAGAAGAGATGGTTACAAATACACAATAGATATAGGCAGGCATTGCAAACTGAACTTTAAAGAACATTTTAATATATTAATCAACATTCTGACTTAATTTTAATTACATCCATACATACATAAAATCACGCCTTCATTCCCAGAGTGGGGTAGGCAGAGCTACAGAAACACCAACAACTCTAAAAAGACTTGTTTATATTTCTGTTACCACATTTTGCAAAATCAGGCCAAGATGTTTACCAGTGTATTAGTGACAGGTTGCAAGCCCATCGCCTAACAGTACTACAAGCCCTTATTCCCTTAGTCGCCTCCTACGACATCCACGAGGTGACATGGAGTGGCACTATTCTAACCCGGCAACCACATGAAGAAACTTGATTATTATTACTTATTTACTTTGACGATATAACACACAAAATAGAATATTAAAAAACTAAAAATAACATTTTTCAAACTTAATTCCTACCTTATTATTATTAAACCGACTTTAAAAAAAGGAAAGGTTCTCAATTCGTCGTTTTTTTTTTATGTTCTGTTTGCCGATAACACAAAGACCACTGGACTGATTTGAAAATAATTTTGTGTTCTTTTGGGTAGTTGGTCATATTTCTAGCACGTCAAGATCTGACGATGGGATCTTGGATAAATCGAGGGAACTCCCCACATATTATAGGGACAAAAATATACGTGGACGAAATTACAGTATTATTATGATCACTAAAAGGTATAAAATAAATTAAAATCTTTTTGAAGACGATTTTTAGTTTCTTAAAACATTTTTTTTAACTAAATCCTTCTACCCACTTCTCACTCACAACTTTTTTCTTTATTCCAATAGGATCAACCTCGCTCCCATGTAAGGCACGGAACCCTACAAAGTAAAGCTTAAAAAAAGCTCTGTTGAAAGCCGACCAGAACCTGCCCGTGGGTCGTTGAACCTAGAAAAAAACTGTTTATACGCGACCACAGGCACCAAACATTGGTAGCCCAATTGATTGCTTTTAAAACCCTGCGGGCTATAGATGCATACCTAAATAATTACCTATTTCTCAATCATGCTCGGAAATGATACATTTTCTTTTAAAAAACCATGACGGAAAGAAGCTCATTTTTCCCTATTGATGATCTCTTTGGCTTGTAATATCAAGAAGACCATGAAAAAAATTGCTGGGCGGCGGTGGGCGGCGGGTCATTGGGAAATTATCTCAATACTTGTAGTTTCAAAAAGAGATTCTAAACTACTATCAGTACTACAAGGGTAAACCTTGTAGTACTTCTTACCTCCTTTTGTAATCGAATTTAGCGCTCCTGGGTTCCAATCCTGGTAAGGGCGGATATTTGAAGCATGAGCACGAGTATTTGTTTCTGACTCATGGAGATTTTCTTTCTATTTAAGTATATATTTCTCTATAATAAGTTAGTTTATCGTTGTCTAGTACCCATAGTACAAGCCTAGAGCTTAGTTTGGGACTAGGTCAATTTGTGTGATATTGTCTCGTGATATTTATTTATTTTGACCGCCACGGCTGCCTGCATCTTTTTATGCTCCTGACGCCAACGACGTCATATGCCGCAAACGCGCCGATGCAAAGTGTATGGAGCGTACCGAGCGCCCGGCGTCTCAGGCACGAAAATCCGATGACGTGATTTGCCGGCTTTGGCCGTTAAAAGGTTAAAAATGATTCGATACCACGTCATAATGTAAATCAATTCATAGTTTTCGGGTTAAAATAAAGAATCATAATACATCTTTTCGCAAAACTACGATGCTATACAGGGTGGGAACGAGTAACCCGCCAAATTTTAACCATCGATTCTAGAGCCTATTTGGAGTATACAACGTGTTACAAAATAATCCGTAAAAAAGAAATTACGAAAGTAGTGTCAACCCTAGTATACTGTATACCTAAGATACTGAACTGACGTTATTAAATAAGGGTTGACACTACATTTGTAATTTCTTTTTACGGATTATTTTGTAACACGTTGTATAATGTGGTATAACATGAAGTCCAATAAAGTATAATTTCCGAAATTATTATTATTTAAAAAACATTTCCATACTTAATTGAATTTGAACTCTGTCACCTTAACCTAAAGCATTATTTACTAGATAGATTCATTTTGTAAGTAGCAAAATCATCGACGTACAACATAAAAAAAAAATCAATTTCTTAGTAAATTATGCTTTAGGTGACAAAGTCCAAATTAAAATTTTTGTTTTTATTTTGTAATGTTGCTTTACTTCATAGAATGTATACATGTAAGTTAGACACGGGACTAATCTCCGTATAAACTCAGTGGTCCAGCTGCGAAAATCAGCGCTGCGACTTAAAGTTGCTTGCATGTTATATTTTGTTGGTATGTTATTTTCTAAATACACTGTGATAAGTTTTGGTCTTGGATTTAATAAACAAAAATGCTACTACTCCCTTTAGTGGTGGTAGGACCCTGTGCAGGGTCCGTCCGGATCGCTACCACCATCTTATCCATTAACCACCCGCCAAGCAACATTCGCATTGTTGTGTTCCGGTGTAGGGATATGACAACCGGTGAAATTACTAGCATAGAGGCATTCCATCTTAGTCCTCAGGGTTGGCAACGTATTTGGGGTCTTAGAATTGCAATCTTATGATTAAAGTCTTGAGAATTCTAATGTTTATGGGTTCAGATTCCACTTACCATCGGGAGGCCTGAGTGCTCGTGTGCCTTCTCCTTATCATAAAACAACTTAATAAACGTTTCTTTCTTTCTTTTATAAGCAATATTGTTTTACCGCGTCGAATACAGGCCCTGTAGGCGTAGCCAAGATGCAAACGCTGCTAACGTTTCTGTTTTCTATCGGCTCATAATGAATGGACATAGCGGTCGATGCGATCTGTCATCAGCTTACGTCAATCCGTCAACCCCAAGAGGCTTAGATATGACACTGGAGATTGCACAGGGAACAACGCCTTCAAGCTTTCCTTTCTTCAAGAAAATTGACCGACGATTGATTGAATGAATGACGTCGCTTATGTTTTGTCGCTATCTAGGAGGAAGAGAACGGGACAAAAACATAAGTGACGTTTTTGTCCCTTTCTACAGGATGAAAAGAAAGGGACAAAAAACATAAGCCACGTCATTCAAGGTCACTTTTCTTGTCTTCTTTTTTTGTCAATTCGTTTGCGTGCATTCACCGGTGTCATAAATATAAGCTTCTTAGTCAATCCTATAAATTTTGTCGATATACGAAAATCGCTAACATAGCGTTTTGCATCTTTACTAGGTCCTGTGCTGAATGAAATTCTAGTTCGGTAAAACGATGTTGTTTTTGACGTTTACGTATAGCTGACTACCAACCTCCATATTGTGGAGAGGAATTTGAAGACGACTAACCACGACGCCTTGGTTTTCATCATCTTATCTCTTGTCGTGCTTTTCATTAATAGTTCGTGTCCGTGGAAGCCTTCATAGCCGAATCCGAAAATTTGGAGCCATATCTAAAGTGGCCGTAGTTTTGAGTATAATAAATAGCTATGTATATGTATACAGGGTGTCTCATTTAAATCGGTCAGTATGGGAAATTCAGAAGACAGACGAATACGAAGATCTGTTCTTAGGAACCGTGTCATCGATTTTAAAAAGAAGAAAACTTGCATTCATACGTTTAAAAAAACCTGTACTCTCTTCGGGATGTGAGGTTCAGCCTGTGTTGTGCAAGTCGCTGATGAAACTGCAACGGTGTATTAACTAACAAATTAAATAAGTTGTAAAATGTGCCTTACTGACATACTTATTAAGGAGTATTTTTCAACTGATTCAATTTGTTAGTTATGCGGTATTGTAGTTTCGCCGACGATGTTATTCGGCAATTATTGTCCACAGAATCACTCTCTAAAAGCGGCCTATTATGGACGTGTTTATCGATGTGGATAAGACATCTGTCACTTTCTGACCAGTATGTAAGTGCGAGAGTGACGGATGCTTTATCCATCGCGTTAAAGGCAACAATAATACGGGCCCTGCCGTCGTATTTATTGATGAGGATGAAGATGAACAAAACATCTGTCACTTTCAGACCAGTATGTAAGTGCGAGAGTGACAAATACTTTATCAACATGAAGATGGACAAAACATCTGTCACTTTCAGACCAGTGTATGTAAGTGCGAGAGTGACAAATACTTTATCAACATGAAGATGGACAAAGCATCTGTCACTTTCAGACCAGTACGTAAGTGCGAGAGTGACAAATACTTCATCTATATTTAATCCAGCGCGATTAAGCCAGCACAATACAGTAGGAGTCAAATTATGCGGTTGAAATGAAGAAGTATTTAATAACCTCGTTTTTATTGCGTTTAAGAACACCCAACTACTGGTATTATATCCTATTTGATAGATTTCACACTAACAGATGTTAATCTACATACATACTACATACTAACATCACGCCTTAATTCCCAGAGTGGGGTAGGCAGAGCTACAGAAATACCAACAAATCTAAAAAGCCTGTTGATAATTCTGTAACCACGTTTTGCAGAAGTAGGCTAAGATGTTTACTAGTATATTAGTGACAGGTTGCAAGCCCATCGCCTAACAGTACTACAAGCCCTTATTCCCTTAGTCGCCTCTTACGACATCCACGGGAAGACATGGAGTGGCACTATTCTAACCCGGCAACCACACGGGCTTGATGTTAATCTATTAAAGTTATAATAGCAATTAGTTATCAGAATTACGGGATCAAATTTGGTAGGTACATCTTTAAGCATCACGTATCGATGTTGCACTCAAAACTTCGTGACCGAATACTGGCACATAAGGTTAACTTAATCACAACGAAATAACAAACAAATTATAAACTATGTTTTATTAAAATACAAGCCTAAATCACCTCTATGCCTAAGAAAATAGAGAGTCATGTGGCAGTGTTGTAAGGTTTCGAGGCGCAAACGCCCGATCGATCAGTGCGGCCATTTTTCATATTAACAGTAATTAGAAATGACAGGCTATCGAAACAGAAGGTATTATGTTGAAGTATGCGAAGACTTGTGGAAGTTGAGCCCTGTGGGGTATGGCGCGGCCTTGTGGGAGAGGTCTTTGGTGATTGGGAAGTTTGAATGACTTTGAGTCATCACACATTGTTGATTCGGACGTTTAATAAAATAACCGATTAATATTTGCGCTGCAGTGCCTTATTTTAGGGAAAAAGACAAGTGAATTTGAACTATTCGTTATATTAGAATAACATATTTATGATATTTAAAGTTAAACATGTCTTGCCACACGTTGCCGGGTTAGAATAGTGCCACTCCATGTCATCCCGTGGATGTCGTAAGAGGCGACTAAGGGAATAAGGGCTTGTAGGCGGTTTTCAAAAAAGTGTATATCGTTAAGAAACTTTTTTTGCTTTCCGTTTCGTAAATTAACATTATCTGCACGTACGACAAATTTTCATAACGAAATGGAAAAGTTAAAATTTCTTATTTTTTGATATTAACGATGTACACTTTTTTTAAAACCGTCCTTGTAGTACTGTTAGGCGATGGGCTTCCAACCTGTCACTAACACATTACTAAACTTCTCGGGCTGTTTTTGCAAAATGTGGATAAAAAACAAATCTTTGTAGAGTTGTTGGTATTTCTGTAGCTCTGCCTACCCCACTCTGGGAAAGAAGGCGTGATGTTATGTATTTATGTACGTAGGTCTCACCTCACGCTTTTTGTACGTCTTACTCGTTTAACTTTAAGATTACATAGAAGTGAAAACACAAAAGTTATAAATAAGTAACATTTTGATGGGCTCCTGACTAAAAAAACGGCCAAGTGCGTGTCGGACTTCGTAAATTTAGGGTTCCGCACCAAAATCGGATGTGTTACAATATTGGTATATTTTGGTAAAATATACGTTATTATAAACATTATCAAGAATTATAATGAGATTTTGTTTATCTCTCAAGGGTTAGCTGGAAGAGATCCCTTAAAGGGATAAGTTCGCCGTTGTACATTATTTTCTTGTATTTTCATTGTATTGTTTCTGTTTTATTTTGTACAATAAATTTTTATATACATACATACATTATCGTCAAGTTTCAAGTCAACCTGTCATTGGTGGCTTTTCATTCCTTTGTTTTCTTCTTTTTTTTAAACAATTAGTACAGTATTTATCCGCTCAACAAGCTCAAACAACAATACTCCAATCTATGGGGTAAGTAGGTCATTTTTTATTTTTGCGGCCGCTATAGCTACATAACCCCCTTAAAAACATTTTAAAATATGTTTTGTCATTTTTTAATGGTTTTAGGTCAACAATATGCTTATACATTGAAAATTTTAAGACTTTAGCTTCATCCGTTTGGCTGTAAGACCTGTGTGACGGACGAGGGACGGACAGTATTTATAGTACATAGTATTATAGTTTTAACATATTAAACACGTACAAAATGACAACTTAATAGCGATAAGTTTTATACTCTCAACCCGTCACTGTAATGCAGAAAGAGAATTGGGGTACGAATATAACACGTAACAAATAGTCCATAGACAATATTTCCGAAACGAAGACCACCGCACTCCGACCTCAAGGGCAACATCATTAAATGGCAACATGTATCTGGCTGTTTGTGGTTTTCTAAGGCTTTTAGAGGAAATAAAAAAAAAGTACTTTAGTCCCTTGAGAGTAAAATGTCATTCTAGTCCGCCTTTACATAGCTATTATGAGTCATTTAAGAGCGAGAGAAGTGAAAACATAATTATAACATCTTAACGGATAGTATATTCAAAAGTCTTATTTAGGTCACGCTAAAACAGGTAAGTTCTTGTATTGGATGCTATCGAACTTTACATTCGTCAAACTTACTATCTTTTGCATTAATTTAACATTGTAAAACTAACAATTTATCAAATTTAATGCATTGTCTGCGACGTCAGAAGTCTAGCTTAGACAATTTCATGGTAAAATGATATTAAGGGGTCAAGACACATCTCTGACTTTATACTAAGTAACGAATAACACGGAATAATGTTCTGCCAGGGCTGGGATTCTACAGGGTAATAACGATATCGTCTTTGACGTGTTTCCGTATTGTCGACGTTTTGATAACCCTTATGTAATTTACAGTAATGGCGACTGTGACATAAACGATTCTAAAACACGTCAAACGCGATATCGTTATAACGCAGTAGAATAGAGGCCCTGGCTTAGTTGACTGGTAAATCTGCCATTTTTACTCAATACTCAACGTCGCGGTCAAATAATACGGGTCAGTGTGCGTTTTTCATACAAACGAGGCTGCTTCGACGTCTTGGTTCCAGGCCAGGGGTTGTTTTGAGTGAGGTTTTGTTGGTGGATACGCCGAGGTTCAATAGAGGAGGTCAAAAGTTCTTAAGATACCTAACTGATCGCACAATCAGTTAACACCACAGCGAGACAGTTTGGGTCAGCATTTGGATTTCCTTACATTTTATTGCCATTTTAGATGTTTTTCTGAACATGGACAATTCCGGCGTTAGCCGCAGATTCAATCAGTAGGGTATCCTAGGCACTCTGGAAGTCCTGTATCAATGCTCGGGGTATCCATCATCAGATTTCACTAAAAGCATCCCCTGGCGAGGATCCAAGGCTTCGAAATAGCCTCTTTAGTAATAAAAACGCACACAGACCCGTATTATTTGACCGCGAGGGTAGGTTAATACAGTAAAAAATATAACGTTGGTCATAGTCGAATGCAGAAATGTTGACGCCCGATTCATTATTAGGGTCATAATTAAACTGAATTAAATATTACAATTACTAGAGCATATAATGTTGAAGGTTTATTGTTAGTTATGTATAGAAGGAAGTATTATTATTAATTAAGTTCGATTTGCACGGAAGTTCGTAACGGACGTCGCTCCAGATGGCGCTGACATTGCCCGAGCGCAAGTTAGGAGAAGACTTCTTCGTTCCGAACCTCCGTGCTAGACCTCTGAGATAACTTCAGCTATTAAGTAAATTAGCAGTCTTTATTATTCATAACCCCGTGTGGTTGCCGGGTTAGAATAGTGCCACTCCATGTCTTCCCGTGGATGTCGTAAGAGGCGACTAAGGGAATAAGGGCTTTTAGTACTGTTAGGCGACGGGCTTGCAACCTGTCACTAATACACTAGTAAACAACTTAGCCTACTTGTGCAAAATGTGCTTACAGAATTATAGTAGGAATTTTATAAAATGTCGGAATCCGTAGTACATTCTCTCAAGTGAATTCCGACCTACATAGGATTGCAATTAGGTCGGAATTCACTTCAGAGAATGTACTAGGGATTCCGACATTTTATAAAATTCCTACTATATCAACAACTCTTTTTAGTGTTGTTGGCATTTCTGTAGCTCTGCCTACTCCACTCTGGGAATGAAGGCGTGATGTTATGTATGTGTATGTATTATTCATAATTATAGTTTGATTAAATATAAGGCATGTATTGTATCGTAAGGTGTTACTTCTTTTATTATATATAATAAACCTTCCTCCTGCATCACTCTATCTATTAAACAAAACCGCATCAAAAACCGTTGCGTAGTTTTAGAGATCTAAGCTTACGCAGGGACAGACAGACAGCGGGAAGCGACTTTGTTTTAATACTATGTAGTGACAAACAAAACAGGCCTCCGCCGCCATCAACAGCGTGGAGGGAGGGTCTTTGGGTTCTTAGTGAGTAGTCCGACCACTCTCGGGTGGTGAGTCCCACGTAACCACCTTTGGACCCCTAAACCCGGGTGGTTTGCGCAAAAGCAATTCCTCAGAGTGAAAAAGTAAATGTCACACTTTTAGAATTATAGTGACCTAATTCAAACATTTTCAGCTTTCGATTTCGAGTCATAAATTTAGTACTATAGAGACCTAAATCGAAATTCCGAATATTTGGATTAGGTCACTATAATTCTAAAGACGCGATGTATATTATTGTACCGTATAGTGCAAAAATAATGAAAACAAGAGTGCTTTTCAAATTGGCATAACACTGCGTCAATGTAAGTATGAAAAATTAAATTGTCGTGGATTTCAAACACTATAACGAACGTAGTTACAAAAAACAAATCTATCATAAAGAGAACTAGTTAAGACAATTATCCAACGAGCCCAAACTCGTGGGGTTTACTAAAAGGCAGTTCAGGGTTACGTCTCCTATCTTCGAGCCCTAACAGCAGACCAGCTCAGTGGTTCCAGAAGACATTAGTGTTTCAAATGTCAGATCCCACATATGCTTGCAAGCAAACTGAGCGTGTAACATTCCTATCACACCTAACAAACGACCTGATGGCCTTGAAGACCTGAACCGATTTCCACCAAACATAGCTAAGAACACTCTCGACTGATATACCTTTCAAACAAAAAAACCGCATTAAAATCGGATCATCCGTTTGGGAGCTACGATGCCACAGACAGACACATACACATTTACACACACACACACACACACAGACACGTCTCCCTCGTTTTTTGCGTCGGGGGTTAAATAGTAGTAGCGGTGGCATTTTCTGCTACACACATCTAATTATTATTTTTTCTGGATTCTCACGAATGCTTAGCCATTTGTCAAGTATTGTATTTTGAAACAAAAGATTAGGGAAACAAACGCGGGATATTGTACAACTAATAAACGGGATTAATAAGGAAATATGGATCAGTAGAGTTGTTTATAATATAATACGGGTTAATAAATTACATGGATAAAGATATAGGAAAAAAGAGGGAATAAATATTATAATTTAATGTTGTTACATTTTATAAAAGATACTATAAAAAAAAATATCGGGGTCAGGGGAAGAAAGTAAATAATAAATAAATAAATAATTAAATAATCACTGGACAATGTCACACAAATTGACCTAGTCCCAAACTAAGCTCTAGGTTTGTACTATGGGTACTAGACAACGATAAACTTACTTATATATAGAAATACATACTTAAATACATAGAAAACATCCAAGACTCAGGAACAAATACTCGTGCTCATCACACAAATATCTGCCCTTACCGGGATTGGAACCCCTAGCTTCGAAGGCAGAGCCACTCCCAACTAGACTAGCGTGTAGTAGGATATTTATATTTGTAGGCAGTGGGACATGATGGGAAATAAGGTTTTCAAAAAAGGGAATATGATCATACATACTGCAAGCGAAAAATATATGATTCAAGTCCCCAATCTCATAACATCTTATCTCATAAACAAAATCCGCTCAAGCGAAGCGGAAGCGGTAATTAGTCAACAATGTGACCAGACCATTCGATTAGTCATTCGATCAATAAAACATTAATCACATTTGACCATAGATCATCATCATTGTTTATGGTTGAAAAATTAGCTAATTTATTAACTGTTATTTGTTATGGCGTGTTTATGTATTGGAAATAATAAATCTTTTCTGATTAGTTCATGATTCTTGTGGAGTGAATTTTGCTCATGTTTTTGCGTTGTTTTACGTGTTTGTTTAAATTCATCATAATTTATTACTTTTATTATGTATTGCCCCTTTTGCGCATTATATTTTTTCTTTAAATGTTAATTGGCATTTTATCATTGTAATTATCTATACTAGTATAATAAATATACTAGTGTATTTTTTTATTATTTATTTATTTTATCTTTATTGCACAAAAAAATACACTTAGTATACAAAAGGCGAACTTAATGCCGTAAGGCATTCTCTACCAGTTGACGTTTGGGCAAAGCAGAGATTGTAGAAACTATAGCATTGTAAACCTTTATTCCCTTAGTCGCCTTACGCCATCCACATTAATAATTTCCGTGTCGTTGCCGGGTTAGAATAGTGCCACTACGTGTCTTCCCGTGGATGGCGTAAGGCGACTAAGGGAATAAAGGTGTGTAGTACTCTTAGGCGATGGGCTTGCCACCTGTCACTAATACACTAGTAAACTTCTTGGCCTAATTGTGCAAAATGTGGTTACAGATGTATAATCAAGTCTTTTAGAGTTGTTGATATTTACAGGGTTCCGTAGCTAAACTATGAACCCTTATAGTTTCGCCATGTCCGTCCGTCCGTCCGCAGCCTAGCGCAGAGACTCATAGTACCTACTAGAAAGCTACCTATATTAGTCACCCGAACAAAGTGGTAGAAAAAAAAAAAAAAAAATACGGTACCTCCCCTACACGTAACGTGGGGATGTATTTTTTTTTCTCGTCGCCCTGTAGTGCGGGATGTCGTTGGATAGTTCTTTCAAAAATATTACGGGTTTGTGAAAACAGTTTTTTGATTAGGTAATCCGTTTATGAAATATTAAGCTTTAAAGCGCTAATTTTTGTTTGACTCCCCTTTAGTTTTCCTCCCCAACCCTACAGCCAAAACTAAAAAAATACCAAAACTCTGAAAAAAACTTAAATGAAAGAGCATATAACAAATTTAAAAGGAAAAATATCACGACTAAGTAGACATTATTGGTTCTTGAGATACAGGCGACTAAGACGGCAACAATTGACTTTAAATAGAAAATTAGTTTAGTACTTGTTGATTTTTATGTTTGTAGTACTTAACGACTTCGGAACCCTACACTGAGCATGGTCCGACATGCTCTTGCCCGGTTTTGTAGCTCATTCTACCCCTCTCTGGGAATGACGGCGTGATGTTATAACGTATACCTATAGGTATATTTGTTAATTATAACGTGTCTTTAAGTATTGTTGTGGGATGATTAGGTTTGTTATTAATATTAGATACGAGTTTAGCTATCACTAACGTGCTTCTTTCGTGTTAGCCTAGTTGGTAGTGAAGCTAGCGGTCGGGGGTTTGAGTCCCGTAATAAACATTTGTTCCTGAGTCTCCGACGTTTTCTATGTTTATGTATGTTTTAGTATATTTATCGCTGTCTAAACACATAGTATAAGCCTTGAGCTTAGTTTGAGACTAGGACAATTTGTGTGACATTGTCCCCTGGTATTTATAATTGTAGGTTCGGTCGCTTTATCGTCCCACCAAAAAGTAACAGTGCAGACTGCATTGGCGGCAATGTTACCGAGTAACTCATGTAAGATTGTGTTGGAATTCACATGAATAAATCCGTCCTAATCAAACTAGTAGTTAGTTAGACGTTCTCTTTCACTCATATACAGAAGAATTTACAGTCTCAAGTGTTCCCTGTTTTTATAAGGGTTTCTTGTTTGCTAACAGTTCGTTCTCCGGGTCACCCCGTATCGATCACACAGAGGCCCCAGCCAAGATGCGTTCGCTAACTAGTGTTTCTATTCGTTTTGTTTTTAAACCAATCGCGTCATACCCAAAGTCACGTGATCTACTAGTGACGCGATTGGTTTAAAAACCAAACGAATAGAAACGCTAGTTAACGAACGCATTTGGCTAGGGCCTCAGTTTAGTTGAGAACACAACTCTCCTAGTAAATAATAAATTATTATCTTAATTTATAAACAAATCTCTTATTTATCACCCTAACCATTAGAAGGTATTAGCGATCTGTCCATAGGGCCTTTATTATGGTTGTTTTTATCGCGGTGGATAAAGCATCCGTCACTCTCGCACAGTACGACGGATGTTTTATCTGATAAACACGGCCATAATAAACCCACTGGATTCGAAGCTACCGCCAATAGGGAAAGTGCGCGTTTCTTAAAAAGTTTGTATTTAGTTAAGGACTAAAATTAAAAAGTGTTATCTTTTCCGCTGAGTTACGAAAATTAGTCGTACATAGGTATACTACTCTCAACGCCAATTAGCAGTATCTCGATTTCAATAAATGAAGCGTTCAATCCTCGCCCGTTAGTAATGTCTTATAACAGTAGTTATACCTAATTTTCGTAACTCAGCGGAAAAGATAACATTTCTTAATTTTAGTCCTTAAATAGGTACAAACCTTCTAAGCAATGGCCCGTACACTATGCACCAGAGGGCGTAGCCAAGATGCAAGCGACGGTAACGTTTCTATTTTCTATCGAATTGTATGCAGTTGACTGAAGCGGTCGAGCGATCTATCATCAGCTTACGTCAATTCTATACATTTTGTCGCTATTCGAAAATCTCTATTTAACGTTTTTCTTTTCTATTGCTCAAAATGTTTGGAATGACATTCTCAGTCATGACAAACCACGTGGTCAACTGAGCGTTCGCATCTTGGCTTCGTGAACCTGGAGACCATTGTTATTTCTCCGCTCTGTGACTAATGAAATAAAATAACTTTGTCGTAATGTGATATTCAAAGATATTTATCGATACGATTATAATTTATGCCAATATTTCTCGGTGTCCAACGCTGGGAGGTTGACAGGCTCCGTTGTAACGGTTCGGAGATGTGTCAAATTGATAATATTTAGTTATTTGGCTATTAGTTCAGTGACCGTTTATAATTCGGGTTGTGGGCCTTATTCTACATTATTTTTGTAAAGAAAGAAAGAAAGAAACATTTATTCGGCTAAAATACAGTTACAATTAAATAATTAATTACAAAGAATTATATATGAAATAGGTACACAATTATAAAGCAACAACAAAAACACAAATGTTAGGTATTAAAGAAGAAAAGACTCACCAGCTCAGCTTGTAGCTTGGTAGGGCCTCAGCGCTGATTTTCAGCTGGAACCTGAGATGGAGGTAGAAGACTCAGAAAAAAAAAAACAAAAACAAGCAAAATTCAAAAACAATCATTAAAAACAGGGGTGTTATATTATGTCCTAACTATGCAGTTCTGTTT
The DNA here is from genome assembly GCA_949316455.1 of Acleris holmiana. NCBI lineage: Eukaryota > Metazoa > Arthropoda > Insecta > Lepidoptera > Tortricidae > Acleris > Acleris holmiana. The sequence goes on from OX438779.1 coordinate 16,584,500, forward strand.
ACGCTCAGAGAAAAGGACAGAACTATATGTATAACTATTATAGCAACAGTGTGTTAACTGTCATGATAATCCAAGTACATAAAATAATAACAGCTTCAAAAAACTCGTGTGCTCGAAAAACAGTGTGTGCAGTGTGCTCTTGTATAAACAATTAGACATATCTTTTAAAAAAAAAAACCTTGCCAATTTTACACCTAATGTTATCGTTGTGTTTTTTGGTTGACCAAAAGAGCTATAACATTGACAATTTGATAACAATATGGATAAAGACAAAGTAGAATACGGCCGATTAATGAATCTTATCCGGTGACTAGAGCTCACGGACGACGTGATGAATTTAACTAATTTCTTAGTGGTTGCAGGACCATGTGCATGGTCCGTCCGGATCACTACCACCATCCCTTTATCCTACCGCCAAGCAGCAGTGTTCGCACTGTTGTAGTCCGGTGTGGGGATAAGACAACTGGTGAAATAACTAGACGCATTCCATCTTATTCCTCAGGGTTAGCAATGCATTGGCAGTCTTAGGATTGCAGTCTTAAGATTGTATTCTTGATAGTGGAAATGTCTGTGGGTTATACTCGTTTACCTTCTCTATGCTATAAACAAATAAAAGATTTTTATTTTCACCGGTGAATTAAATTCTCACGCCTATGATATCAAATTTAAGATCCCGTCCGAAGTAAGGATTGTCGATGACTGATAATTTGTTACAGATGACCTGCAGCGAATAAAGATTCCGTGTCATAATTGCACTGTTGGCAATTGCACCGCATGTTTGACCTTTAAAATAGAGTTCCATCGTGTTATGTAAGCATTGATAAGTGAATGCGTGGGACCATTTTGTTTAAGGGTATTTTTATTGTAATTTCCCAATAGGGATATGCTATTTCCAATTCGATTGAAATTCTCCCCTAGCGAAAGTCCGAGGTCGGCCCAATAGGGGCGCCCTTAGGCATGCTAGTGTAAAAACCCTTTACCGCGTGGACTCCCATCAGGAGTCCGCCCTCTCTCCGGCGAAGTAGTCAAAGCCATCAGAGGCTAACTACGTAGGTCCCCAAAAAAAAAAAAAGGATATGCTATACTGTCCTCACAAGCCAAAAGCCGGTATCTCAAATGATATTGCCAAAGCAGATTCAATCATCTCTTTTTAGTAATAAGGTTGAATTTACTACAGGTATTTTGTCTGAGATACCGCCATTTTGCTTAACAGGGCAGTATAAAGACCACCAAAAAGGTACCTATTGTAAACAATACCTAAGACCGGGCGCATTGAAGTTTTTAGGGGTCTGTCCGTCTGTCCGCGGTTTAACTTAGAGACTCTTGGTACTACATAGCTGTAATCTGGCATAGTTATACATTTACATTACGACAACAATTTCTTTTTCTGGCAATAGCAACTTATTTGGAGTCAGGACCGCAGTCTTAAGATTGTAGTGTTGAGAATTCAAATGTCTATGAGTCTTAGATCCCACTTACCACCAGTCGGCCTAACATGCAGCACAGGACAATATTTTAACATAAGCTAGGGACTTTAATCCTTCTATTCCATAGTCCAACGTAAGAATAAAGTGTTAAGGCTTAAAATAAAAGTGTGTTTTGGGTGCTTTGGTCCTTTTATTACTAAGCAACTTAAACCCCGGGTCATTTGAATAATTTTATTGTAATAGCTGCTTTTTTCGACACTGACATATTTGACACTAAATCCCCGTACGGCGTTGTAACCCCCATCCACAGGTCGCCTGAGAGCTCGTCATCATCATTACAGCTGTTAGACGTCTACTGATGAACATTGGCCTGAGGTTTGCCACGAGGACCGGTCCTGCAACCATCGGTTTCCCGCAAACTTAGCCATCGGTCCACCTTCCGTCCGTCCGTTTGACGATGCAGTAAGCCTAGTTAGTAGTGACCGAATATAGCGGTCCCGTGTTGGAATCCCGCGGGTCAGGTCAAATATTGGTGATGAGCGCGAGTATTTGTTTCTGAGTCTCGGGTGTTTATTACACTATAAATAAATACCTACCCTTAGAACAAGCCTATAGCTTAGTTGGAAACTAGGTCAATTTGTGTGAGATTGGCCCCCCGATATTTATTATCTTGCTGCGTCTTCCGGTACGCGGACGCTCGAAAACCCTTCGACCCCATCAACACAAAGTCAAATTAAAAAACCTTAAAATCATCTTTTAAAAACAAGAATAAGTCAGTCCAACTGAATTTGACTTTTGGTTAAAAATATAGTGGGACGCCGACTTGTGTCATCCACGTATATTTATTCCCCCGTGTGGTTGCCGGGTTAGAATAGTGCCACTAGAGGCGACTAAGGAAATTAAAGCTTGTAGTACTGTTAGGCGATGGGCTTGCAACCTGTCACTAATACACTGGTTAACATCTTAGCCTGACTATGCAAAATGTGGTTACAGAATTATCAACAAGTTTAGAGTTGTTGGTATTCTGTTGCTCTGCCTACCCCACTCTGGGAATAATAGCGTGACGTTATGTATGTATGTATATTTATTCCTATAATATTTGAGTAGTTCCCTCGATTTCTCTAAGATCCCATCGTCAGATCTTGACGTGCTGGAAATGGGACCAAATTGAAAGCATAACGAATCAAACAAAAAAAAATATTTAGGTTCGTCCAGCGGTCTTGGTGTAATCGGGGAACACGCATAAAAAATCCTGACGAATTGAGAACCTCCTTTTTCTTTGAAGTCGGTTAAAAAGTCTTTAAATATGCCTTCTCCTTGCAATAAAAAATATCGAAGACTTGTCATTCTGTTCCTTATGTCAGCATTCGGAACAGCATTATATCTCTGCACCAGGTCAGGGTTCATTGACTTCACCTTGACTGAACTTCCGCGGTCGAGATTCGGGGCCTATTCTTTTAGCGGTCGAGTTTTTTACGAGTGTCTTTGAGATGTCCTTTTCATGTGTGTATTTGACTGCGTAATTGTTTGTTTCCGGAATGAAATCTTAATGATTACTTAATAGAGTTTAGCGAATTCCATTACCGTGATAACTTTAGGAAAAATGGCGGCCATTGCATAATGGATTCTTAAAATCGTAATAGAGAGGGATTGTCTGTGAAAATATAAAAAATAAAGACATCTTTAGGTAACTGTAAAGTAAACCATATTCACTGAAAGGTATTTTTAAGGGAACACTTTAAAATTCCGTACTATGTTTTTCCGAATATTCATTCGCCCGAATTTTTGTTTTTCAGAAAGCTACGTTACGTTGAAACTAATTTAAATAAAATGTATAATTTAGTTGCTATACGTAGGTAAGGTTAGGTATGATTTATAAACGATATCAAAAAATAAAGTCGTCTATAAAAAAGTGCATTCGGAATTATTTAAATTCGGAATTATGAATCTTTGGAATTGAGTCACCCATTTTTTAAGGCTGCTGGCAACGATGACCGCTTTTATCAGGTGGCCTATTCTAAATAATTTTATAACACATATTCTGAAGTAAAAATAGCGGTTTTTCATGGATTGCGGTTTAAAAGATACAGCTCTTAAGTGTTTGTTGTGTTCCGATGTGGGGATAAGACAACCGGTGAAATTACTAGCATAGAGCCGTTTCATCTTAGTCCTCAGGGTAAGCAACGCTTTTGCGGTCTTAGGATTGTAGTCTTAAGATTATATAGTCATAAGATTGTAGTCTTGAGAATGCAAATGTCACTGGGTCGCAGGGGGCCTGGGGCCAAGGAAAGACGGATGGATGGATGGATAGACCAAGAACTGTTTCTTTATCCAATCAACCCCCTTTCTTTACGCAAAAATTTGTCTTAAATATGAATATAACAGACGTCCTGTTAAGACTCCTGACGCAGAATTAGGAGGCGAAGCCATGTTAAGCTGGATTAATAACGTCTTCTATTAAAATAGGTATAAAAACCATTCGAGATTATGAAAATTCGGAATTTTTGTAACTCCAAACCTATGGACCGATAAAAACACGGTTTTTTTAGGGTTCCGTAGTCAAACTTGGAACCTTTATAGTTTCGCCATGTCCGTCCGTCCGCAGCCTAGCTCAGAGACTTTTAGTACTAGAGAGCTGTAATTTAGCACGAGTATACATATTAGTCAGGCCAACAAAGTGGTAAAATAAAATCTTTAAATATATTTTTTTAGTGTATCTACCTTCCCTACACGTAATGCTGGGGATACATTTTTTTCTTGTCTACCCCATAGCGTGGGGTGTCGTTGGATAGACCTTTTAAAAATATTACGGGTTTGTGACAACGTCTATGAAATATTAAGCTTTAAAGCGCTAATTTTAGTTAGAGTCAAGTGTTTTTGGCGTCTACCCCATCATGTGGGGTATCGTTGAATAGGTCTTTCAAAAATATTACGGGGTTCTAAGAACAGTTTTTCAATTAAGCAAACCGTTTAAGCTTTAAAACGCTAATTTTTGTTAGACTAAAGTGTCCCCCCCCCTACAGCCAAAACTAAAAATGCTAAAAATCTGAAAAAAAACTTAAATGAAAGGACATGTAACGAATTTAAAGGAAAACTATCATGACTAATTAGACATCATTGGTTCTTCAGATACAGGCGATTAAAGTGTTTATACCTACTGAAATAATCTTTTGGCACCAATTGACTTTAAATAGAAAACTAGTTATTACTTGTTGATTTTTATGTTTGTAGTACTTAACGGCTTCGGAACCCTATACCGAGCATGGTCCGACATGCTCTTGCCCGGTTTATTCTGAAGTTACATTAATCAAAATGGTTCTCAGCTAGGTTTCATGAAAATCGGTTGCGCCGTTTAAGAGATAACTAACTAACTCCGAGCGAAGGGGTCCTCATTGAATTTGGGTTTTTATCTATATGATAGTTATTAAGTAAGATGATACTCGTATCAGAATATTCCCCTTAATTGCACCGCGCCCGCCCACGATTTAAATAACCAATATAATGTAAAACGCGATCATCTTCGGCTCGGTCGTGAACGATTAGTAGAACGATCGATATAATCGCTACCGACCGGCCTTGCGCGTGCGCATCTGAGGCCGAGGTGTCATCTAAATCATCGACAATTGGCTGAGCAATCCGCATTCAAACATTTTAGTTTTTTAATGCGTTTAGCCCAGTTGGTTATTATTAAGACTGAAGGTGAGAATGCATTAGTCTCATAATTACCAAAAATTCAACGATACCTTCGGTTGACAGGCCCAAACGGTTCTCTGCCTTTTCGCCGACAAATCTTTGACAAATGCATCGTTTCGCAACCTATTCATTTGCCAACCAGTTTTTTCTGTAACTACAAATATATCAGGATTTTTATAAAACTTACCTAACCTAACCTTCTAAGGGTTCTACACGATGTTCCTGAAATAAATCCAGAATTATTTACAGTTTCGGAAAAAAACGCGAGCTGTCAAATGATATGTTTGTGAAATGAATCATTTGTGAAACGTTGGTTATGAAATGATTGGATCCCGGCCCAAACATCAAAATGAACGATACTGTTTCATAATAAGTACCTAAAAATTTAACTGCGTACAATAAATATGAGCAGTTTTTTACCAAGAAACAAAATAAAACCTTTTCGGACTAACACAATGGGGGTTCTGACTTGTACTACCTACCTAACAATAGTACCTACATTTTGATACAAGTGCGGAAAGTATGTCATTTTACACGAGTCCCGAGGTGTCTTAGCCCGAGCTGCAAGCGAGGGACAATACTCGGGACGAGTTAAAATGACAGTTCCGCACGTGTATCAAACGATGTTTTTTAATACATTTGCGAAAAAATAAATAAAAAATAAATCACTAAATAAACAAGACATTTTTACTTTTAATTGACACTGATTTTATAAAATGGCAACGGTTGTGACCGTTCAGCCAAATAAAAAAATATGTCACATAGTCATTTAATTACCTATATTTAAAAATCAAAAAGTATAATCCTCTATTAACCAGCGGTAATGCATAAAGGTGTAATGTGAATCCACCTTAATACCCAACTATCCGATCATTCGTAATACTAATTCAGAGACCCTACTTTGAAAATCGAAGTTCGAAGTTACGTTAGCCCCTTCTCTTTCTCTCGATTTAATCTCGAATCACAAGTGACAGGAATGGAGCTAACGTAACTTCGAACTTCGATTTTCGAAGTAGGGCCTCAGATTCAGCCATCTTAATGAGAGCTGTTTTTTTTTTAAATATAACCTAGATAAATTTTACGTGTGTACCTATGTATGTATTTAGTTGAAATATTTTGAATTATAAGTACCTATGCATAATTTCAATGCTCAATGACGTAATAAAAAAGTGGTTAAACATGCAAACTCTTTGGTTGGATGCACGGCTTGGAAGTTGAAACAAAATGATATTTAAAAAATTGGAAAACTATACCGAACTAAATAGTGCGTAATATCCAAGTTTTCGCACGATATACAGCAACGAAAGGTACCACTTTTTGAACAACTGTGTTAATAATATTTAATTTTATTTACAAATTAACCACAGAATATATTAGTGTATTTTTTCCTGAGTTTTAGACATTTTGAGACCTAGTTGAATTGAAAATTTGTCAAAACATGATAAAGTCAATTTGAATTATAGTCATATCAAGAGTATGGTATTTTAAGAAGTACCTAGGAGTAAATCATTTTGAGTTTTAGACATTTTGAAACTAATCTGTTTTGACATTACGACGTACTAGGAACATGTTATTTTGATATTTGGTTGTAGCAAACCGGTAACGATTTTTGTATAATACTCTAGCTCTCTCATACGGCTTCGCTTGCAGCGAAAGTGAAACATGTGAAAGGTTGTCGAATTTCGTTTCAAGCTCTCGAAGTCCGTTGATGTCATAAAACCCAACTAATTACGAGTTCGTCCAATAAAAAAACATCGTATTTGGCCATAGGCAAGTAAACGATATGTACGTTTTTGCGCCGTTTTGTGGCTCATTAAGTGTAATCCGTGTTGTTATAATATCCTTTTAATATGGCCAATAATGACGCCCGAGTTAGAAGTAGATTTTTTATTTATTTGTAGTGTAAATGAATGCCAATTAATACGAGCCGGATGCCTATTAAGGTTCCTTTTATTTATTTTTAACTGACTTCAAAAAATGAGGTTCTCTGTTTAACCCGTGTGTATCTCCACGGGGTGTCTATCATTTCATCGAACGCTATTAACTGCTGAAACCATAATGTTTTCAGGGTATCTTATACAATATGTATTCTAACCTAACCTACGCAATTAAGAGGCCGTATACGAAATTTTGCCAGTTTTGCTTATTTTCGTGATTTTACAGTTTAAATTCTGCTTTTCTATAAGTTTTAATGCACACCATGATATATCATTTCAGTTATGATCGAATAAATGAGTTACGAATGAATGAGCTACTTTTTTATCTTTGTCGAGGATTTAGGTTATTTTAAAACATTATATATTGCTGTTTAATTTTAAACTTTTGGATGTGTTTTTAAGGTAATTGATTGATTTTGATCTGAAGTTTATTACTATTCTTTTAATTTTATGACCGAGTCTTTTAAGAACCCGAAATTTAAAACAATTTTTTGTCCATTTTCTATAAAAACTTACCAAGTTCATAATTTTTTAAACAAAAAAAATATATAAAGGTGGTAAAAAGTAATTCATACATTTTTTAGACAACTTTTACAGCAATCAATTGCTATTTTTTCATACAGAAACTAAATAAATCAACTAAATAAATAAATACCTTTAAGACGTCAAAACGATTCGTGAATATGCGATATTCTAAACCTCTAACAGCAAAACTCACAAAACAGTCGCCGGTTTCAGGTCAATTAATCAAAATTAAATAATAAAAACAAAAAGGTATTTCATACATTCATTGCAAATCGAAATTATCTTTCGTGTTGCGCATTAAAATTTGTAGAAGTAAAGTATTTCAACAGTAAAATCACGAAAATCAGCGAAATCGGCAAAATTTCGTGTATGGCCTCTTAATGTTTACAATACCCTGAAAACATTATGATTTCTGCAGAAAATAGCGTTCGATGAAATAATACATTCGATGAAGTGATGAGTCACCATCTCCACGTTTATCCCATAAAACCATAAGATATTTAGATGAGTAATTGAAAATGTAACCGCCATTCTTCTAGGGTGGTTTTTGTATTTAATACTCTAGCACTTTCTTACGGGTTGCAGCTAACTTGAAACATGCGGAAGATCGTGGAGCTCTCGAAGTCCGTTGATGGCAGTCCATCGTCCAAGAACGCATTTTTTTTGCGTTGGAGCATCAGTTTGGCCTACACGTTGACACGTTGGCCTAGTTGGGAGTGACCCTGCCTCCGAAGCCAGGTCCTGGGTTCCAATCCCGGTTAGGGCAGATATTGGTGTGATGAGCGCGAATATTTGTTCCGAGGTCGCGTATGAGGTGTCGCTTATGTCACAGTCGCCATTATTGTAAATGACATAAGTGTTATCAAAACGTTGACAATATGGAATCACGTCAAAGATGATATCGTTATTACCGTGTAGAATCCCAGCCCTGTAGACCTGCTTGACCATACTGACAGTGACAGGTGACAGGTGACATTTTAGCGTACATAGCGCAGCTTATATGAAACCCAGTGATGTATCAGCGTGTTAACTTTGCAATATTGCATGCCTAAAATAGGTAGAACATAAGCTCATCCTGTAACACTAAGAACTGTCTGTACCTACTGTGTTCTTGCAATAAACGCCTTTGTCTTTGTCTTTGAATGTATGCCGAATTGTCACCTGTCACATGTCATTGTCAAGATGTTGAAATAGGGGGTTGAGTATATGGTTTTAATTTCAAGTCGGTACCTTCACGCTTTTCCGAGATATAGGGTTTTGACAGATTGACAGACGGAATGGACGGATGGAATAGGTTCAGTTTTTCTTTTTGGAGTACGGAACCCTAAAATCATACGTGTATCGAAAAGTCAGTTAAATCCTTTATCGATCGTACCTATGGTTCATAATGACATAATTATATTTCTCTTAAATATAGGGCTTCCTACTGACTCATAATTTTGAAAACACAAATGAAAAACAACAGTTTAAGCGATAGTAATGATTGATAATTTTATTATAATACTCATCATCATCATCATCATCATATCAGCCGAGAGACGTCCACTGCTGGACATAGGCCTCCCCCAAGGCTCTCCACTTAGACCGGTCTTGTGCCTTCCGCATCCATCGCGATCCCGCCATCCTTACGATGTCGTCGCTCCATCTTGTTGGAGGCCTACCAACAGCTCGTCTCCCGGTCCGTGGACGCCATTCGAGAACTTTCTGGCCCCATCGGCCATCAGTCCTGCGAGCAATGTGCCCCGCCCACTGCCACTTAAGTTTCGCTATTCTTCGGGCTATGTCGGTAACCTTAGTTCTACTGCGGATATCATCATTTCTGATTCTATCCCGCAGAGAAACCCCGAGCATAGCTCTCTCCATAGCCCTCTGAGTGACTCTGAGCTTTCTTATGAGGCCCATCGTTAGCGCCCACGTCTCAGATCCGTAAGTCATCACCGGCAACACACACTGGTCAAAGACTTTTGACTTCAAACACTGCGGTAATTTGGACGAAAAGACACTGCGAAGCTTCCCGAACGCTGCCCAGCCGAGTCGGATTCGACGAGTGACCTCTTTCTCGAAGTTGGACCTACCTAACTGGACCGTTTGTCCCAGGTATACATAGTCGTCAACAACTTCGAGTGCAGAGCCTCCGACAATCACGGGAGTTGGCACAACATGGACATTAGACATGACTTTCGTCTTGTCCATGTTCATTTTCAGGCCAACTTGGTCGGAAACTCTGCTGAGGTCAGCGAGCATAGCACTGAGGTCCTCCATGGTTTCAGCCATGACTACGATATCGTCGGCAAATCGAAGGTGAGTGATGTACTCGCCATTAATGTTGATGCCTCGTCCTTTCCAGTCCAGAACCTTAAAAGCATCCTCCAATGCAGCGGTGAACAGCTTCGGAGATATCACATCCCCTTGTCTGACTCCTCGCTGCAGAGGAATAGGCTTTGTGCTCTGGTCCTGTAGTCGGACGGACATAGTGGCGTTTTCGTACAGACACTTCAACACTTCGATATATCGGTAGTCAACTTGGCACCGCTGGAGAGACTGCAGCACAGCCCAGGTCTCGATCGAATCGAAGGCTTTCTCGTAGTCCACAAATGCAAGGCAAAGAGGGAGGTTATACTCTTCAGTCTTCTGTATAACCTGCCGCAACGCATGTATGTGGTCTACGGTACTATAGCCTTTTCGGAAGCCGGCTTGTTCGGGAGGCTGGAAGTCGTCAAACCTGCGCGCGAGACGATTCGTGATGACTCTCGAAAACAGCTTGTAAACATGGCTCAGAAGTGAGATGGGTCTGTAATTCTTCAGCAAGGTGTTATCACCTTTTTTGAAGAAGAGCACCACCACACTTCTGTTCCATGCTTTTGGCGTTCTCCCTTCGTGGAGGACGGAACTAAACAGCGTCTGAAGGCCTTTAAGAACTGGTTTACCACCCGCCTTCAGGAGTTCGGCTGTAATTCCATCGTCACCTGGGGCCTTGCCATTCTTAAGCTGTTTGAGAGCCATACTAATCTCGTACAGGCTGACGTCCGGAATATCATCGGTATAGTGCCGGGTTAGTCTAGCCCTCGGGTCTTTGGCTAGATTTTCAACGGGTGTTCGGGTTGTCGTGTAGAGTTGCCCATAAAACCTCTCGATTTCCCCCAGTACCTCAGGCCTGGATGAAACGATCCTGCCGTCGTCGGTCTTCAGCTTCATCAATTGGCTTTGGCCAACAGACAAATCTCTGGTAAAAACCTTAGAGCCCCTGTTACGCTCAATAGCCTCTTCAATACTTTTAGTATTAAATCGGCGTATATCGCGCTTCAGAGACTTTGATATCTGTCTGTTGAGCTGCCGATAGCGACAAGCATCACCAGAGGACTGCAAAACCATCTCGCGCCTAACCTCCATGAGCCTAAGGGTGGAGTCCGAGAGCTTCTTGGTTCTGGCACGGCGGATCTTAAAGTACTTAGACCCAACCGCATGGACAGCTTCCACGAACCCGTCGTTGAAATCGTCCACGTCACTTCCTAGGCATTCGAAACGGTTTTGGAGTTCGAGCTGGAAGCTCTCGGGGTTTTGGAGCTGGGCGGGTGCCGGGCGGAGCGTAGACTTCATCAGTCGAGACCTTTCAAGCTTGAACTGGATATTCAATGAGCCTCGTACCATACGGTGATCACTCCCGGTTTTAACCGCACTGATCACGGAGACATCATTGAATATGTGCTTCTTCGTCGACATGATAAAGTCTATCTCGTTCCTCGTTACACCATCAGGGCTCATCCAGGTCCACTTCCTATACTCACGTTTTCTGAAGAAGGAGTTCATCATATAGAGTCCCTCCTTCTCCATAAAACTGGCCAGTAGGTGACCCCGGTGATTCCTACGCCCCACTCCAAATTTCCCCACTCTCAGCTCTTCACCGTCTCGTTTGCCCAGCTTTGCGTTGAAGTCCCCCATAACAACCGCGAAGTGAGTTCTGGAGCTGTGCATGGCTCTGGAAACATCCTCATACACAGCCTCCACCTCATCGTCGGAGTGCCTCGATTATAATACTCATTCTGTTTCAATTTATTTCTTGCTAACTCCTCATTATTCCTTTCTCCCTATAGTATGTCGCGTAAGGCACCCCACAGATGATCAATTTATTTGTGCAATCACACTGTTTGCCCAAACTTTTTGATCGTCTATGGCTATGATTGAAGTTTACGCAATCATTTTATAAAAGTTTGACAGAGTTGAATTTTGTTTGTTCCATCACGTGTGATTGTGTTGTCTGTAGTAGTGATTGCACAATTTACCGTTTTATTCTTTCTTCTTTAATTAAATTATCAGCGCAATTGCATCAGCCAAATCCTTGTTCATCAGACATCTTTCATAATATCTCAATGTAGCTGTTTTTCACGTGACTCAGTTTTCGTTTTTAACAGATCATGGACCATAGATCATAATGATTGATAATTGACTCAATCAATTGACACGTGTAGGGGCAGAACCTGTTTCTATCAGATTGTACAAAAAGACGATCAAACATTTTGTAGGTCTGTGGGGGGCCTAACAGTTCTAAAATTAAAAATTGTCGTCAGCAGCAGCAGATCCAGAGAAAATGAAATATTATGGAACGCGGAAGCGTTGTTCAATACTTTGTTCTGGATACTAGGAGAAGATAAGCCACATGTGGTATCTGAATGAAAGGAAAAGTTACACAAGGGTAATATGACGTAGCATGCCGAGATTCGCGCTTGGTGCGCATGTCCTGTTCGGGAGCTCGTGACGCGGAGACATTGTTTAATATTTTGTTCTGGATACCAGGAGAATATAAGTCAAGTGTGGTGCCTGATTGAGAGGAAAACCCACACAAAGGTAGTAATGACGTAGTATGCCGTAATTGGCGCGTGGTGCGCATGTCCTATTCGGGAGCTCGTGACAAGGAGAGATTGTTTAATATTTTGTTCTGGATACTAGGAGAAAATAAAACAAATGTGATGCCTGCTTGCAAGGAATACTCACTCACACAAAGGTATTATGGTATGACATAGTATTCCGAGATTAGCGATAGTGATCGTAGATCGAGCTTCGCAAACAGGGTGGTTACCACGAACCACTAAATTCGAAACTTCGGGTGCCGAGTCACTCCTCACTCGAGACTAAATCGAGAGAAAGAGATGGAGCTAACTTCGATCTTCGATTTTCAAAGTAAGCGCGATACGAGTATATCCTCGAGACGCAAACGCGGAAAGATTGTTAAATATTTCGTTTCGGAGACTATTATTATTATTAATAATTAGCCTAACATCCCTGCCATCCTCCCTTGATTTCCCACACCTCTCTCTCTGATACTAGGAGAAAATAAATCCACTGTGGTGCCTGGTGAAAGGAAAGGTACATAAGGGTAGTTGTGAGCGACAGCCCCTGTTAGCGACAGCCCCCTGTTAGCGACAGTCCCTTAGAATATAAGTTTTAACATGTAAATATCCTAAGTTTGTTGATTTGTTTTTTAGTGACTGATATTTAATAGGAATTACTAGGTTAAGATTTAGAAAAGTAAATTTTTTATATATAAGTAAGATGTAAGGAAGCCCATAAAAGCGGCTAGATTTACTCCCGAACCTGTAAGTGCTCCCTCAACGAAACGGGAACCAAAAACCTATTAAAAAAAGTGCTACAATAGACCGCCGAGCACGGTCATTGAACCCTCAGCCCATTAACCCAGTTCCCACGAGAACAAAGGACGAGTTACTGGGCCGAGGACCTCGAGCCGGAAGTATTAAAAAAAGAATCACAACAATAGAACATAAGGAATTTATATTATGATCGATCTAAGAACATTATATAACGAAAAATTTAACATTACCAAATCAGTTAGGAAAACGGGCGGCCAATCAGAGACCGAGTTTTATCGACGATGCCCGCGGGGAAAACCCCAGGGAAGTTTGGGACGCCGGAAATGAAGGCGATCTGATTGGCCGACCCGAAAGTAAAATTAAATGTAAGCCCTCTGAATGGGGTAGGCCGAAGGTGACGCCTGGTGATTGTAATAAATATTTCAGCCTACGTTAAAAGGAATAAATACCACGTAGTTTGGAATTGTAGTTCGAGCATTGTGGAGCATTTGGAGCATGTGGAGCACTTGTGGAGAGTTTATTGGGAGTTATTGTGAGCAGAGTTATCGTGGGAGTTATTGTGAGCAGAGTTATTGTTATTGTTGAGCCAGTTATCGTTTGTAGAGTTATTTGTGAACCAGTTATTAGTCAGAACCTTAGTCAGAACCTTAAAGTCGTTTGTTTGTGTGTTAAAGTCTAGTTCCTTTTGTTTAAAGTTGTTAGTTATAATTTTATAAAGTGTTAAATTCTGTTTTGACCCTCATTTTTGTTTTAATTAAATTCAAATCGTTATCGAACCCTTTGAACCCCTCGAACCTGAGTTATCGGGGTTAGATTGTTGGTGTGTTGCCAAAATTTTATGGTCCTTCGAGCCGGATCTAGCACCGCGGAGCCATGGTGCTTACAAGAAGTCAGGGCGGAGGCCGTGCTGACGACGACGAAAGACGACGATTTATTCAAGAACAGCGCCTTCATCGGGAACGGGAGATGCGCGAGCAGGAAGCTCTACGCATGAGTAATGTCGCACCGGGGTCGTCCGCGGATCGAGCGGACCCCCCTCGAACCGCGGCGGAGGCTCTGCGTCAGAGGGATGCACTCAATGACTCGCCAGCATCACCACCGGTGGAGGACAGGGGTGAGTCGAACTTAAATATACGGCGTCCGACGAAGCGAGGTGGACTATCCCGCGCAGAATCGATGCCATCCGTTCCGTGTACTCACGACCAGAGGCCCGCGCAAGGAGCGCAGCGTCCGACGGAACGCGATCGCGTCGCGTTCACGGAACACGGGCCTAAATCCGTAGCGTCGACGACAAATACGGAGGTAAGAAAGAGAGAGGCGGAGCTCGAGGCAGCAGAGCAGATTGCGGTGTTGCAACGCAAGGAGCTCCAGTTGGAACAGGAGCTTATCAAGAAGCGGCTCGCTGCTACTATTGATAGAATTGAGGTAGAAGGGTCTCGGGCTGGAGGATCAATTGCGGCGTCAAGACGGGTGGACGAATGGCTTGACAGCCAGCAACCCGGGAGAGCCGCACCAACGACGGTGAGATCGCGAGAGGCCTCGCCGCCGCAAAGAACGCGACTGAACGAGGTGCACGCTTCGACCCCTTTTACTCAAAGGGATCGCTCGGTCAGTAGGGGTCGGGCCATCGATCGCCTCACGGACCATCTAGAAACGATGATGCGACCGCCGTCGCGGCAGCTTTACGAGTTGCCCGCCTTCGCCGGGGAAGCGAACGAGTGGCTCACCTTTTTAAACAGCTATAGAGAGTCAACGGTAAGATACAAATTTAGTGATTTTGAAAATGTAGCCAGACTTAGACATAGTCTGAAGGGCGAAGCAAGGCAGTGTGTGCATCACCTGCTAGCGTCGACTTCAAGCCCAGATTTGGTGATCAGAATATTGCAAAAGAACTTCGGGCGAACAGATCTGCTCATAGACCGAGCCATTGAAGAGTTGAAACGAATGTCGCCTGTCGGTCCGAGTGCAATTGATTTAAATATATTCGCGATCAAAATAATGAACATTGTGTCGACGTTAGTAAATTTGGACAAGCGGAGTTATGGAGCTAACCCGCTGCTGATTAGAGAGATAACCGAACGACTCAGCCCACACTTGCGTTCGCGCTGGTGCGCGTACGCAAAGGAGCATCTTAAAAACGACAAAAGTGAACTCCTGTTGATAGCCGAATTCCTGCTTGACGAGAGCGACGCCGAGTTAGAATTTTCACACGCACGGGCGCCGAACAAGAAAATGACATCCGTGCCACCGATCCAGCGAGAAACTAGGCGCGCACCGATCCCAGCCAGCGGAGGAGCTCTCCGACGACCACAGCCGAACAGAACCTACAACACAGATATTGTAAGTAGTTGCTTATATTGCGGAGGCGGTCATAGCACACCTGACTGCCGCCGACTAAGGAGCATACCGATCGGAGCCCGCTGGGATTGGGCACGACATAACAGGGTATGTTTTAAATGTATGGACAAGAAGCATCGACGGGACCATTGCCCGGTGAGAGTGGCATGCGGTATTAACGGCTGTCCGCACTCCCACCATCCCGTGTTGCACGAACCTTTGAACCAACAGCAATACGGGAATCAGGCGCCACCTGTGCAAGCGCCACCTGTGCAAGCACCGCTAACGCCGGCGCCACGTCCTACAGCACCGCTAGTGTCATCACGCGCACCTTTAGCCCGCGCTATGACGTCACCGGGAGTGACACAACGCGCCGCGGCGTGCGCAATCACCGAACCAGAACAGATGCCGTCTTTTGACCCCGAACGGAGTTTTGCGGCGACCGACGCTAACCCTCAAATGGTCGCAAACGTCGTCTTATTGAAGGTAATACCTATCATCATTTCCGGGCCTCGTTGCGAGATTAAGACTCACGCGTTGCTCGACGAAGGCAGCACCGTTAGCCTCGTGGACGAGAGGTTGGCGGGGGCGATTGGGGCAACAGGACCCGAGACGCCGTTGTGTATCCAGGGTATCGGCAATATGGTCACGAGCCAACGGAGCCAACGAATAATAGTACAGGTACGTGGGATAGTGGATGAATCCCAACATGAATTGACGTTGCGAACCGTACCGAACCTGGGCCTACGGACGCAACATCATAAAAAACAAACGCTCAGTAAGTACCGTCATTTAACCGGATTGAACGAAGCCGCGTTCGAAGACGGAGTACCTTATGTGTTGATCGGTGCCGACCATTGGCACCTAATGATCCCTCGGGAGATGAGGACGGGGCGCATTAACGAACCTGCAGCCCTACGAACCGACCTAGGATGGGTCATATACGGTACGATACCGCGTTTAATCCAAACCGAGCCTGTTGAGACGTCGTTACATTTAGCGACGCAAGAACCAGACATAAATGAAGCCCTGAGACGATATTTTAATATCGACTCGTTGGGGGTCAAACTGGTGGACACAAAACGCCCTCACCAGGAACGAGCGGAGCAAATCTTTAGCGACACGGTAAGGAAGATTGACGGGCCACGCTACGAGGTAGGTCAGCTGTGGCGGGAGGATGAACCCAAAATGCCGCCTACGTATGCGATGGCTTTTCAAAGGTTACGGTCAATTGAAAAAAAGATGGACCGAAATCCGAACTTTGCGAAAGAGTATACAACACAAATAAATAACCTACTGGAAAAAGGTTACGCCGAACTAATAAAGAGCAACGAATCGTATAAAGACCATGATAAAGAATGGTATTTACCCCACTTCGCGGTAACGAACCCAAACAAACCCGGAAAGGTACGACTAGTCTTTGACGCCGCGGCGACGGTACAAGGTCGCAGCCTTAATGATTTCCTATTAGAAGGGCCAGACCTACTGCAATCACTTCTAGGAATATTATTCCGGTTCCGGGAGGGGAGATACGCAGTGACTGCAGACATCCAAGAGATGTTTTTACAGATAAAGGTAAGGAGAGAAGACCAGCCCTCACAAATGTTTTTGTGGAGGGGCACTGAGCGAGAGGGCCCGCCGAGGCGTTACAAAATGACGTCGGTCATTTTCGGTGCGGCCAGCTCTCCGTTCATAGCACATAGCGTGCGGATTCGGAACGCGACAGACAACAAGGTACAGTACCCTATGGCAGTTGACGACATAGTCACCAACCATTATATGGATGATTATGTGGCTAGCTACAGGGATGAGAGCGAGGCATTAGAACGAGCCCAGAACGTAGCCGCCTCGCACGCGCAAGCTAGCTTCAAATTGCGTAACTGGAGCACGAACTCAACGAGACTACTACAGTGGATACCACCGGAGTTGCGAGCCGAGACACCCGCGCAACTCGGTGGTAAAGAACAGAAAATACTCGGGATGATGTGGTTTCCCGATACAGACGAACTGGGATTTAATACGGCAATGATGAGAGTCCCACCCGAGGTAAGAACGTGCGCAAGAGGGCCAACCAAGCGCGAGATGTTGAGCGCGGTAATGAGCGTTTACGACCCGATTGGTTTGTTGTCGCAGTACACCATCACCGCCAAAATACAACTGCAAAGGTTGTGGCAGTTGAAACTCGGCTGGGACGAGGAACCACCGACGGAGGAGATCCAAAAGTTCCAGTGCTGGTTGCGCGCACTCGACAGTGTTGCCGCGCTGCGAGTGCCGAGATGCTACTTGAAAGCGGGGGGATCGCCGCAACAAGAGCTTCATGTTTTCGTAGATGCGAGTGCCCAGGCCTACGCTACAGTGGCTTACTGGCGAGTCGAACAGGGACATCGAGCGGAGGTGAAACTCGTTGCGGCGAAGGCTAAGGTCGCACCAACTAAGGCGCTAAGTATTCCGCGACTGGAGTTGCAGGCGGCGCTTATCGGGGCGCGGCTGGCGGCTTCAATTACTTCCCAACATAGGACCAAGGTAAGCCGAGTGGTGCTGTGGACCGACAGTCGGACCGTGCTGCAATGGGTGCGTAACGATGCGCGCCGTTACAGCGTTTATGTCGCACATCGGCTCAGCGAGATAGCCGAACTAACAACGGTGGAGCAATGGCGCTGGGTGCCCACCAAAGAGAACCCAGCCGACGACGCGACTCGCGCTGACAGTGCGCGACAAGTACGAGACATCGACCGGTGGTACACCGGCCCACTTTATCTACAACGGCCCGAGGCAGAGTGGCCGCAAGAACCAGCAACGAACCCCCGAGACGACCACGAAGAGGAGGTGAGATCATGCCATACAGCCCGACTAGAAAGCGCGCCGTTACCGGACATAACACGCTTTTCAAGTTACGATCGGCTGATCGGCACAACAGCACGAGCACTGCAATTCATTGAAATGGTGAGAAACAAGAGCCGCATACCGTTAGGGCTCCGCCACATTAAGGGCGCGGAGCACTTGTGGTATCAGTATGCACAACGGCGGGACTTCGCGGAGGAGCTACGCAATCTCGCAAGAGGGGAGCCCATATCTAGAAAGAGCCGATTATATGGGCTCGACCCGAGTCTCGACGAGGATGGAGTGATGCGCATGCGCGGCAGGATTGACGCCGCGCCGGTGCGCACTTATGATAAACGTCCAGTAATATTGGATGGGCGCAATCCATACGTGAAATTATTAATTTTGCAAGCCCACCAACGGTCCGCCCATGCAAACAACGAAAGGTTGGTAAATGATCTAAGACAGCGATTCTGGATTCTACATCTACGACCTACAGTAAGAGCGGTGGCGAGCGCGTGCCGCCTGTGCATCTTGCGCCGTGCGCGGCCTCGGGTGCCCGCGCTGGGAGATCTACCGTTGGTGCGGATCGAACCATTCCACCGCCCATTCACTAATGCTGCGGTGGACTATTTTGGACCACTTACAGTGACCATCGGGCGGCGGCACGAGAAGCGCTGGGTGGCGCTATTCACGTGCCTTACCACCCGCGCAGTCCATTTAGAGTTGGCGCACTCGCTGTCCACCGGCTCGGCCATCATGGCGCTGAGGCGCATGGCCGCGCGGCGCGGGTGGCCGCGAGTAATGTACAGCGATAATGGAACCAACTTCCGGGGCGCGGATGCCGAGCTGCGCGCCGCCTACCTGGAGTGGCTGCCGTCCATGCGGCAACACGGACTGCAACACGACATGGAGTGGCGGTTCATACCGCCAGGAGCCCCGAACCAGGGCGGCGCCTGGGAGCGGATGGTGCGCTCCGTCAAGACGGCGCTGACGGCAACGCTGACGTCAAGGGCGCCTAAGGAGGAGGTGCTTGAGACCCTACTTGCCGAGGCCGAGCACACTGTGAACGCTCGGCCCCTAACACACGTGTCGGTTGAGGCAACCGACGAGGAGGCCTTAACCCCAAATCATTTTTTGTTGGGAGGATCCACGGGGGTCCCACTCACTGGCCCCTGTGAAGAAGCCGATCGTCGCACCTGGCGAGCCAGCCAGGCGCTCGCAGACCATTTCTGGGCCCGCTGGGTCCGCTTGCCCCGCGACGCTCATCCGCGGCGGGCGAGCGGCAACTTCAAGTGGGTGACTATGTGGTCATAGTTGACCCCACCCTACCACGGAACGTGTGGCCGCGAGGAGTCGTCGAGGCGACCTACCCGGGACCAGACGGCGGCGTGCGGAGCGCGGACGTCCGAACCCGAGGAGGCGTGTTCCGAAGGCCGACGACGAAGATGGCTGTCATCCCCTTGCAACCCGGGTCAACATGACATGTTGACGGGGGGATAATGTGAGCGACAGCCCCTGTTAGCGACAGCCCCCTGTTAGCGACAGTCCCTTAGAATATAAGTTTTAACATGTAAATATCCTAAGTTTGTTGATTTGTTTTTTAGTGACTGATATTTAATAGGAATTACTAGGTTAAGATTTAGAAAAGTAAATTTTTTATATATAAGTAAGATGTAAGGAAGCCCATAAAAGCGGCTAGATTTACTCCCGAACCTGTAAGTGCTCCCTCAACGAAACGGGAACCAAAAACCTATTAAAAAAAGTGCTACAATAGACCGCCGAGCACGGTCATTGAACCCTCAGCCCATTAACCCAGTTCCCACGAGAACAAAGGACGAGTTACTGGGCCGAGGACCTCGAGCCGGAAGTATTAAAAAAAGAATCACAACAATAGAACATAAGGAATTTATATTATGATCGATCTAAGAACATTATATAACGAAAAATTTAACATTACCAAATCAGTTAGGAAAACGGGCGGCCAATCAGAGACCGAGTTTTATCGACGATGCCCGCGGGGAAAACCCCAGGGAAGTTTGGGACGCCGGAAATGAAGGCGATCTGATTGGCCGACCCGAAAGTAAAATTAAATGTAAGCCCTCTGAATGGGGTAGGCCGAAGGTGACGCCTGGTGATTGTAATAAATATTTCAGCCTACGTTAAAAGGAATAAATACCACGTAGTTTGGAATTGTAGTTCGAGCATTGTGGAGCATTTGGAGCATGTGGAGCACTTGTGGAGAGTTTATTGGGAGTTATTGTGAGCAGAGTTATCGTGGGAGTTATTGTGAGCAGAGTTATTGTTATTGTTGAGCCAGTTATCGTTTGTAGAGTTATTTGTGAACCAGTTATTAGTCAGAACCTTAGTCAGAACCTTAAAGTCGTTTGTTTGTGTGTTAAAGTCTAGTTCCTTTTGTTTAAAGTTGTTAGTTATAATTTTATAAAGTGTTAAATTCTGTTTTGAACCTCATTTTTGTTTTAATTAAATTCAAATCGTTATCGAACCCTTTGAACCCCTCGAACCTGAGTTATCGGGGTTAGATTGTTGGTGTGTTGCCAACAGTAGTGGATGCGTCAAATTTGCTTATTTATACACGACGACTGCCCAAAAACAGGAGTGTAATGTTTTGTTTCAGTGTCTAAGAGAAAATCACGAGAAAAAAAACAAATGTGGTATCTAATTAAAAGTTATACAAGCATGGTATGCTACCACCACACGTAATTAACATAGTTATTGGCGGAAACTCGAAATCATTATTAACGTAAATAATAATTATATTTTTGTTGTTTTAGTGTATTCGTCAAAAGCTGACAGACTTTAGGGCAAAAACCTTCTGTGTAAAAACCATTGCTTTTCACGTGTTATCGTATTGTCAATGTTTTGATAGGTCTTATTTACTTGGCAGTAATGGCGGCCGAGTTAAAAACGATACCACAACACGTCAAACGCAATATGGTTCCACCGAGATTTATTCTTGCATGAATGTTTAATTTAAATCATTACCCTTCCTTTGCTTCGCCGTAGTCGGGTAAATACTTCTGTGATGAGCGCAAAATATTCTCTACCTAAAATGCGGAAGGGTTGTTTAATATTTTGTTCCATATACTAGGAGAAGATAAACCAAATGTGGTGTCTGATTGAAACTGAAGTAGCAAGGGTAGTACGTAGTACGCGAAGGCTGCAAGCGTAGTGCGCATGCCCAGTTCACGAAGTCACAGCTCTAATGTGGGAGGGTTGTTTAATACTCTTTTCCAGATACTAGGAGAAGATAAACCAAATGTGGTGTCTGATAGAAAGTGAGAGTCAAGCAAGGGTAGCATGACGTAGTACGCCAAGGCTGCAAGCTTAGTGCGCATGTCCTGTTTACGAAGCCATATCACAAACGTGCACACGTTGTTTAATATTTTGTTCTGGATACTAGGAGAAGATAAACCAAATATAATAATGTAGTCCGCTGAGATTGGCGCGTGGTGCGCATGTCCTGTTCGCGATGCCTGACGACGAGGATAGATGTTAAATATTTTGCTCTGGGCCTCTATTCTATTGCGTTATAACGATATCGTATTTGACGTATTTTAGAATCGTTACCTAATCGTTATGTCAGATTCGCCATTATTGTAAATGACATAAGAGTTATCAAAACATTGACAATACGGAAACACGGCAAAAACAATATCGTTATTACCGTGTAGAATCCCAGCCCTGGATACCAGAGCCGAGATTATACATGGTAATAACGATATCGTCTTTGACGTGTTTCCGTATTGTCCACGTTTTTATAACTATTATGCCATTTACAATAATGGGGACTGCGACATAAACGATTAAAACACATCAAAATCGATACCGTTATAACGCAGTAGAATATAGAAGTCCAGGGCCTCTATTTAATACGGTAAAACCATATTACCTTGGACTTGTTATGGTATTGTATTTATCATGGCCGCCATTACCGTCAAGTAAATACGAGCTATTCTTCTTCTTACCCGAAACGCGGAATGGGCGTTTATTATTGTGTTCTAGATACTAGGATAAGATAAATTAAATTGGGTATCTGGTTGGAAAGTGAAAGTCAAGCAAGGGTAGTACGTCAAGTCTGCAGCGCATGCCCAGTTCACGAAGCCATAGCGCAAACGTGGAAGGGTTGTTTAATATTTTGTACCAGATACCAGGAGAAGATAAACCAAAAGGGGTGTTTGATTAAAAGTGAAGTTGTAAGGGTAGTATGACGAAGTAAGCCAACTAATTTTTAAACAAGTCTTACAACAACCAAGAATCAAGCCGAAAATCTGACTACAACTACTTGATTACTTGAATACCAATCCGACGCCGACGATGACCCGAACATTAAAATCCGTGTAGGCGATTATTCTACTGCAGGGTGACAATTTAACATGGAAACATACATGCATACATACATACAACCGTAAAACATTACCCCTTTTCTTAGGTAGTCGGGTAATAATAATAATATGTTCAAAGTAGTGGTCATGTTATATTTTATAGCACGCACTTGGCCTGTTTTTGCCAAGATACCACACAACGAACATTTCTTGGTAATAAGCTTAATTTAAATTACGCTACTTGTATTCAGTAGCATTTACATTTCGTGACAGCTTAAATATGATGTCATAATCTTCCTCTAATTGGCAATAAGTGTTGAGGCATCCGGATCAGTGATATCATTCGCTTAATTATTAAAAGCTGGTCGGAAAACATGTTTTTGCGGTATATATGTTCACGTATGTTTAATTGTAAGTTGATTTTGTTTTTTTACAAGAAGCTTTCAGGGTTCCGTAGTCAAACTAAGAACTCTTATAGTTTCGCCATGTCCGTCCGTCTATCTCTGTACTAGAAAGAAAAACTGGAAAAGAGCCGAATCTTAAGTACCCGAAAGCGACGTGCATGCATGACTCGATGTACGAATGTGGAAGACGCGAAAGAGATTTGTCAGGATCGTAGCAGGTGGAAAGAAGTGGTCTCTGAATACCCTACCCTATGTATACATATTAGTCACGCAGTCATAGTGGTAAAATAAAAACGAATATTTTTAGCGTCCCTTCTACTGGTAAAGTGGGGGTGGTTATTTTTTCTCGTCAACCACATGTTGTGGGGTGTCGTTGGATAGGTCTTTTAAAATATTGCGGATATGTAAAATCAATTGATCAATTTCGGGATCCGTTTGTACATTATTTCTATTTAGATATCGATAGAGTAGGTCAAGCAGTAAACGTTACTACTTATGAAAAATGATATCTTAAATGAATAAAATGTATTGTTTTTAATATCCTTTAATTTAATTTAGTGAGTGTTTGAAATGACAATATTTTTTTAAAGTAAGTAAAGTAAAACAATTAGTCTCTATGCCGCTTTCACATTTTTAATGCCATTTTATTCATTTTAGATATCATTTTTCATAAGTAGTAACGTTTACAGCTTGACCTATTCTATCGATATCTAAATAGAAATTATTAACAAAAACACAACCAACTCAACGTATGACTTGGCTAACTTAACTCATGCAGAAAATAAAAAAAACAGTGGCGTGAAAGAGATTTTTCTCTCGTTTTGGACTATTAATGTTTTCTTTGCAAAGCTTGTTGTGTTACGGAATTTAATTAAAGTGTCGTCAAGTGAAGAAAAAATTATGCCCATACTTAACACAACTAATGAACAAAAATGCAAAGGAATATATTTGAAAGACCCATTGGGTAGACGAAAAAAAAAATACATCCCCACGTAACGTGTAGTGGACTTACAGAAAAAAAATGTATTCAAAATTTCATTTTACCACTTAGTTGGCGTGACTAATATGTATATTCATGACAAATTACAGCTTTCTAGTACTAAGAGTGTCTGAGCTAGGCTGCGGATGGACGGACGGATGGACATGGCGGTACTATAAGGTTTCCTAGTTTGACTACGGAATCTTAAAACTGGTCAATTGCGAGTCAGACTCGCGCACCGAGGGTATAATATAATCTGATTTGAATTCGATTTTAAATCGAATCAGCGCCAGCCTGATTTCCTCTTGACCATATTTTTTGTATCCCCCTTTATTACATACTTCTTTAAAAAAAAACTGCTTTAAATCTAGTGTGATAAAGCATCATATTCTGTAAAAAACACGCTATCTATTACGGTTCTAAAGACGATACAGCGGTTTAAAGTTAGGGACGTTCGGTAGACGTTACGGTCCCGTTGGGCTCGAAAAATTCAACTTTTTTTGCAACTGTATCAAAATGGTAGTAGTCCCGAGGTGTCTTGACCCGAGCTGCGACCGAGAGACAGGACTCGGGACGAGTGAAAATGACAGTTCCGCCCGTGTATCAAACGATATTTGACCATAGTTGTGCAGAAAGAGACCAAGAATAAAAAACCGGTTTCGAGCTACAGCGTTTTTGGGTAAATCTTTTTTTTATTGGTTTCTATTGTTTTTTTAAAAATAAATTACCGAAATTTGTAGTATAGTTTAATGCAATTTATTAAGTACATTTTATACAAATTAATCTGATTTTTCACCGGCTTTTTTTAAATCAAAGTAATTGGGGGTTTTCTGTAGGATAATTATGTGCTTTCGATTATTGTTTAATGAAAGCGACTATTACTTTGGCTGACTTATGCTGAATACAACATTGCATTCTTGTATTTTTATAATAAGAGCTGTATGCAGATTGTAATCATCTATTACCCTAGTCCACTTATGCTGATTACAATACTATTAGATTCATCGTCATAACTTTTAGCTTCAAGTAATTACCTAACTTTTTCAGGATCTCTTTCGATGCATGGACATGGACTTTCTATAATGTTCATAAACATTTTGCTGATCAAGCACTGGAGATGAACTTCTTACTTTTAGGCTGCTTTCGAAATTTATAGAATGCAAAATTCGTTATGTGGTCTTTTTATACATAATTGTAAAATTCAATGGAATGACGTGCTAAAAATAGTTCGCTTTCACCAGAGTATAGTTTGAAAAATCTAGTTCTCGATGGCATACCTAACTCATATTGCGAAAAATATGGCTCTGGTCTCTTTCTGCACAACTATGGTCAATTTTGGTCTCTTTCTGCACAATTATGGTCAACTATAGTCAAGTTTAATATGCATAAAAACATTTAGAATAATTCCCTTTAACTACGTTCGAAAAGTATAATAAACTTTTAGCATAAAAACAAAGTGTATAATTTTATCATGTATACGGTCAAATAAAATAACATAATTTATCATAACAATAATTTTCTTACTGTTATGCATTTTATCAAATATCTTCTTACTAGGTTAGGTTATGTTACCTCTGTGACTAAATTAGAAGAAGTCAAAGACATTAGAATTGTCGTCGTTTTATACCAGCCCATTATGTTTTATGAAATTATGCATTTTGTTGTTACGCATTATAATTGTTACAAAAATTGTTTATTATACAGATCGAAATTATGCAATTCGTTTTTTTGCAAATCATTACACACCCACGTTTACTTGTATTTAATAATACATTTGGAAAATAAAACGGTAATTAAATGAGATAATTTTAAAAGGTTCTTAGTCTGACAGAAATTATGAAAATTAATGGAAGATTAAAAAAACACTAGTGCGAAAAATCCGACTTTCCGCACGATGTCCGCTCCAAAAATGCACTTTTTGAGCAACTGTACTCGTATTAAAAAAGTCGTATTTCTCCAAATAGGTTAATTTGAATATGTCGTATCATTCAATCGCCGCACGTGATTTTCGATCTGGTTGCAAAAAAACGAGGCCCCAAGGCCGATGGTCTATTTAGATGACATTTTGCCAGCCATTCATTTGTCTTACTTTGAATGAACTGTTTTCTTATACGGGCAGCTAAATTTGATACAGTCAAGGTGGGCATTTTGTCTGTGTTTAGACTTTTTACATCCCTTTGTTTTTATTTTTGAATTATTTACGCGTATAATTGTTAAACAAAACCTAGTATTACATTTTTTACTAGTATAACGTGGAGATTTCTTGCTAGAAAACATTTATGACGCATGGTTTTTTTTTTATGTTAAGGAGAAGGCACACGAGCACTCAGGCCACCTGATGGTAAGTGGAATCTGAGACCCATAGACATTTGAATTCTCAAGACTATAATCCTAAGACCTCAAATGCGATGCCAACCCTGAGGACTAAGATGGAATGCCTCTATGCTATTTTTGTATACATCTTGGTATCCCTTTGAGACGCATACAATTGTTTATCTTAGTGTATTGTTCTGTCTAAAATACTCAAATATTACCTATCGCCTTACATCTTTTTAGGTTTAAATCACAGAATTTAATAAACATAATATCTACATATATTGTGTAGAGTGATCAAGTTATATGAGTTAGGTAATTAAAGTAACTTAAAAAAACCGGGCAAGAGCATGTCGGACCATGCTCAGTGTAGGGTACCGAAGCCGTTAAGTACTACAAACATAAAAATCAACAAGTAATAACTACTTTTCTATTTAAAGACAGACCGTTGAAATTTTCACAGATGATGTATTTCTGTTGCCACTATAACAACGAAAACTAAAAACAGAAAAAAAAGTAAAAAAAATATCACAAACGTCATTTTGTTGCCGCTAATAACGGCAACAGGTAGACGCTTGAAATGTTCACAGAATTAGTTGTATATTCACTTTAAGAATAATGAATTAAAATAAATATTTAAGGGGGGCTCCCATACAACAAACGTGCATGATTTTGGATAGTGACGTAGATTATGGTACGGAACCCTTCGTGCGCGAGTCCTACTCGCACTTAGCCGGTTTTTAACAGTAACAATAATTAATTATTACTGTTAAAAACCGGCATAAATATACAGGGTGTTAGGTAATTATTGGGTAATCTGAAACCTGCTGCTTGGGGCACCTAAAACGTTCTGAAAAAGCTAAATTAGTGTTGGTAAAAGTGGCCTGATTGTTTTTATACTGTATGAGACGACATTAAGTAACCTAAACAAAAAGTAAAAATATTTCGAAAACAGTGCCACTTTTACTAAGACTACTTTAGCTTTTTCAGAACATCCTAAGTGCCCCCTATCAGCAGGTCACAGCTTATCTACTAATTACCTAACTTCCTGTATATATATTTGTGCAATTATTCAAATTCTTGTTATTAATGATTTTTAATATCTAACTTCAACTTCTAGGCGATAATGTGCAAAATAACGGTCACTTATTTATTATTATACTTATTAAAAAAATCATCCCATCTTTCTTTCTAAAAAATACCCTTATTGCATTAACTATAAATATATTATGTCGCATCTAAAGAGAGATCAAATGATCCACTATGGAGAATAAAAAAAATATCTTTTTCAAGTGAATGTACCCCAAACTTAACGCTGCTTTAATACAAGAGCGCCACAAATCAAAAACAAATACAATTAGATTTAAAACTTTAAGTAAATAGCGTTCCGAATTTAAATGCAACAAAGATTCATTTTGATTAGTGGCGCTTTTGTATTAAAGCAACGTCGCTGCTTTTATGCAATAGTGCTACAAATCAAAAACAATTACAATTTGATTTAAAATTTTAGGTAATTTGCGTTCCGAATTAAAATGCAACAATGACTCATTTTGATTTGTGGTACTATTGCATAAAAGCAGCGAATGGCCAACATATCGCGTTCTTCGCCGAATTTTAAGTAGATGCATTGTACTTATATAAATTGCCTTTTAAACTATAGCAATTACTTACAATTACCAGTAAATAAGTTTACAAAGGGTGTTAGGTTCTTTTCAATTATCACTTAAGTAAAGTAAACTGTGTAGTCATTTGTGTATTGCGTAAGTTTGTGTTGCGGACGATGATTCAAATGTTAAGCATAGAGCAGACAGTCATGGTGATTTTACAAGCTTTTTATTAATAAATAAATATCAGGGGACAATCTCACACAAATTGAGCTAGTCCCAAACTAAGCTCTAGGCTTGTACTATGGGTACTAGACAACGATAATAGTAGATTGTTCAACGAGGGACTAAAACAAGCCATAATGACACGAGATGTTTAGCCACGCGAGCGAGCTTGCGAGCGAGGGTGGCTGTAGTTCGAGTGTCATTATGGTTGTTTAGTCTCGCGTTAAACACTCTACTTTTCACTTTGAATGCGAGGAAAAAAATGACGTTCTAAACAAAATTACAACATTTATTATAAAAAAGTTTCTATCAATTAAAACTAACAATTAGGCATCTTATTATTACTATCGTTAATCTAACATTAATAAAATAAAAGTAGCTAACCAAATCTACGATATATTAAAAGTGCAATTAGTTGCACAGTTGTCATTTTGAGGTTATTTCGACACCCAAAAATATGGTCCATACACAATCACTGAAAATGGCGATAATCCTCCATTCACAAACACCGTGATTGGTTGTTTAGAGCAGTGTTTTTCAACCTTTTTCATGATGCGACCCCCTTGGTATGAAAAAACATTTCGCGACCCCCCGACCCTTCGCTTTTTTATCATATATGTACGTGTATGTTACAGCGTTACAAATATTCGTTCCATACGACGTATTTTTATGCGTCTCGACCTCTGGCGACCCCCCTACAGAAGCTTCGCGACCCCCCAGGGGGTCGCGACCCACAGGTTGAAAAACACTGGTTTAGAGGTGTTAACGCCAGTCTTCGCCACGAGAGGGCCGCGCGACAAGCCGCCCGCGCCGCCCGCGCCGCCCGCGTGCCGCCAGCGGCCCAGGCCGCGCCCCTCCACTACTACGACGAGAGAACTCACGCCGAGCGCACGCTCCTTTATTTAAATCATTTACCTATTTTATATTTTACGAGAAGCTGTAACATTATACTCTTCAACCATCGCCGTTGGTATTATTTATACATGCTTCGAGCCGGATCCATCAGACTACGACGAGAGAACTCACGCCGAGCGCACGCTCCTTTATTTAAATCATTTACCTATTTTATATTTTACGAGAAGCTGTAACATTATACTCTTCAACCATCGCCGTTGGTATTATTTATACATGCTTCGAGCCGGATCCATCAGAGTCGACGAGAAATACACGTCGAGGTTACCGTTAGCGACAAGACGACGCGACGTGGCAAGCCGCGCCGTGCACCGAGAACAAAGAACCCAGCGACGATAGATTTAAGAAGAGAGAAACCGGACGGCTTCTTGGAACTTTTCTAACGATTATTCGAATCTACAACATTATCTCCATCGACTGCACCGTGTCACGAACGAGATTTATACCACGGGGAGTGAGGTTTTGGTGAGTTCGTTCCATTATCTACGTAGTCCCTCTTCCCCCCGTAAATGTATTTTTTTTTCTTGAGGGCACCGCCATAGGAGCCATCTCATAATTTAAATTAAATACCGGCAACCGCCATAGGTGCGCCGATCCATCGAATTATTAATTTAGGGCACTCGCCATAGAGGCCAAACATTCTTAAAATTAGGATCCTTTAACGGCCATTAGGGGTCTAAAATTCCTTTCGCGAGCCAAGGTCCCTTCATTTTTAAAGGTTCTCGCCATAGGGGCCTACGATCTCATTAGTTTCACAGGTTCTCGCCACAGGGGCCTGCTATTCTAGTATTTCACTTTAAATATAGATAGGTGCACTTATTCTGTTTTATTTTCATTTTCCCACGCTATTTTTTCCTATGTACTTACTCAGTTTAAACTCCTAATTAATTTTCAGTTGCCTAGTTTTCTTCTATCGCTTTGTCTGCCCAACAATTTTGTCATACTTATTTCGCTTGCTTTAGATTTGCGTACTTATCTACATTCCAGAACGTTCGACGCTCGGCCCGGCCGGCGGGCGCTCGCGCGCTCAGCTGACGAGGTCAACGACCGCGCCGACGCGACCGTTACAGTTGCGAGGTTTTGCCGCGCTTTGTTCGCTGCGCTTGCGCGCTGGATCTGCTTGCGTGATTTTCTGCTTGCATTCAAATTTAAGTACCTTCAACCTTTTTCTTTCTTCACTTTTATGTTATTTCTTTCTTGATTCTTTCCACATTTCATCAGGTTTCATCTTGGAAATGGATATAAGGGTGCTTAAAAGATCGAGAGGCACGCTTAAATCTAAAGTTACTATATTTAAACAGTTTTTAGATACGCTTTCATCGTGCGAAAGACTAAGCAGTTTGCAGAAAAGACAATTATCGTTGCGCTTGGATCTAATAAAACCTATATACGACGAATTTAATACCGTGCAAACTGACATAGAATCATTATGCCAACTTCCAGATGATGATTCAAAGGAACTGATGGAACGGGGAAACTTTGACGACGACTTCTGCACTGCAGTTGCTGTGGCAGAGGAGTTGCTGAGCCAGAATAGGACCCGGGCTGCATCTGAGGGCGACGACTCTTCTCAGGTGACGGGCTCTGGTACTGCTATCGCTAAAGGTGGGCCAACGTTAAAATTACCAACTATCCATTTACCGTCCTTTTCCGGAAACTATCATGATTGGTTAGGGTTCCGTGATACCTATACATCACTTATTCATAATAATGAAACCATTCAAAAAATTCATAAATTCCACTATTTGCGTGCGTCACTTAAGGATAGTGCAGCCTTAATTATTCAATCTCTTGATTTTTCTGCAGACAATTATGATATAGCTTGGCAATTGCTTTGTGATCGCTATCACAATGATCGAGTACTTATAAATAATCATATTCACTCGCTATTTAATATTGAACCTTTGACTCGAGAATCGGCAAGGTTACTACGAAACATGATGGATACGTTTACCAAAAATCTTAGAGCATTAAAAACCTTAAAGTTACCTACTGAACACTGGGATATTTTAATCATACACATGGTTACCAGTAAATTAGATTCCGTCACTGCTCGTGAATGGGAAGAAGAACGCAACAGAATTAAAACAATTCCCACTTTAGACAATTTATACACTTTCATTAAAGATCGCGCTAATCTATTGGAAACCATGGACGACTCGCGATACAAACAGCCACAATCACAAAACTCGCGTGTCCCACCGCGGAGGTACAGTGACATTACGCATAATCGCCAAAAAACATTTATTGCGTCACCCACTGTGTCGAAATACTCGTGCCTTTTATGCAAAGGACACCATTCATTATATCAGTGTTATAGGTTCAAATCATTCCCACTAGAGATAAGATTAGAGAAGGCAAAGGAAATGAAATTATGCCTTAACTGTTTGCGTAAAGGTCATGACGTAAGCGCATGCACGTTAGGTCCGTGTAACATTTGTCATAAAAAACATAACTCTTTGTTACATATGGAAGAGAATAATAGGTCTGGCGCACGCAGTCTGCCGACGACTTCTAAATGCATTGTTCTACCCGCGTCAGAAAGTGTAACTAAATTAGAAACTCACACATCCATACCAGGAAATGTTACAATGTCATGTGCACATCAATCAGCTGTCTTGCTGTCCACCGCCATTATAGGTGTCGCTGACAGTTCTGGTAACATCTATCAAATACGTGCGTTACTTGATAACGGTAGCACTTCCAGTTTTATAACTGATAGTTTATATGCAAAACTTAATATTCCCGCTCATAAAACTCAAGTCTCAATACAGGGTCTTTATAACCAACATTCACAAATCACTAAACGTTGTAATGTGAATATTTCGTCACTTACAAAAAGCGGATACAATAAAAATATTAATTGCTTTATTGTTCCCGCCATAACACAGTTATTACCCACTCATAAAATCGATTATACCACTTTCGACATCCCTAGCCACATCCACCTTGCTGATCCCTCGTTTTATATGCCATCTGAGGTGCAGATGTTATTAGGGAGCGATCTTTTCTGGGAGGTAATAAAGAATAACAATATTTCCTTAGGGAAAAATAAACCAACTCTAACCGAAACAATGTTAGGTTGGTTAATTTCGGGTGCTGTACCCTCGCCTCAGAACACACACACAAAATCATTCAATAATAAAAACCATGCTTGCAATATGCATTCATGTCAGTGTTCAAGCGAAGAAGTACAGTCATGTAATTGCCAAAATACAGTCCATTGCCATTTCACCAGCTCTTCTGATACTGAGCTGCAACATAAATTAGACAATTATTTTGAGTGTGAATCTATTACCGACCCGCGTGTTCCGTCTAAGGACGAGCAGGAATGTGAAAAAATATTTACAGAAACGACTACTCGTCAGTCTGACGGTAGATTCGTGGTCAACATTCCTTTTAAAGAATCTCCCAAGTGTCTAGGGAATTCATATGATATGGCACTAGCTAGATTCTTTGCTTTAGAACGCAAATTTAATCAAAACTCCATTTTTAAACATAAGTACATTGAATTCATGAACGAATATATAAATCTAGGCCACATGTCGGAAAACTTAACGTTTAAAAATAATGAAATATCTTATTTTTTGCCGCATCACGGTGTGCTGCGAGATAACAGTCTAACAACTAAACTTCGCTCTGTTTTTGATGCCTCGATGGCTACCAGCTCGAGACTATCACTCAATGATATACAGCTGATTGGCCAAACTGTCCAAGACGATCTTTTAAGTATATTGTTGCGATTCAGACAGCATAAATACGTAGTAACTGCTGATATAGAAAAAATGTACAGAATGATACTTATCAACTCTGATCAAAGGCCATTACAGCAAATATTATGGCGTGACGACCCTACTGAAAAAATTAAAATCTTCTATTTAAACACAGTTACCTACGGAACTGCCTCAGCGCCGTTCCTGGCTACAAGATGTCTTGCTCAGTTGGGACATGACTGCATGAACAGAACCACATCACTTCATGATGAGCGTATTAGTCATACAAATTATAAATTGATAGGTACTTCAATCTTACACGATTTTTATGTCGATGACCTCGTGACAGGTCATGACGATAGGGATGTGTTAGTGACCATCAGTAAAGGCATTAACCATCAACTTAAAGGCGCTCACTTCAATTTGCGAAAATGGAATTCGAATTACTCAGACATACTGCACGACATACATAACGACGATGAGAGGAAAGGTGATCCTTTATTAATCATAAATAACGAAAGTAATTCAAAAATATTAGGTGTAAATTGGAACTGTCAACATGATTACCTTTCATTTTCATCGTCGATATCAGACTCACCCACACATAAAAAACCAACTAAGCGTCTAGTACTATCTACTATCGCTCAGATCTTTGATCCTCTCGGACTCATCAACCCATGCTTATTGCAAGCTAAAATTATACTTCAAAAAATATGGAAAAATAAATGTGCATGGGATGATGAAGTACCACTGGAACTCCAAATTTCATTCAATAAATTCCTTGAAACTTTACCTCACCTTAATTGCATTCAAATCCCACGCCGAGTGTTATGTGATTTTCCTATAACAATAGAACTACACACATTCAGTGACGCATCAAAACATGCTTACTCAGCGTGTGTGTATGTGCGTAGCGTATCCAGGGAAGGCGAGGTTCACGTACACCTACTTATCGGAAAATCTCGAGTTGCACCCTTTAAAAAGAACATGACAATTCCCCGGCTAGAATTAGAAGGGGCATTGCTAGCTACTCGACTTGCAAAAAAGGTTAAAACTTCAATGAGACTAAAATTCCAGTCTGAACATTACTGGTGTGACTCCACCATTGTATTAGGTTGGGTAAAAATGTCAAAATCAAAATTAAAACAGTATGTATTTAATAGAGTTACTGAAATTACAGACACTACAGATTCATCCGCCTGGTACCATGTTCCCACAGACCTGAATCCTGCCGACATAGGATCACGAGGACTAAACGCTCAGCAGCTAAAAAATAGTTCTTTGTGGTTCTCGGGCCCCAGTTTTCTTCAGCATATTAATATTGTGATACCAACACAACCAGAAAGTATAACTTCATATAACAAACTACCTGAAACGAAATTACATTTTAATTTTCTTCTAGGCAACATAACAAATAATCATGTCACAAAATTTTCTAATTATTCTAAATTACAACGAATTTATGCTTATATTCACAGATTCGTACGTAACTGCCGTAAGTCACATAAAAAGGTATCTAGCCTAACAAAGCCTAAGCCTAAAAAAGAAATTGATCATCTGCAGATATCTGAATTGAGCAAGTCTGAAAAAACCTTATGTAAAATAATACAATTTGAAATGTTCACGAAACAATACTCAACCCTCAAAAATAAAGATAAGTTGAATTCCAAGGATCAGCTACTAAAACTTAACCCTTTTATGGATTCTAATGACCTTATTAGAGTAGGAGGAAGGCTCTCTAACTCTAATTACTCATATGACGCGAAACACCCCGTTATCATACACGCAAATCATCACATAACACGCTTGCTAGTTCAACATTATCATAAACTGCTACTTCATGCAGGGCCACAGCTAATGCTAGCTTCATTACGTCATAAATTTTGGATTGTTGGTGGACGTAACTTGGTTAGGAAGACTGCACGGCAATGTACCACTTGCTGCAGGTTTGCAAATAAAAGTATTCAACCAATAATGGGAAATCTACCAAAAGAGAGGCTCCATGCTGATTTTCCATTTCAAAATACAGCCGTCGACTACGCCGGACCTATCATGATAGCGGATAGGAAAGGACGAGGTTGCAAGCTTCTTAAGGCTTACATATGTGTGTTTGTGTGCCTGGCGATACGGGCAGTTCACATAGAGCTTGTCACCGAGCTCAGTACTAACGGTTTTCTTGCTTGTTTAAATAGATTCGTCGCCCGCAGAGGTAGACCGGAGACCATATTTTCGGATAACGGAAAAAACTTTGTAGGAGCCTGCAACGAATTATCCAGATTTCTTAGCTTGAACTCTGTTGAAATGTCTAACTTTGCAGCAGAAAATCACATTAACTTTAAATTCAGTCCAGCATATAGCCCTCATTTTAACGGTCTAGTAGAAGGATCGGTAAAATCAATTAAATTTCACTTGAAACGTGTCTTAGGACTAGCAAACCTTACTTACGAGGAGATGACGACATTGTTGGTGCAGATAGAGTCTGTACTGAATTCTAGGCCGCTCACTCCTCTCTCTTCCGACCCTTCGGACCTTATTGCGCTTACTCCTTCACATTTTCTAATGGGACGAACAATTATGCTCACTCCCCAGGTACTTGCTGATGACGCCGAGACACGTATTAATACTCTGACGAGATACAAAAGAATAGAGTGTTTAAAAAATCACTTTTGGAATCGGTATTATACCGAGTATATTTCAGAACTGCAGAAGCGGAACAAATGGCGCAATGATGATGGAGACTTACACCTTGACCAAATGGTGATTGTCAAGGATGACCGCCTCCCACCCAACCGATGGATGCTCGGACGAGTCACATGCCTGTACCCTGGCACCGACGGAGTTGCCCGGGTCGCCGATGTACTCACCAGTTCCGGGACGCTGCGGAGAGCCTTCAATAGGCTAGTTCCACTGTTGGAACATGATGTTCCAAGGCGGGCAGCATGTTAACGCCAGTCTTCGCCACGAGAGGGCCGCGCGACAAGCCGCCCGCGCCGCCCGCGCCGCCCGCGTGCCGCCAGCGGCCCAGGCCGCACCCCTCCACTACTACGACGAGAGAACTCACGCCGAGCGCACGCTCCTTTATTTAAATCATTTACCTATTTTATATTTTACGAGAAGCTGTAACATTATACTCTTCAACCATCGCCGTTGGTATTATTTATACATGCTTCGAGCCGGATCCATCAGACTACGACGAGAGAACTCACGCCGAGCGCACGCTCCTTTATTTAAATCATTTACCTATTTTATATTTTACGAGAAGCTGTAACATTATACTCTTCAACCATCGCCGTTGGTATTATTTATACAAGAGGTTTCCAAAGTAAATTTTTAAAAAAATACTCTAATCCCTAGAGATTAATAAGGAGCTTTAGTCCCGATTCGCAGAGATTTAAGTAGCATTTTAAGACATGAGAAGTGAAAACATACTTATATAGAGAAATAAATAGTTAAATACATAGAAAACATCCAAGACTCAGGAACAAATATTCGCGCTCATCACACAAATATCTGCCCTTACCGGGATTTGAACCCAGGACCGCTGGCTTCGGAGGCAGGGTCACTCCCAACTAGGCCACCGTGTCGCCAATTAACCTGCAATATTTGTATGAATGTATTGGGGTTAAATCTTGCAAGGGAGGTTTGAACCACTCCTCGTGGACCGATTGAGCTGAAATTTGGTATGCCTACATAACTTCGATGACAATACAATATGGCATCATCAAGCTGGTCTAATGAAGGTGGTGACATCTCCGCTATACTTATAGTACACCTTTCGTGTTTGGATTCTGTTTGGGTTGACCTTTTCGCCGCCATTGACTTGATACAAAAGTCAAGTCAAGTTAGCTGTGGTTTAAATTAGCGTGTGAGGACACACGCTAATTTAAACCACAGCTAATATCAACCTTACGTCCCAAATACTCGGGTCCTATTTCGTCGTCTTACTTACGAAAAGTCGCATCTGCATTTTTTTTTGCTGTTGGTAATTAATTTTTATACAGTAATACTTAGAGGCAATAAGTTTACCAACGGCAAAAAAAAGCGGCAGATACGAGTTTGAGTAAGTAATACGACGATTTGTCACTGTATCTGTGAAAACTATAAGCGTCGATGGCGTGGTAGGCACGACAGCACACGACGCCTTTGGGTGTTCTTGGCGTTCAAAGGGTTAATATTATATTTAGGTTTTCCTACCATCCAAATTCGTCCATATAAGATTTTGCATGTCACTTTTACCGAGAATAGTTCGCATGCCTGCCGCTAGAGGGCGTTAATAGTTACAAAATGTTCCTTAACTTCAACATTATAGAATTCTTTATTTCTCCTACTCCCTCAGCAGCGTACGGCACAGATTCATTAGGTTGATCTTGAGAAGCAGTAAATGACTGCAAAAAAAGTACAGTCGGTAAAAAACTTGTCACAAAAATAAAATTTATTCTTCCTAACACCCCAATCAACTCTCAGTATTCATTCCCTTGTTCCATAGAGCTCTTCATATATTCCGTCCATCTCTTCATAGGTCTCCCCCTTCCACTATTAGCCACCACATTTCTTATTAAAAACTCTTCTTCCCACATGACTTGTGTTCTTTCACATGACATGCCCTTTTTATCCAGGAAAATTTGAGTTTCGGAGGACACCTAGTAACGATATAACAACGTCATACGTTCACCGGTTCGTACAATACCGCGATGGCCTTCATTGACACCCATCTATGTATCAAGAGTCACCAGGTGCACAATTCTTTGACTTAGGGCATTAAAAGCATATACCAGCAACAGTGCGCTCTACATAACGTTATTTTAATGTACTTGATTATTTTGTTATAATGTAGTCTTATAGATTTGTGAGTACAAATAAAATATAGGAACACAAGCAACGATTTTATTACATAATAATCACAACTACTTAAATTATAACGTTAAACCTATCTGGTACTGAAACCTAATTATTGAAATGTGGAGTCTAACTAGGTAGCCTACTGGTCCGATCCCTAACAAGCGCGCCGCCGAAGTGAAGTGTCGCCCTCGTGCCTCCCTTCCATGTCAGCCTGGCGCGCGATGACAGAAAGTGGCGTGTTCTCTGACGTTGACGTAGCAAGGAGGAACGATCGTGTCATCTCCCTCTTTCCTTAGTGATTCGGTAATACGGCCGTTCCTGACTGCGGGACGCCCTCGTCCGCTTGATCTTCAGGGGGACTGCTTTCGTCATCAGGGTGCTCTTCGGCTGTAGGCAGAGAAAACAAAAAAAACCATTTAAGACCAACCAATAATTGAGCACCACCTCACACAAACCATTCAAAGTTCTTGCATGATAAAAACAGTGCGCATTAAGTCAATATAATGCAAGATAACCTTTCACACGAGTCATACACATCAAAACGAATTTTAATTAAATGTATAACATTCATACTTCAACACACAGCAACTGACACTTTCCTATATCTGTTTGTGTTTAGTTTACTATGGCCACAAACGGTCTGCCTGAACTGTTATGTGGCACAGTCAGCGTCACATATCAACAAATACCACAGAGAACATAACGTCGCCATGGTCTGCCGCAATTGCATATTGCACTGTCACCCGTAAAGATGCAGTCTGCCGCGATTACATATTGCACTGTCATCCGTTAAGATGCAGTCTGCCGCGATTATATATTGCACTGTCGTCCGTAAAGAACTAAAGATGCAATCTGCCGGCCATAAGCCACACTACGAACATCGTAGTCAGCCGCGATCACAAATCGCACTGTTACCCATAAGGGTCCAGTCTGCCGGCCATAAGCCGCACTACGAATTGTCGTAGTCTGCCGTGATCGTAAAGTCACACTGGGTGCAGTCTGCCGGACATTCGTCCCACTACGAGTGTCGTAGTCTGCCACGACTGAAGCCGCTACCACAATAAATGTAAGAGTGGTAAACTAACGAATGTTACTTACTCTCAAAAAACGTTGCGCACGTCTCTGGGGTCCACTCTCCTCGCCACGGTACCATGTATTCCGCGGCGGCCCGCGTACGCTTCCCGTACGAGCCAGATAATAATTCTAGTTCATAGCGATCGTGAGGTAAAACTGAAGTTATTTTGTAAGGACCCCTCATGCCGGAGTCTAATTTACTGGTACTCTGCGCATGTTTAATAACAAAGGCAAAATCACCGACTTTATAGGCACGCGGTTGCTTGCGACCCTCGTTAGTGATCTCGTCTTGCCGCTTTTGTCTAGCGGCCAGTCGCTCGCTTGCGCGCTGCCTCCTAAGCACCACCAGTGTCTTGCGATTGCCACTAGTGTTGTCGAGAGCAACGTCACGCACTAAAGATCGCAATACAGGCGTCATCGCATCAATCCCCACGAGCAATTGGAGAGGGGAAACGTTAATGGCTGCGTTCTTGGTCATATTCAGAATAAGTTGAACCCGCCATAGAGTATCGGACCACTCGGCTCCCCTGTTATTCGCCTCTACTCGAATCAAGTTATGAACTGTACGGCAATAACGTTCAGCTTGACCATTTTCGTGGTGCATTTCAGGTGTTATAAAATGCGTTTTACTGCCTAGCTCAGATACCCAGCTTTGAAAACTGTTACTTTCGAACATTCTTCCGCGGTCAGTAACGATAAGGGAAGGTGTACCAAACAAAGATATCGTATTTGCAAATGCACGTTTAAGCTCGTCAGCATCTTGTCGATACAAAGAATACAAAAGGCAGTATTTTGAGAATGCGTCGACAACTATAAGGGCGTATTTAAATCCTTTGGACTCTGGTAACGGGCCTAGTACGTCCATGTGTACGGTTGAAAACGGGATATCTGGCTTAGACCACGACTCTATGGGCTGATGTGGTGCACGGGGAATCTTCTTACAAGTTAAGCAAACTAGACAATGCCCTACATATTTCCGAACGAATTGCCTGAGCCCGGGAAACCAAAAATGTCTTAGAATAAGTTCCGTAGTTTTGTCAACTCCAATGTGGTCATGTTCGTCATGAAAAACTCTAAGTAAGCTAAGCCTGTGACCTTTTGGGATAAAACAAAGGAAACGAGAATCATTGCCAGAGGGGCTATATTTGTAGCACAACAAGTTATTACGGACTTCATAACGCGTAGGGTCCAAGCGACCTTCTTTCAAACTATCGATAAGGTCTTGGGTCTCAGCATCTGCTGTTTGAGCCTGCTGTGCCCAGTTCGTGGGTTTACGGATATGGAGGATATCCACAGGATTTCTGCTTAAGTAGTCTGCATGAGGCATGAGAACACCTTTGCGATATTCAATGCTAAACTGGAAATCCTGCATGTAAACCCACCAACGGGCAACGCGAGGAACAAGATCTTTTTTTCTTTCTGTCAATTTTAGGGAGTTACAGTCCGTTACTATTTTGAAAGCAATGCCTATTAGATAGTGACGAAAATGTTGAAGAGACTTTACGATAGCCAACGTCTCTAATTCGTAACTATGATACTTTGTCTCGGCGCCTTGCGTCGCCTTACTAAAGTACGCAACTACCCTCTTTTGCTTTCCTGCATGTTCTTGAAATAAGATTCCTCCATAACCGCTAGCGCTTGCATCGGTATGCAACTCCGTGGGGAGACTCGGATCAAATATAGCAAGGACAGGCTGATCAGTGAGGCATTTGATAATATATGACCGCGCATCTTCCTGTTCGTGCCCCCAAACAAAGGGTACACCGCGTCGCGTAAGCCTAGCAATGCACGCCGTCTTTTGTGAGTAACCGGCAATATAACGGCGGAAGTAACCTGCAAGGCCTAGGAACTGGCGTATCTGTTTTACATTCGTTGGACGGGGTGCATCACTTAAAGCTTGGACTTTTCGTGGGCTCGGCCGTACCTGACCTTGACTTATAAGCCGTCCCAAATATTCTACCTCTGTCGCAAGAAAGTTACATTTTTTTAAGTTGATGGAAAATCCAGAGGAAGTCAGGGTGTTTAAGACTTGGCGTAGAATTTGTAAACCCTCGTCTATCGTTTCCGACAAAATTAAAACATCGTCGATATATACGAGGACTTTACCACCCTCGATCAATGGCTTCAGGGTTTCCGAAATAATTTTTTGGTATACGACTGGAGCGTTCGCTAAGCCATAGGGCATTTTTAAATATTCAAAATGTCCCTCTGGCGTCACGAACGCTGTCTTACTAACGGAGTCAGGATCCATCTTTATTTGGTGGAACCCTGTAGCCATGTCAAGGCTCGAAAAGAATCGCGCTTTACCTAGCCGGTCGATATGATCGTCTATAAGAGGCAACGGGAACCTATCTTTGACTGTAATCGCGTTTAAAGCCCGATAGTCGACGCACAATCGGTCCGTGCCGTCTTTCTTTTTAACCAATATGATAGGGCTCGCAAAGTCAGAGTTAGATTCCCGTATAACGCCCTTGTCTTTCAGATCCGATATTATGCCGCGGACACGCAATTTTTCGTCGTGCGATAACTTATATGGCCTATAGTTGACAGAACTATTGCTACTCAACTTAATAGCCATCGTACCGGTGGTGACCGTCGAGGAGGCAGTGCCACTGATAAATGATTGAGAGAACTCATTAATGACCGCGAGTAACCGCTGTTTGTCATCGCCGGTCAATGGCGTCTCGATAACGGACTCTAATTCACTTAAGAACTGAACAACTGGAGAGCTCTCAATCCGTGTCAGTCGCTGCACCCCGCCTATCCTAATGTAGGTAACGCCGTCACGATTTAAAACATCCGTTCCTATCAGGACAGAGGCGTTCATACACGATTCGGGCACGATATACAAATCCACCTCAATAGATATATCGGAAAACTCGACTACTAGTGTTACCAACGACGTACATTCGATTTCCTGACTCCCTATGCCCCGTAGTACTCGATAAGTAGGAACCTTGTTGCTGTTAAAGTGTTTCAAAACAGATTCGGATATAAGTGAAACACTCGAGCCACTATCAATCAAGACGTCCAAAGAAACACCCTCTATTACGGCCGTCATTACGTCATTGTTACCTACAGAGTCTTGTTTGCGACACAAATTAACATTATTAGGGCGTTTATTATTTGTTTCTACTCGCTGCTTTGCAAAACAAGACTCCGCGCTATGACCGATCTTATGGCAGTACGAACAAGTAATCGAACGTCTATTATTCGAGGTGGTTCTATGTGAAGCCGGCGTACTAGTACT
The DNA here is from genome assembly GCA_949316455.1 of Acleris holmiana. Classification (NCBI taxonomy): domain Eukaryota; kingdom Metazoa; phylum Arthropoda; class Insecta; order Lepidoptera; family Tortricidae; genus Acleris; species Acleris holmiana. The sequence continues at coordinate 16,626,501 of OX438779.1, forward strand.
TGTACTATTTGCACTCGCGGGTACATCTCCGCTGTTAGAATTGTTTTCAAAACGTGGTCTTTTAGAGCAATTAAAACGCTTGTGACCTACTCCACCACAATTAAAACATTTGGGTCTATAATCCGGCCTGCTTAGTTCACGTTTGCGTAAGTTTGGTACAGCGGCGGGTCTACTATTGGAACGGGCAGGATCGTGGGAGGAAACACGCGGTTCACTTTTAGGTTTTACAAATACCGACAAAAATTCAACTATTTGCTGTGGTTTAAGTTTTGCATTTGTGGCAGCAGCTTTAATCTGCGAATCCGTAATGCCTCGAAGAACTATCGCCGTTCGAAGGTCGTCCGACAAACTGGTCACAATATTTAAACGCAGCAGCGCACGACGTGCATACTCCGCGTATGTAGCGAAACCCTTCGAGTCAGTACGCATCACATCATAAAGCACGGTAGCCACATCTATGTTTCGTGGGCAGAGGGAACGGAACTCAATTTTAAAATTGCTCCATGTGCGGTCATTAGTAACCCAATCACCGAGCCACGAACGCGCGTCACCCTTTAAACAGTTAGCAACACGTGACAAACACTCATTATCGGCCCAACGATTTATCACACGCGCGTGGTCCACCTCTGCACACCAAACATCAAAGTCATGTAATTGCGGGTCAAAAGAGGAAATGTAATAATGGGTCGGCCTTACTTGTATTAACGACGAAAGCGCTCCCACGATCCTCTCCGTTACCTCGTCGGCACGAGGCTCACTACTCGGGGTTGCGGCGACGCTCTGGGGCTGCTCGGGCACCGACTGGGTGCCGCTGACTACCGAGACATCACCAAGGGTGAACTCGCATGCCGATGGCGCAACCGGCAGCAGTGGAGGTGTTGTTGATCGCTGTGGAACAGGAATAGAAACAGTACAAGCGCCTAACACTGGGGATGGCGGCGGCGGCGTTGGCCCTAATCTATCCTCAATCGTCCTCAATTTATTTAAAATCGTACTTAGCACTGCGTCGCTTTCAGCTTTTTTACGATGACGTTGGTGCCTACTACTGGAACCTTCCGACATTTTAAATAAACAGTCAACTAAAATTTAATTCGTAATATCTACACTAGCAAATTTAAGCACAATTAATTAAGTTAACTACTTCAATTTAAAAGCACAATAAATCAAAGCACACTGTATTATAAAATAGCAAAAGCATTAAAGCAAGTCGCAACACGTTACATGAAGTAAAGATACTTAACACTGAGAATAACCAACGGAGTTTATTTGAAATAAATAACGGAAATAAATTGTCTGGATGCCACTCGCGTAAATTCAATATCCCACGTACTGATCTTATAGATTTGTGAGTACAAATAAAATATAGGAACACAAGCAACGATTTTATTACATAATAATCACAACTACTTAAATTATAACGTTAAACCTATCTGGTACTGAAACCTAATTATTGAAATGTGGAGCCTAACTAGGTAGCCTACTGGTCCGATCCCTAACAAGCGCGCCGCCGAAGTGAAGTGTCGCCCTCGTGCCTCCCTTCCATGTCAGCCTGGCGCGCGATGACAGAAAGTGGCGTGTTCTCTGACGTTGACGTAGCAAGGAGGAACGATCGTGTCATCTCCCTCTTTCCTTAGTGATTCGGTAATAGTAGCATAACGTTATGAAAAAATATCGTTATATGTAGAATAACGTTATATGTCAACGAAAGTTTAAACTAACGGAATATAAATATCAGAATCAGAATCAGAATCAGAATAATCTTTATTCAAGTAGGTTTACAAATAATAAACTCTTTTGAAACGTCATAGTAGCGACTTAGCCTAAATTGACTGCAGGTTCAAATCGCGACCGATCAGAGAAGAACCTGTAAGAAACTCTGTCGGATGTCTTTTTTTTTTCGACGTTCGCAACCTTTTGTCGTAAGGACTAAACATTTTATTACAAGCAATTCAGTCCCAAGCATTGTTATCATTAATATAGTCTTTAATACTATAATATGCTTTAGAAATTAGTTTACGCTTAACGTAACTCTTAAATTTATTTACTGATAGTTCAGTAACATTACTTGGGAGCTTATTATAGAACCTAATACAATTACCCATAAAAGAGTTTTTTATTTTATGGAGCCGCGTGAAGGGCACTGCGAGCTTATATTTATTTCTGGTATTAACATTATGTATGTCACAGTTCTTTCTAAATTTAGCGATGTTTTTATGAACATACATAATGTTTTCATAAATGTATTGACTGTGCATGGTCAATATGTTAATTTCTTTAAACTTATCTCTAAGCGAGTCTCTCTGGCCCATCTTGTAGACAGCACGAATAGCCCTCTTCTGCAGAACAAAGATGCTATTTACATCAGCAGCACTACCCCACAGTAAAATACCATATGACATAATACTATGGAAGTAACTAAAATAAACTAATCGAGCGGTATCTAAGTCTATTAATTGCCGAATCTTATTAACTGCAAAAACTGCAGAACTGAGTCTACCCGCCAATCCAGCAAGATCATAAATAAATAAATAAATATCACGAGTCAATGTCACACAAATTGACCTAGTCTCAAACTAAGCTCTATAGAGCCTATAGGCTTGTGCTATGGGTACTAGACAATGATAAACATACTTAGATTGAGAATTAATACTTAAATACATGGAAAACATACTCGTGCTCATCACACAAATATCTGCCCTTACAGGGATTTGAACCCAGGACCGCCGGCTTCGGAGGCAGGGTCACTCCCAACTCGGCCAACGTGTCGTCAAATATAGGGTTTTGATATCTCTACTTTTCACAACGTTCTAAAGGTCTGTGTAAGATATTTAGTGGATTTTTTGTTACTCCACAGTGCATACTAGCCGCTCGTTAATAGCAAGGCGTGCGCTTGCGTCTAATACGTGTAATTTTGCGGTAATTTGCCCACCAGAGAGATGTTATTGCTTTCCGATGCGTTCGCGTGTTTTTAATTCGCTCGTTTCAGGTCAAGGTGGGAGACCTTCGGAGTAATTTGGTTCACATAGCTTATGTGGTCATGGGATCCGTTTGGTAGTGGTTTATCTGTATTACAAAATACATTTCTTAAAAAGCCCCTGTGGTTGCCGGGGAATAGTGCCACTCCATGTCTTCCCGTGGTTATGCCTTCCCGTAAAATAAAAGATTGTAAATAGTTTAAAGCTAGTCGCTCTTTTAATAGCAAGTGTAAGACACCTATAGGTAAAAACGTACTTACTTATATCAATCTCATAACATGCAAGTTTGGTGCTACTATTCTCTTAGAAGTCACGGCCCAGACAAACCAATCCTATGCAATCCTCGACCTATAGCGACTATTTAACTATATAACATTTATAGGATTTTATATCTTATAGAGGGAAGAAGTAAGATCTTAATAAGAGTAAACATTTTTATTACATGCGTTTATAGGACGATATAAATGCTTGACCTAGTGAGGCAATTTTTAAAACTTTTAGAAGATTATGTATCCTATAGTGGAAACATTTAAGACCCTTATAGAATTTAATGGTTTTATTAATTGCGTTTATAGGACATCATTGCTAAAAAGTCTTATAACATGTGTTTAAAAGGCCATGCTCTAGTAAAAGTCTTATAAAGTTATCCTGTTAACGTTCATGAGACTAAATTATAGAATTGAAAGGTCGTGTAGCTCAAATTGACTAGATCAGTGGTCAAAGTCAAAACGTTAATAAGGTTCCTATAAGACGTTTAGTCTTATAAATATATGGTCGTAGGAGGTTTGCTTGGTGAGAAGCTATCTCCATTCCCAATTTCATCTAAATCCGTCCAGCCGTTGCAGCGTGAAAGAGTAACAAACTAACACACAAACTTTCGCATTTTTAGGTTTCCGTCGTTCAAACTAGGAACCCTTAAAGTTTCGCCATGTCGGTCCGTCCGTCCGTCCGCAGCCTAGCGCAGAGACTCTTAGTACTAGAAAGCTGTAAATTGGCATGAATATACATATTTCATCTTAACTGTTCCTTTTTCTTCTTCCAAATGTTACGCTGGCTCATTTACTTTACAGGGTTGTAGAACTCTCTTCCCTTAGAACTAAGTCGCGCGAAATCGCTTCCTATTTTTAAAAATCTCTTGAAAGCGCACCTGTTATCTCTCCCTTAGCGAGCTTGCTTCCTTTTCGCAGTATTATATATTTATTTTTGTAAGAACATAATATAACGAATTTAAAAGGAAAACTATCACGACTAAGTAGACATCATTGGTTCTTGAGACACAGGCGATTAAAGTGTTTAAACCTACCATAATTATCTCAGACGACACCAAACGACTTTAAATACAAATTAGTTATTACTTGTTGTTATGTTTGTAGTACTTAACTTGTTTGTGGCTTCGGAACCCTACACTGAGCATGGTCCGACATGCTTTTGCCCGGTATTTTATATTTGTATGATTTATTTCAACCAAGCTATAAATGCTTCAATTCCGAAAACCTATGGTTAAAACATTTAAGAGTAAATTTAAAATCAACATTCGCTTTATAATCAATATCTCACGTGATAATTAATTTCATCATTGCTTCGTGAGCGCCCATCAAAACTGATTGAAGTGGGATACTGGGTCGAAATCACTCGAACTCGAAGAACAAGGTCGAATGACTTTATAAAAATTGTAACATAAATAAAAGTGAAGCCGATTCATTGCATAATAATAATAATAATAATAATAATAATCACAGGACATTGTCACACAAATTGACCTAGTCCCAAACTAAGCTCTAGGCTTGTACTATGGGTACTAGACAACGATAAACATACTTATATAGAGAAATATATACTTAAATACATAGAAAACATCCAAGACTCGGGAACAAATATTCGCGCTCATCACACAAATATCTGCCCTTACCGGGATTTGAACCCAGGACCCCTAGCTTCGAAGGCAGGGTCACTCCCAACAAGGCTAGCGTGTCGTCAATACAATAACAATAACAATACATTTGTTAACAATACATTTGTGTGCATGACAATAACAACACACGGTAAAAATTAAAACAAAATGATAACCACGCAAATTTTAATAAACTATTATTCATTTGTAATACCTACCTATATTGAATTGTAATTGTTTATTTTTCTTTGCACCGACCTTACTTTTTTCTGATTTGCCTACTGGTTGAATGGTACAGAATGCCATTGGGCATTAAGTAAGTCATTAGTACCTACTTACTTTATTGTTTTGTCTAAATAAGTTTAAATAAATAAATAAATTAACTAAACTTAATATTATAGTCAAGTGCGAGTTGGCTTTGACGAGCAGAAGCCCTCTCCTAACCTGCTGAGTCCCCAGGAGTCCCCAGGTTCTCGCGTGAGGACATAATACCAAACATAAAAGGAAGCCTGTAGTTAATTCGACAAGGTTGAAATTGCAATGTTACTAAAATAGGTAAAGGTTCTGACGAGGTTAAGAGAGCTCCGTAAACTTACAGCACACTTGAAATCGAACAGCTTACTATACTACAAATAGGGAGATTGTAAGTAGGAATTTGAATCTAAATGCCAGGTAATAAAGTTCAATACATAAAGTTACCTTTCCTCTAAGGGGCTTTCCCGCCTGCGTGGCGAGGCGAGACGATTTTCTGTGGCAATGATTTTAGAAAAAATAAATTTCTCGCGCCGCCTCTTTCGCCGCTAAAACACTTTTATAAATTTTAAAACAAATAAACATCAACTTTATACTCATTAAAATATTAGTTTAAACTAAATTGCCTTAATTATGTACCTCGGTTTATACACACTCGTGTTTTTATAGTCATACAACATTACAAATCTCACTCTTAAGACCCCTTCCCAATGAATTTATGGATGTAAGTACTAAACACACTAGGACAATATACTTGAGCTATTCTGGCGTACAAGGAGTCCTTGTGTATAATTGTGTTGATTTTCTCACTGTTTCGGATATGGTAACCGGCGTATCTCACGTTCAGGTTCTTAATTGGCTTCAAATAGTCCTGCCAAGTGCTTTCGTTGACGGGGTAGAAGATGTCGCTGCTATACACGTGGACTGAAAACAAGTGCCTGAATGTTAGTTTTTTTTTTTATGGCATCAGGAAGGCAAAGGCCACACAGGCCACCTGACCTATTAGACGTGCGCATTCACAAGACTGCAATTGACCAATTGATTGATTGATTGATTGATTTTGAATTGATTGTTATGACCAGGGAGGTGATTTTCTGCATCGAACGCAAAGGTGAACGATTATCCGGCAAGTTTAAGTAGTCCTGTCGGAGCGTACAAAACAAATTTTGCCTTCTCAATTAGGCAGCAGAGCTCGGTCGCCCAGGGGGTGATTCTCTCAACACAGCGCTGCGTCGATCTCAAAGGTGAAGTTTTATCCGGCAAGTTTAAGAAGTCCCGTCGGAGCGTACAAAACACATTTTAGCGCGTGCCTTCTCAATTAGCAGGCAGGTGAGTCAAGTCCAGTGTCGTATAAAGATGCCTAATAACGATTTGACAAATTATCTATACCTCATTACTGGTTTCGGCGTATCAACAGTTGTCCAATGTAATGCTTTGTCTATTTGTCTTTTTCCTATTTCTGATTTTACCTTAGTATCCTTTGCCCAATATTACGGCTCGATCTTTGCATTGTCTGGATAAATTATACTTAAGCAAGTTTTTCGGGGCAGAAAAAAAATAACCTCGAAAGCCAAGGCGGGAGCAAAGCTCCCGCCTTGGCCTTCTAACCTAACCTATCTGAGTCGGTTCTGCCCTGACTCGTCTTGCTCGTTGCATTTTGTAGATAGTTGAAACTAATTACAAGCAAGATTTTTTGGCCGAAATGAATATTTGACGTAACGTAGCAAAATCTATATGTAACATTGATGAAGTGAAAAATAGGTTAAGAAACAAAATACAAAACGATCCACAGGCTAGTTGTAGCATTGGTGTAATGAAAAATGGGCTTTGAAATAAAATACGTAACAATACATAGGGTACGTGACTACAAGGAGAAAAGTTGCTTGGACTAACGAACCATTTACTTAAAGTCAAATGGTGAAATAAAAAAATGACGAATCGTGCCATCGGAGAAACGATAAAAAACGAAATGTTTTCGGTCAAATGAAATTCGGTCAAAAACTTTTCGAGGTTGCGATAGGTTACCCATATTTTAATATACTGCCCTCATTGGCCAATAGGCTGTATTTCAAACTACGAGTAAAGAATCATTTTCTGCTGAAACCATAATGTGTTCAGGGTATCTTAAACATTCATTAAGTAGGTTAGGTTAGGTTACATGCTTAAGGTATCTTGAAAACATTATGGTTTCAGCAGAAAACAGTTCGATGAAATGAAATTCGACAAAATGATACATTCGATGAAAGGAGTTTCGATGAAAAGATAGACAACCATATTTGTGTGATGAGCCTTGGATGTTTTCTTTGTATTTCAGTATACAGTGTGGAAATTAAACTCAGGCCCTGGAGGAAAACTACTTTAAATCCTTAAGCTAGCTCATTTTACTTTAAGGAGACATTCCTTTATTTTTGAAAAGAAACAAATCTGCAATAAAAGATTTTTTTAAACTCGCTTGCTTCGCCCGGGACTCGAACCAACTAAAATTTAAAAAAATAAACACTCTTTATTTTATTATACTAATCGGTAGTATTAATATTCAGGATAAAGTTTCTCTAAAAAATATTTGGTTACTGTTCACTTTTAACAAGTAAAAGACACGTAACAGTTCTGTTATCTCTCCAACACTCAAAGACTTCGTATGAAGTACACGCTTGCTAATTTATCGTTAAGTACCTTGTTGAAATCTTCGATAAGAAAATTGTTCAATGGTGGTAATACCTCTATGCACATTTCCTTCTTACATGATCCGAGGCGTTCAGTGGAGAAGTTTAAAAATCTAATGTTGTGTAGCCGGAACGACGGGGCTCATTTCGAACAATTTATCAGTTAAATAATTTAAGTGTTACAAAATTGATAGTAAAATAAAGTTGATGTCAGATTTAACGATTATTTTTATTTTTAAGACCAAATGTTTGTTAGAGAAACTTTATCCTGAATATTAATACTACCGATTAGTATAATAAAATAAAGAGTGTTTATTTTTTTAAATTTTAGTTGGTTCGAGTCCCGGGCGAAGCAAGCGAGTTTAAAAAAATCTTTTAATGCAGATTTGTTTCTTTTCAAAAATAAAGGAATGTCTCCTTTAAGTAAAATGAGCTAGCTTAAGGATTTAAAGTAGTTTCCCTCCAGGGCCTGAGTTTAATTTCCACACTGTATATTTCCCTGTATAAGTAAGTTTATGGTTGTCTAGTACCCGTAGTACAGTCAGCTGCAGAGAAACGTGGCTACCCTTGCATAGACAGTTTCTATGAAGGGGTGTGGCTACGTTTCCCAGCAGCTGACTGTACAAGCCTAGAGTTTAGTTTGGGAATAGGTCAATTTGTGTGACATTGTCCTGTGATATAGTTTTCAAGAGATAAGGGTCAGTCAAATTTTAGCTTATTAAGCTCATCATATTGACGTCATGGTATGGTCAGTTATCCATGTTGTTCATATTTATGCACGTCATATTATATGGATACTAGGCAAAAATAAACATACTTAATACATGGAAAATATCGAACATCGTACTTATTACACAAATATTAAGTAGTGTTAATATGTACGTCGCTATTTGTAGTATCTATATTTTGCGTGCAATTCCTCTTTGTAAATGTATCTAAAGGAGCGTCCCCACTGAGAGCATTCGGGTGTAATATTCGAGTGGTGTGGACGTTGAGCCGAGCATTACTGTAGTCAACCAAATGTTCATTACATTACACGCGAATGCTTTCAGTGAGGACGCTCCTTTAAGTACGCAAGAGCTAACTTTAGTCAGCGTGGCTGCTAAAACGAAACGCAAACGAGTTGCTCGCCAGCCAAAAATTCGTTTCTCATCCGCGAAAACTCTTCAAGCGGACGAATCCTTTCAGTAACGACGACGGCAGTACGAACTAATCTAGCCCTGAACAATCTAGTTACATTACATAGCCGTTTACTACATAACGCCGTCTAAAGCATACCTCCGCACTTCGAGAACGTCATCTGGCGAAGATCTGATGTATTGCAGTGGCTTTTCAAAACTTCATACATTGCTCGTCCCCCGTCTAGTTCGTCCAATGTGGCTTGTTTCGCTAGAACACTACCGATGGAATGTTTCAGTTTACACCTGTCTCAAACACGATTTAAATGGCGCCCTACTTTGAAAATTGAAATAAGGATCGCATTAGCTCCATTCTTTTCTCTCAAGTCGTTGATACTGCAATACCGCTTAACTAACAAAATCAATAAGTTGCAAAATGTACCTTAGTGACTTACTAGTTAAGGTGTATTTTTCATCTAATTTAATTTGTTCATTACGAGCTATTGCAGTATCACCGACGATATGATGATTGAAAGGTAATATTTGAATTTAACCAGCTTCTCAGCTGTCATTGACGTGAAAGAAAACAGGTGTCTAAAATATTACTGTTAAGGCCGCCTGTCAGTCGCAATCACGTCACACAGCGTCAACAGCTCCCGGATTTTTATTTATAACTAGTGGCCCGCCAGCGGCTTCGCCCCGCTGCAAATTTCTGACTTTCCCGGAAATTATTCGATTTTTTCTCGCCGTAAAAACCATCCTTGGACTTCAACGAACATTAAAATAAAGAATTGGTAAAATTGGTCCAGGCGTTGTTGAGTTATGCGCTTACCAACACATTTTGCGATTCATTTTTATATAATAGATGACGATTTGTATTATTAACCACAACACATCAGACAAAGAAAACAAAGTAACACTCTAAAATAGTCTAAAATAACATTCCACGTGAAAGTACTGTGTTTTACGTAAAAAATTCACTAAAATACTATAATTATTATTAAATTTTACTAACATTACATGAAAATATTGCCTGTTTCACTTTTTTTTCCGCTAAATTGTCATAGTGATTAGTGACTACCTATTCTGTGATATGAGTTAAATTCTGCTTATATAATAACTGGAATTACGTATAATTATTTAAATTACCTATTTAAATCATGATATTTGATGCGAATTAGAAAGAGACAAAACATATTTTTATTAAATAAGTGTTAATAAACGTTTGTACTAAGTAACTGCAAAGAAATGATAGAATTTAACAAACATTATTGTATGAAAAAATCCCCTAGTTTAGGGGGAAACGTAATCCGCTAGCAACATTATTTGTTTACTTGTGTGCGTGTTTTCATGTGTCAGTACGCGTTGATTACGCCCACATAAATCCATTATGTGAGTCACTTTTGACGGGTTGGCGGGTTGGAAACTTATCATTCTATGTGTCATTTTATTATTCTAAAGGTCGCCTTTATCGATGTGTATAAACGTGAATAACACATGTCACTTTATTACCAGTGTGAGAGTGACAGATATGTTATCCACGTTTGTCCACGTCGATGAAGGCGACCACGCTACGGGCCCTATCTAGGTAATACTGTCTACGATTTATATAATTAAAATAATGTAACCTCAAAAACTGGTACGTAAGGTTCTCCCCCAGCCTTTCTTTTGCCATGGATATAACGGCTGATCCAAACTTCTTATCCTCTTCCACAACCCAATAGGGTAGCAAAGAGCCCAACAGTGGCATCACCATCATATCCAAGTCTACCACCATGCCACCATAACGGTATAAAGTGAGGAACTTCAGATACTCTGCAATGCGACTATGGACATGCATTCCATGGCTAGTCAAGTTCTCTTTAAAGACGTTTTCCAGCGGTGTCCCCAAAGCATAGTTACCCAAATTTACTCTAGCAAAATTAACATTGTGCAATCTGTAAATATTTTCCAAAGGTCCTCGAAGACATTCTTTATCAGACAACGGTTTCGTAAATAGGACTATTACTTGTCTGCCCGAATGGAATCTCGCAGCTGATTCTACTGCACATGCTTGTCGCAGAGGCAAATTGCGACCACACGACGTCTCATGGAAGAAGATAGAATTATGAAGAACCACTTTCTCGCGTATATCATCAAGTGCATCTTCCGCCGTCACAATGTAACACGATGTTTCATCCATGATAGAGTTATTTGCTGTTGTGTACCAAAGGTCTGGTATGAACAATGGGTCTTTGTCTTTAACTTCTTCGGCTTCCTTTACATCAACTAAAAAGGTGAATATGTAACTTGTGCAAATAAACATAAAAACGTACCGGAACGATTTAAAGTAATGCCAATACATTGGTAACTAGAACCCGTAGAACAATGTTATAGGTGTTGAAAAATACTATTTAATGGAATTGTCAGTAAATAATTGTGACAAGGCTTGTCAAGTTGTTGTCTTCTTCTTCTTCTTTTTTATTAAATGGCGGTCCACACAGTGATTTCGCCAATGTCAAGTGAATAGAGTAAATAAGTAAACAGAATAAATCAAAAGTAAAAGCCGGGCATTTTTCAATCGGCCATCTTCCCTCCCCGAAGGTTACCGGAATCCCAAGTTGTTGTCAAAGAGAATATAATCACTACGTCAAGCCACAGCACAGATTAGAAGGTATGAACATTATTGTACTAAGCAATTCAATAACCAGTCAAGACGAAATAATAAATATCACTACTAAATATCAGGGGACAATGTCACACAAATTGACCTAGTCCCAAACTAAGCTCTAGGCTTGTAAAGCCTGTCAAGATTATATTTGAACCTATTTCAATACAAATTTGTAATAAATATAATCTTGTCAGCTATGGGTACTAGACAACGATAAAAATACTTATAGAGAAATAAATACATAGAAAACATCCAAGACTCAGTGAAACAAATACTCGCGCTCATCACACAAATATTTGCCCGTCGAAATCGAACCCAGGAGCGCTGGCTTCATAGGCAGGGTCACTACCAACTAGGCTAACGGTCTTCAATAAATTCGAAACTTCGGACGTCTATTTCTTACACTCATCATTCGTGACTGAGATGAGGAAAAGGGATGGAGCTTACCTAATCAGTTCATTTGCGTTTTTTTTGTTATTTTTCTTTTTATTATTGTTAATTTGTTAAGTTTGTAAGATAAGTAATAGACTAAGGGAATAAGGGCTTGTAGTATAATATTGCTAGGCGATGGGCTTGCAACCGGTCACTAATACACTAGTAAACTTCTTGGCCTGATTGTGCAAAATGTGGTGATAGAATTATCAACAAGTCTTTTTAGAGTTGTTGGTATTTCTGTAGCTCTGCCTACCCCACTCTGGGAATGAAGGCGTGATGTATGTGTATGTATGTATGTAATAGACCAAATCACATCAAAGCTGCCAAACTCATGATGTTACTCCATTAAACCTATATGTTTCTCCACCTTAATATATAATATTCAACATCTCCGGGATTATGTCGCAGAAGCCTTTTAAGATTTAGCTGTTTAGTTTTATTTTTACTTTTTATTTGAATTTTTTGTTGTTTTAGTTATTATTATTATTGTATTATTTGATGTCATTTAAAGCTAGATCTTACACTTTAATTTCAACGAACCCTACATCAGGAATCCTAAATTTATTTATTTATTTTATATAGGAAAACCAACAGCTGATAAATTACTTTAAACATAACATAAGACACATAAGCCAATTACAGGTTTCCACAGATAGAAATATAATATAATGAAAGGAATAAAGAGAAATATTTCCTTAAAGAAATTTGCATTACATGCGAGAAATCCCTCAAGCAGGAACTACATTATTAAAAACTAACTTAAAATAATCAAGTCCAAATGACAACAAACAGGAAAAAGGAAAAGAGTTACAAAATTAATCTAAACTAAGGATTTTATGGAATGTTACTGACAATTACTATTATTTAAAATAGTCACACGTTAAATGACGTCCTACATGGGAAATTTTGCTATTGAAAATATCTAATTGCATATTCTTGGACAATTTATTCAAATTAATGCTTGCACGCCTAAGAAAAGTGTTACGTCTGTATTTACGCGGACAGTATGGAACTGAAATTGGAGGAAGATGCCTTTTGGTCTTGGTAGGAACAGTGAAAGTTAAGCTAGAAAGAAGCTCATCACAGTCAACATTGCCATTAGTAATGTTAAGGATATACATGATGTCGGCAATTTCCCGACGTTTGAATAGTGGAAGAAGGTGATGCGCCCGACACATGTTAACATAATCTGACGACTCATAAGGGATTCTTAACTAAGAAAAACTAAATAGCAACATTTATTTATTTATTGGACTATGGATATTTCATGCCACGCAGTGCCAACTTAGAAAAACAAACAGACAATTTATGCAACGATGTGCTAAAAAATAAGTAATAAACAGGATGAAAAATATTTTTGTCGAGATGATATTGTTACGAGACTGACGAGAATCGGGGCCAGGGAAATACCTAGACTATGGCAACACTTTTAAGGGGGATTTTCTTTTCAACAGAGTGGCCAGTGTGGCAGCTTAAACACATTTATCGGAAGTACCATAGCAATATTAATTGTTGTGTTATTACATTTTATGGGTAAAAAACCGGGCAAGAGCAAGTCGGACCATGCTCAGTGTAGGGTTTCGAAGCCGTTAAGTACTACAAACATAAAACAAGTACTTAATAACTAATATTCTATTTAAAGTCAATGGTGCCGTCTTAGATGATTTTAGTAGGTATAAACACTTTAATCGCCTGTATCTCAAGAACCAATGATGTCTACTTAGTCGTTATAATGTGCTTTTATTTAAGATTTTTTTCTGATTTTTAGTTTAGGGGGACACTTGAGTCTAACAAAAAATAGCGCTTTAAAGCTTAATATTTCATAAACGGATTGCTTAATCGAAATATTGTTTTAGCAAACCCTTCATATTTTTGAAAGACCTATCCAATGACTCCGCACACTATAGGGTAGACAAAAAAAAATACACCCCCACGATACCCTGAAAAAAAAAAAAAATTTTTTTAACATATTATTCTACCACTTTGTTGGCGTGACTAATATGCATATTCATGCTAAATTACAGCTTTCTAGTACTAAGAGTTTCTGCGCTAGGCTGCGGACGGACGGACGGACATGGCGAAGCTATAAAGGTTCCTAGTTTGACTACGGAACCCTAAAAAGGAACATCTTCTCCTTCGCATCTTACGAAACACAGATTAAAAAACATATTATAGGCTACGCACACATTTAAAGATTTCTATTTTTCTGGTGTTGTTTCTTTTACACGCAAAATATAAAAATAATAGGTACCTAGTAGCTTGATAAAAAAGTGATTAACGCGGCACTAAATAAAACTATAATCAAACAAGCAGCTAGATACCGAATTTTATTCCAACCGTTTAGTATAAGATCTATGTAACTACCACAGAGTATTAAGTAGTAGCCATTGCAGGGTAAAAACATATAATTGTGCCAATCTCATACTGAGTGGGCTACATGATTTAATTTTTACCCATACATTTGCAAATCTTGGCGTGAAATTGGCAAAATGATCAAATTTTTCACCAAATACTGATAGCTATATACAAGTGTTGGTAGCCACTTAAAAATACTGTAGTTCCACCATAACAACTTTAAACTGTTTTTTCCAAGCTTTAAGCTTCAACATTGTGCTGATTTTTGTAATTTGACTAATGGCAACACCACTATCTTACGTCATTCTACTTATCGCAATTCGCAATGTGTTATTTTCCTCTTCCTGTGCTAATGTGTCCGTTCACGGTTCCCGTTCGTGAAGTGTAATGTTTACAGATTGAGTAGTATTTCTTTGTAATATACTAACCTATGAATTCAATTGCACGTCTTGTTTTAACTGCGCAATAAGCAGATACTTTTTGCCGATAAATTATTATCGTTATACGGAAACTGCCGGTTTTTGCCACACGATGCCCGCCCTAGATTTGTAAGTACTACATAAGACATTTACCTATACATTCATTGTAAATATTTAATTACCTAATTAATGATAACAATCAGGAGACAATCACACAAATTGACCTAGTCCCAAAGTAAGGTTCTAGGCTGCTCTAGGCTTGTGGGTACTTATAGACAACGATAAACATACTTAAGAACTTTTATACATCTTTATACATAAACGTCTAGGGTTCCGTAGTCACACTATATAGGAACCCTTATAGTTTCGTCATGTCCGTTCGCAGCCTAGCTCAGAGACTCTTAGTACTAGAATGCTGTAATTTACCATTGAAATGTACAATAAATTCGCAAAAATATTTTTTTTTTAGTCTACCTCCCCTACACGTACGGGGGGATTTTCTCGTCTACCCTATAGTGTGGAGAGTTGTTGGATCGGTCTTTTAAAAAGATTACGGATTTATAACTGCAATTTATCGTTTTAGGGATCAATTTATGAAATATTAAGCTTTAAAGCGCTAATTTTTGTTACCGCAAAAACTACAAATACTAAAAATGTGAAAAAAACTTAAATGAAAGCAAATATTACAAATTTAAATGGAAAGGTATCACTACTAAGTAGACATCATTATTTTTTCTGTATCTCTGCCTACCCCACTCTGGGAATGAAGGCGTGACGTTGTGTAAAATCATGTAAGACGGCACTAATTGACTTAAAAAAAAATACTTTGTTCACGTAGAAGTCGTTTATCGCTATTCCCAGTGAAGTTCAGAGGATAGTCGTGGTAATTGTAAGGATTTTTAGATGGCAGCTAACAATATACTTACAGGGTAATTTTTTTATCAGTGCACAAATTTTAACATATGATTTTGTATCGTTAATGTAATATATTACGACAATACATTTATTATAAATGTGAAAGCGTGGATGTTTGTTACGCTTTCACGCAAAAACTGCTTGACGAATCATCATGAAACTTTGTACACATATTCTGGGAGGTACTAGGAGAAACATGAGATACAATTATTTAGCGGGCGAAGCCGCTGGCGGGTCGCTAGTATACAACGTGTTACAAAATAATCCGTAAAAAAGAAATTACGAAAGTAGTGTCAACCCTAGTATATGTTTGCTTTTTATACCTAAGCAGCTAAGATACTGAACTGACGTTATTTAATAAGGGTTGACACTACTTTTGTAATTGCTTTTTTACGGATTATTTTGTAACATGTTGTATATATATATATATATATATATACAAGAATCGCTCCTTTAGTATAATAAATGTAGATTTTTATTGGGATTTTTTAGAAAGAGATTTACAAAAAAAAAAGATACTATATATCATGGTCATCCAGGTACTTTATAATAATGTGTAGAACTGGACTATCAAGTTGGTATGGCGGGTAAAACAGACAATTAATAGAATAGCAAGCTTGTTAAATAAAATTTACATTATGAACCTCTTGCCGAATGTGAACCCCTAATATACAATCACATTTACAATTACCTTTTTACCAACTGGGAAGACACCTACTATGTTATGACAGGTGTGGTATTGGTATAGACATCTCTACACAGTAGCGATCAATCTCTTGAATCAATAATAATTAATAATCAAAGAAGTGTGCTTGGGTTTGTTATACTCGTAGAATTAAGAGTGCATAATGGCTATAAAACTAATCGAATTTTTGTTAATTTTACTCATTTATTTCTTTCAGTATCGTTAATCAAGAACGGCTGGGCCCTGCAGTAAAATATACGCTCACTATGAGCTGTGAAGACAATGATAATGAAAAAGAAACTATTCTTTATAACATTGACAATTTGGTTGAGGTAAGGTTTAACATAAAGTACTTTAGCGCGCCAGAAGATATAGAGCTGAAAATATTAACAAGGAAAATTGGGGAAACTGACCAGGATATAAAAGTTAATGTGACCTGTTCTAATAGTAATATGCCTGCGCCCTTTTCAAAACAATGGTTTTGCACTGATAGTTCATGGTCTGAAAAATGCGTGGGAAGGATTAAGCGGCTATTAATGCTCGCAGGTAAAATGGTTGCTAATTTCTACGTTGAGGTGATCGTCATTGCAAGTAAGGTGACGATGATGGGGTCAACGCTATATAGAGATGAAAACTTCTTGGATTTTAAGCTGAGCACACCAGATGGCAGTGTAGGCGTGCATAAAGTTAGCCTTGGTACTCACAGCGATATGTTCAGAACCATGCTCAATGGACAGTGGAAGGAGACGGTCGAGGGCCGCATCGAGGTCACGGGAGCTTCTGTACAGACCCTGCAAGCATTAAAAGACTTCCTGTACATCGGCACGCTGCCTGACGAAGGGCTGCAGACTCTTTTGCTAATCGCCATTCGCTTCTTTATTGAGAGCCTTAAGAGAGAATGCATTATAAAACTGGCTCAGAAAGTTAAACCTGATGACTATCTCCAACTTCTGGATTTCGCCAGAGATAACGAAATTATAGAATTAACATTCGCTCTTATGCGGCTCACTCCGACAGAGGTTATTCAATCTGCGTTTGAAGCTAAAATCAGAGAAAACCAAATTTCTGAAAATGCCGAATGATTATATCTAATACAATCTTTTTAATTTTTAACTCCCGACGCAAAAAGAAGGGTGTTAAAAGTTTGACGTGTAAGTGTGTGTGTGTGTGTGTGTCTGTCTGTGGCACCGTAGCTCTTAAATGGGTGAACCGATTTGAATGCAATTTTGTGGTGGTTCTTAGACATGTTTTATAAAAATCGATTTAGCCGTTTTTGAGATATTAAGCTTTTAGGGGGTAAAAAGCCCCCAAAATAACGGTGACACCTACTTTCAGATCTAATATCTCTTAAACGGCCCAATCAATTTTCATTAAATCTTGCTAAGAACGATTCTGATTAATGTAGCTCTATTAAAACCTGCGTCCAAATCCGTTCATCCGTTTGGGAATTACGATGCCACAAACAGACACTCAGGTGAAGAAATATAAAAAGCGTGAAAAAAAAAAACCACAGACTAAATAGTTAACTTTACTGAACACTGACACTAACTAAACTGACACGGCGGGGGACCGCTAAGTAAATGAAATTATATAAAATACCCCAGCTACTTAGCGGTCCCGAAGTGTCAGTTTAGTTAGTATCAGTGTTCAGTTCACTATCTATTTATAAAACAATCAGCCCTTAGGGCCACTACTTATTATTTTTTAATTTTTAGAGATTTTTCTACAGACTATTTAGTCGGGGGATTTTTGAATTTCTAATGTTAATCATTAAAATTATTTACAATTTATATTATTAAGATTAAGTATTCGATGTGATGTCATGGGAAATATAATAATAATGGTGGGAGACCAGCGTTGGTTCTGCTGAGGCACAAACTCGTGCGTGAGCAGTTTATGAAAAAACTTGTCAATAAAATGTTTGGAAAAGATGAGGCCGCTGTTCGGAGTAAAATTGGCTACATGATAACACTTAAAACTTATTATTTTCTGCCAGGCAAGATGCCGTAAATGTTACTGAATATTCATATGACATTATATTTTGTCTGGTAAGTTCGCATGCATCTTACTTTTTCTTAAATTATTGATGGATACTGAAGCTAACAGAGGCCCTAGCCAAGATGCTTACGCTAACTAGCATTTCTATTCGTTTAGTCTTTAAACCAATCGCGTCACTGGTAGCTCACATGACTTTTCGTATGACGTGATCTACTAGTGACGCGATTGGTTTAAAAACAACCCAAGAGAACAAAATGAATATAAATACGAACTTATCCGACAAATACGATGATTGTTTCCAAAATGTCAATGTCAACAGTCAGCTCCTACAACTGAATAAAGGTTGGTTCTCGTTTACCCTCTTTACAAAAACTGGATCGGGTACAGATCTACACATAGTTGTATTTTTTTTGTAAAATAAGTATTACCTCGTGCCGCCCAAGAAAAATTACGTGAGATCAGCTAAACGCCCACTGTGCAAAACATTTTTATGTCCAAACTGCTCATGAGTACGGTGTACACTGGGTGTTAAGTTCAAGTGAGACTACAGTGTGATGTACAAGTTGTGCCGCTATTTTAGAATTTGGACAGAGGTATAAGTTATCGTTTTATTTAAGTTCCTTATCTGTATTATGTATGGTAGGGACATTCCGATTGTGGACCAATAAACGAATAATACGAATTATAATTTTAGTAGCCAGTTGCTGTCGATTTTAATAAAAAATAGACATTATTATAATTAAAGCTCGTAACTGGATTATTTTAGATAAGTAATGCTATAAGTAACATCCGATAAGAGGCATGTTGTCTACCGAATAAGGATTTCATATTGTTGTCTTTCTTTGATTATGTTTTATGTGGTCAATAAAGTGTATTTTGCATTGTATTTAAGTGTATTTTGTTGTACCTACTCAATAGTATAGGATCCGAGTATACAACGACTTTCACCAAAATTTATTGGATGAAAAGTATTTTACATTATTTAAAATATGTTAAAAATTCATGTGGGTTGACTAAAAAATGAAATTATATTTTTTAACATAGGTATTTCGTTTAATATAAACTACTGTTCATCCATTAACCAGTTCGGTGAAGGTCGTTGTATACTCGAATCCCCATTATAAACCTAGAATAACCGTGGGTAGCTTATGCCATTCTTTGTCACTTTCTGTCAGATGCAAATGTCACAATTACAGTTAAGGAAAAAGCATGGCATAAGCTACCCCACGGTTATTCCACGTTGATAAGTAAGGGGGTTAGACTATAATATCCCTGATATCCCTGTACTGTGAAGTTTTTATTTGTTAACATTATGAAAATTCGATGTCTGACCTGGGCCTCTACTACTGCGTTACAACGGTATCGCGTTTGACGTGGTTTAGAATCGTTTATGACACAGTCGCCATTATTGTAAATGACATAAGAGTTATCAAAACGTTGACTACGTGATCGACTACAATGATGTGAGGGACAGAGCATTCGACTTCGGTAATTGCAACTCATGGTAGGGTGGGCCTCTATTCTACTGTGATATGACGTATCGCGTTTGACGTGTTTTAGAATGGGGCTGGGATTCTACACTGTAATAACGATATTTTCTTTGACGTGTTTCCGTATAGCCAACGTTGTGATATCTCTTTATGTCATTTACAATAACGGCAACTGACATAAACGATTCTAAAACACGTCAAACGCGATATAGTTATAAAACAGTAGAATAGAGGCCTTGTACTTCAGACATTGGTGTTTTATCTTATCGCATCCATTGGTGACACTTACCTACGATAAAACGCAACAAGGTATTTTTTTCAAGTTTTAGTTGTTTATACATAATTGTTGAAGCTTTTTAGAACAAATTGATTAAGGGTAGTCAGTTTATAATAATGAGATATAGGTATCTTTTAAGTCCCAAAAATGTCTTTTCCGCTGTTTTGTTTGTACGAATTTTCATAGGATATAAAATCATTCGTAATACTAATGACATTTACACATATAATAGGTATATAAATATAGGTAAAACTGGTGCAAAATATATATCGGGCACTGAGGTAAAATTGAATATCTTACATTTTTACACCCTTTGACAAAGTTTCTTGATGAATTATAATAATATAATACATAATGTGAACATACGTTAGTATCTCTATATAATTTGTGATGTGAACGATGAACCTAATCGGCCCAATATTTCAAGACCCAAAAAACACATCTGATTTTTTATCGCGTATATACGCAGTCTGTTAAGTGCCTATAAACCCAATTGGGCAAAAAAATGTAAAGGTGATTGTGATTACACTGATAACGCTTATCAAAATATGTGGATTTCGGGTATAACGACGATGAAGGGACTTTAATTTCGTCGTTATATCCGGAAGTCGTTATAGGGAAAGGTAAAAAGATACAGACTGGTACAGTCAAGGCATTAATGTCCATACAGCCATCTCGTCAAATATTTGTATACATGGACCTTATTGCCAGTGGCATAAAGGTGTAAAGATGTTTTTGACGCTTTGGGAACGTATACTCGTAGATATTTTATGCCCTTGACTGTATATACCTATATATCGTTTATATTAATTTATTGGGGAAAATTTGGATTTAAAACATTCTAAATATTTTATCACGGTTATTCCACATCGTAGATATTGCGTTAAATGGGAAATTTTGTTTTCACCGTTTTTTACTTTTGAAATGATTTCCGCGTTTTCTTTCATACTTAATAAATGTGCGTCTAGCAGCCATACTTATTCAAACGTTTACTAAACCCAGCTGCTAAGTAGGTACTCCGAATATCACTTTGTAAGTGAACCATAAAACTTAACTCTGAAACATTCACGCTTACCTAAGATATCTACAGTTGCTGATCATCTGTGTAGATGTAACAAAAGATAAGAAATGTTTGTGAAAGATAGAAATCTTGTGATAGTGTCTTTGGCGGCCGACTCCGGTCGCAATATCTGCATGGGTTTCTAGGAGTTTGTTACAAATGCTTCATTAAAAATTATCTCAACTCCCGAACTCATCGTTACATCAAATTTAGAATTATGAATTTTGTACTAAAGTATGCTTTAACTTTTGACTTAGATTTAACGTCGCTATAGCTCAATGGTCGCTACAATATAATAAATTAAAGCCACTGTACGTTTAAATTTCAATAGTTTAATAAAATATTTTATAAGAAAATTAGTTAGGTACCCACTTAACAAGAAATGGTTCGGAACCCTTGATGCTCGAGTCCGACTCGCACTTGACCGGTTTTTATTTAAGTTGACAAATGGCAACACCGCTGGCATTGTCATTTTATGTAGTATCTCTTATTGGTCTCATAGTCTGCAATAGTCTGTGCATTTTATTTATAATTTATCGCAATTCGTAATGTGTAATTTTCCTGATACCGTTTTCATTACAAAGAATAAAAGCCACAAAACAAAGTACTATCTCCCCTCATTCTTTTCTATTCGCAGTTTCTGTTCATGCAGTGTAATATCTCCAGATATGAGTAGTTTTTTTTTTTTTTTTTTTTTATTAGCCTATTTTGGTGTCCCAGCGTAACTAGCTGGTACTTTCTACAGTTATAATTTATAATTAATTATCGTGATAGTAAACTGCCTGTTTATGCCACACGATGCCCGCCATAGATTCGTAAGTACTAAACAATACACATTTACCTATACATTAAGTTGTAAATACATGTCTGGGTTTGTGATAGACAACAATAAATATACTTAAGTCTTGTACTTGTATACATGCTTAATAAGAAACATCAAGACTCGAGGAGATATACCTGTGACCATGACATAACTGTCTTTAATTATTAGAGTTACATGATTGGTCTTCCAAACTAACTTTCTGGTTTCTTGGTAAAGTAGTGTTTATCTTTTATTGTTCTTCCTTGTAACTCTTGTAAGACCACATTAAATACTACATACATACATACATAACATCACCCCATCATTCCCAGAGCGGGGTAGGCAAAGCTACAGAAATACAACAACTGAAAAAAGACTTGTTGATTCTGTAACCACATTTTGCACAAGTAAGCTTTGATGTTTACCAGTGCATTAGTGACAGGTTGCAAGCCCATTGCCTAACAGTACTACACACCCAAATTCCCTTAGTTGCCTCTTACAACATCCATGGGAAGACATGAATAAGTACCTATGAATGTATTCTTTTCGTGCATTTTATCATGACTTTGTTTCCACTGGAACCTAAAGTAAGTAGGTGGTAACTGGGATTTTGATTTTAATAAAAATAATACTACATATTAAAGAGAAGGATTTATATGGAAATAGATAATAACAAAATTAAGATGGCCTCTTTACTTTATATCTCACTCATACATTTCATACAATCACAAACTTGGGCTTGTTTTAGAGTGAAAGGTTGTTTTTAACTTAATTTATTGTAGCACACAATAAATTATGTTAAAAACAACCTTTCACTCCAAAACAAGCTCAAGTTTGTGATTATGTGTTTTCATAGTTTTCATAGCTGGAAAAGGGTTTACTCTAAGTACACATATTAATGCAGATTTTTACTGGAATTGGAAGTAAAAAATAAAGTGGTGGTAATCATTTTTATTACTAGTAGTTACTGTTGGTAACAGAAGTATTTTTTTTCAATGAATTTTAATATGTCCAATGGGGTTACCACCACTTCAGTATTAACTTCTGATTCCAAAGAAATCTGCACATATATGTGTAGAGCTGGACTGTCAAATGGGAATGGAGGAAAAAAGAGCCCATGTAACAACAAGCTTGAGCTTGTTAAAAAATACAGTATGAAGCTCTTGTCTGACATCTCTACATTGTAGCGATCCTACGACTCCTAAATCAATAATGATGCAAGAGGTGTTCTTGAATTCGTTATTGAATTGAAACTGTAAGCTGTAAAAAATATCAGAAACTTTGTTAATTTTACACTTTTACTTCTTTCAGTATTGTTACTCAAGAACGGCTGGGCCCTGCAGTAAAATATACGCTTACGCTGAGCTGTGAAGATGTTCATAATCAAACAGAAACTATCATTTATAATATTGACAATTTGGTCGAGATACGTTTTAACATTAAGTACTTTAGGTCAGGAGAATACATAGAGCTGAAAATATTTACAAGAAAATATGTGGAAACTGACCAGGATATAAAAATTAATGTGACCTGCTCTAATAGTAATATGCCTGCGCCCTTTTCAAAACAATGGTTTTGCACTGATACATGGTCTGAACAATATGTGGGAAGGATTAAGCGGTTATTGATGCTCGGGGGTGGGAAAATGATTGCTAATTTCAATGTTGAGGTGATTGCCATTGCAAGTAAGGTGATGATGATGGGGTCGACATTATATGAAGATGAAAACTTCTTGGACTTTAAGCTAAGCACACCAGATGGTAGTGTAGGTGTCCATAAAGTAACCCTTGGTACCCACAGCGATATGTTCAGAACCATGCTCAATGGACCGTGGAAGGAGACGGTCGAGGGCCGCATCGACGTCGCGGGAGCTTCTGTACAGACTCTGCAAGCCCTAAAAGACTTCTTGTACCTCGGCACAGTTCCCGAAGAAGGGCTGCAGACTCTTTTGCTGGTCGCCATTCGCTTCTTTATTGAGAGCCTTAAGAGAGAATGCATTATAAAACTGGCTCAGAATGTTAAAGAAGATGACTATCTGCAACTTCTTGATTTCGCCAGAGATAACGAAATTATAGAATTAACATTCGCTCTTATGCAGCTCACTCCGAAAGAGGTTATTCAATCTGCGTATGAAGATATAATCAAGAATAAGCTAATTTCTTAAGATATAGGAACAATACTTTAGATTTTTTGTTAATCATTAAATTTACTTATAATTTAAAAGATTAAGTATTTGATGTGATATAATGGGAGAGATAATAAGGTGGAAGACTTGTGCGTTGGTTTTCCTTAGGCAAAAACTTGTTGATAAAAAGTTTGGAACTGTTAGGAGTGAAAGTGGCTACATGATACCAATTGAAACTCATTATTTTCTGATAAGTAGGTAATATGGACTAAATGTAATAGAACAATTATATTCCATCGTATTATGTCATAAGTTCAGGTTCATAGGTAGACTATCGTTGGATAATTACCTACTTTTAAACTAATTTAGAGTCTAAGAGAGTAAGATCAGTATGAACTGATCCGACAAATACGATGTTTACGAATCTTAAAGTACGTAAGAACTAATAAAGGTTCCCGTTTACTCACAAAAAATGGATTACAGATCTGCATAATAAATATATCAAAATATATGTAATATAGGTATAATAATTAAATTAAGTAAAGTTATGACCTCTATTTTAGAATTAACATTTAAGTATATTAAATTTATCTTTTTATTTACGTTTTGAATTAAGTTAGTGAAACATTCCGTCTGTGGACCAATAAATGAAAAAAAACCGGCCATTTGCGAGTCGGACTCACGCACGAATGGTTCCGTACCATCACCTATACAACATTAGACACTATAATATAGTGTGAGTATAAAATATTATAACCTTTTTTAGGGTTCCGTAGTCAAACTAGGAACCCTTATAGTTTCGCCATGTCCGTCCGTCCGCAGCCTAGCGCAGAGACTCTTAGTAATAGAAAGCTGTAATTTGGCATGGATATACATATTAGTGACGCCAACAAAGTGGTACAATAAAATGTAAAAAATAAAATGTGTTTGGGGTAGGTACCTCCCATACACGTAACGTCATCATCATCATTATCAGCCGCAAGACGTCCACTGCTGGACAAAGGCCTTCCCCAAGGTTTTCCACAACGATCGGTCCTCTGCTGCTGTCATCCAGCGGTTTCCCGCGAACTTTATCAGATCGTCAGTCCACCTTGTGGAAGGTCGGCCAACACTTCGTCTCCCGGGTCCCGGTTCGCACGTAGCGTGGGGCTGTATTATTTTTTTCTCGGCTACCCCACAGTGTGGAGTGTCGTTGGATAGGTCTTTCAAAAATAATGTGGGTTTGTACAAACAAGTTTTTGGTTAAGGGATCTGTTTATGAAATATTAGGCTTTAAAGCGCAAATTTTTGTTAGAATCAAGTGCCCATATAACGAATTTATAAGGAACACTATCTAGACATCGTTGGTTCTCGAGATATAGGCGATTAAAGTGTTTATACCTACAAAAATTATCTAAGACGGCACTAAACGACTTTAAATAGACAATTTGTTTTTATGTTTGTAGTAAGTACTTTACAGCTTCGGAAGTTCGGAACCCTACACAGCATGGTCCGACAAGCTCTTGCCCGGTTTTTAGTTTCAACTGTCCCAGTGTCTAAAAAACAAGTTTGTTGTATGGGCCCCCCGTTAAACATTTATTTTATTTTAATTTAGTTATTTGTTTTTAAAGTGAATACACACCTATTCTGAGAATATCTCAAGCTTCCTGTTGCCGTTGTTAATATCGAGCAAAGAAAACAAGATTGTTGTATGAGCACCCCACTTAAATATTAATTTTATTCTGGTTGTAGTATTTTGTTATAGCGGCAACAGAATCAAATCATGTGTAAAAATTTCATCTGCCTAGCTATCATGGTTCATGAGATACAGCCTGGTGACAGACAGACAGACAGACGGACAGTGGAGACTTAGTAATAGGGTCCGGGGTATGGAACCCTAAAAACGATCTCATATTTATTCGAATTCGTTTTTAGTTGCTATTGATCATAAATACCTAGAAATTGTAAAAATTGCAAACTCGTAACCGCGTTATTTTGGATACTAACTCCCTTACTAATAAATGGACCTCGGATTCTTGTCGCAATGACGTCACAAAGGTAGTTTGGGGAGTAAATGGAACGGTGTTAATTAATAAAAAATTAATACGATTTTTAACCTAATAAATTTATTACTAGGCATTGACGACAAAAATTATCTAGTCAGTTTATCATAATTATCTTTTGGTGTATAACTTCAAACCATACATTTGTACGTTAAACTGGTCTGTCAAAAGACAGACAAAAAGTGGGCGACCCAAAAAAACGCCAGTTTAATGTACGTGCAAATGTATGGTTTGCAGTAATCGAAACATAACGTTGATCAATTGAATAGATATTTTTTATCGTGAATGCCTACTTAGTTATTACAATTCGGTTAAATCCGGCAGTTTTTCATATTAAATAACACCGTTCCATCCAGTACATGGAACAGTGGAACATAACTAAACGTAGTAGAATTATCTTTATCAATTAATCAGTTTTAACCTATACAACCTAATTAAGTTTTGACCTAAGATATAAAATATCGTGAATGCCTGATTATAAATATTTAATTCCGTAGAACACCAATAGAGTAGAGTAAATGGAACGGTGTTAATTAATAAGGTAACCTAGTCTTACCATATTAATTAACAACGTTCCATTTACTCCCCAAACTACCCTATTGTGACGTCATTGCGACAAAAATCCGGGGTCTACTAATAAACGTTGAATAGGCTTGGAATAGTCGTTGCGACATTTGAATTCGACAGCTAAGGACAAAGCATAGTATAACTAGCAAGCCTATACATAACATTCGATAAGAAGCCTCTTGTCTACCGTGTGAAGATTTCAGTCTTTCTTTGATTAAGTTTTGTGTGTCCAGTAAAATGTATTTTCTATTGTAATCTATACATAAAATAATACTGTACAGCTTGGCAAAAAAGTGTAGAAACGAAACCACAAATATTTTTACCGGCAACACTTATTGTTCTATACAAAAGTACGTAAGAGTTGCCATATAAAATCGAATTTGACATAGACAGTGGCGCCCCTATTATTTTCTACTCTTTTTTGCCAGACTATAAAAGATTCATGTCTGTAAGTGCAAAATTAAAAAAATAATACAATTTTCAAATTACTACATCAATGATACTGAAACAGAATCAATTAATTTTAGAATTGTTGTCTGTCTGTCTGTCTAGTTGTGCAGTTTTACTCAAAATCTACTGGATAAATTTACATAAAATGAAATCTAAATATACATTAAGACCCTGATCATTGTTTAAGATGCTTTTTATGACGCATTTCTGATTTTAAGGGGAATAAAAGGGGTTAGGTACATTTTGTGTAGAAAAGTTACCGGATTGAATTACGTTATTGAAACTTTGTGAAAATACTGTTAAGAAGTAATAAAACTATTGGTGTTTCAAGATTTTTTGATTCAAGTCCATAATCCTTTAAAATTATTGAATTAGTTTAATTATAGGTGATTGTTCAAGACGCTTTTAGCCGTATAAGATCAAAAATGTCGCCGTTTGGTTAATCATTTCTTATTTTCGAACTTAAATTCAGGGTTTTTATCAATTAAAAGTCAAACACATGAAAACGGGTTGTTTTAGTGGTGGTAGGACCCTGTGCAGGGTCCGTCCGGATCGCTACCACCATCTTATCCATTAACCACCCGCCAAGAAACAGTGTTCGCATTGTTGTGTTCCGGTGTGGGGATAAGACAACCGGTGAAATTACTAGCATAGAGGCATTCCATCTTAGTCCTCAGGGTTGGCAACGCATTTGAGGTCTTGGGATTATAGTCTTGAGAATTCAAATGTCTATGGGTCTCAGATTCCACTTACCATCAGGTGGCCTGAGTGGTAGTGTGTCTCCTTAACATAAAAAAAATGGTAAATGTTTTCCGGACTAGACTACCAACAATGTTTGTTCTAAAAAGGAACAATTATGAATAAATAAATAAAAATCAGGTACCTAAAATTTAGGGACTTCCTCTCGGGTAGAATGCCGCTCTCGGCCCAAAATAAAGTAAATCAAATAAACAAGAAATTAATAGAATTCTAAACAAGTTTTTTTAGAGGTGTTGGTATTTCTGTCGCTCTGCGTACCCCACTGAATGAAGGCGTGATGGTATGTATGTATGTGTTTATGTAAATCAAACACAATCTTGGGTTTTGTGTCGTGTTGTTCAATATACTTGTATATGAAGCCAAATAATTTTGACCAAATGATCAATATTATTAATGCGTTGTACATTTGCAGGACGTTACTTATCCATACTAATATTATAAAGAGGAAAGATTTGTTTGTTTGTTTCGAATAGGCTCCGAAACTACTGGACCGATTTGAAAAAATCTTTTACCATTAGAACATTACATAAATTTACATTATCCCTGATGAACATAGGCTACTTTTTATCCAGTGATTCAAGAGGAAGGTTTATACATAATACCTACTTTAACCCGAAGCGAAGCGAGGGCGGTCGCTATCAATAATAATGAGGTGTAAATTAATTCCAGGGTTACCTATTGCCACCACACAGTGAATTGTAGTTGTGAGGCATGGTCTTCATGATGTTTTTGAGGAGGAATAGAAAGAAGAGATACTTAGCGACTATCCCCTCATAATATTAAATTGATTTACATTACAGTGGAATTATTTTTAATTTACCACTGACAGAAGGATGTCTTTCATTTCATTTTCAGTTTTAATCTTATAAAAATAAAATAGTTATTACTAAATCGGTAGACGGGTAGCCGTATTCTGAAAAGTGCTTTATTTGTAAGATCTTAAAGTTGAAAATTTAATGAAGGCAAACTCTCTATCAGTGGTAAAGTTACAGTAATCATACTGTATAAGGTCGCTTAACTAATAATACCGCCTAATTCAAAGGTTGAACGCACAAAATAATCAAGAGTTTATTTTATTTTTTAAACTTTATGCCATCTAAAGTGCAACTAGACAAAATGTATAAAACTCTTACAAATTAAAATTAAAACTAAAAGGCTAAGTATGAAAAGGGCCCAGGTGGTGATTCTCTCAACACAGCGCTGCGTCGATCTCAAAGGCGAAGTTTTATCCGGTAAGTTCAAGAATTCCCGTCGGAGCGTACAAAACACATTTTAGCGCGTGCCTTCTTAATAAGGCAGCTTTTTAAAGACACTGAATTCGACTCTCCTGCCTGCCGCCTAATCGAGAAGGCACGCGCTAAATAATACTATTGTAATAAACATATTGTATTCGATTTTTATCATACTGGCTTTGCACGGGTAGCATCAAAAACCAGAAAAAACGATACAATCGCTATTTAACCTCACAGGGTCACCCGCTCAGGTAAGATCCCCGAAAATTTCATCAAAATCCAGCATTTTTTGAGTCTATAGAGAACATACACACATCCATATACACATCGATTCATAGATATATATGTAAAATGTCACATATATAGATTAGCACATTGAGTTTGTTTTTAACAAGTGCTTTAATTTAATCAAATTGATACCTTATCCCAAGAAAACAAAGTGAATGTACGTATTCTAGTCTTATTTTTTTTACGAATCTGTCATAAAACTTTACAAATCAGTACAGCTAGTTAGGCCTTAACATACATAAATAAGACTACATTTACTACACATATAAAAGTGTATTTTTATAACATTATACTATACATAAATTAAATTTGACATGGTGTTGCCATTTCTTATTAAATGCATAGTTCAAATTCTTAAAATATAGGTAATATTTTTGATGCTTAGTACCTGTGTGTTGGTGGTCTAGTGGCTTGTGGCCCAAAAAAGATCCCCTCAAGTTTTTGCGATGTATTCACCGGTTCTTCATTCAACAGTTCTGATTTTTTCGATAAGTTTATACCTACATACTGTGATAAAATTAGATTTAGTGCTACAAAACCAACAAAGTTTTATTTTATTAACAAAGAGAAATAATACTTTTATATACTAAATATTGATTTTGTAGTATAAATCTCACATTTTATTTAAAATACTTGATGTAATGCTAAGTGGCCATTTTCTTTGTAAAGGGGTTTATATTGCACTCAAAAATATCTGACATGCTTATACCTCTAGTAAGACATATTAGATTTCCTAATTTAACCCCTTGTGTGTGGGAGAACAAAAAAGTATCAA
The DNA here is from genome assembly GCA_949316455.1 of Acleris holmiana. Classification (NCBI taxonomy): domain Eukaryota; kingdom Metazoa; phylum Arthropoda; class Insecta; order Lepidoptera; family Tortricidae; genus Acleris; species Acleris holmiana. Next base: position 16,656,724 of record OX438779.1, read on the forward strand.
GTTCTAGTCTCTTCTGATTAAATATAGTCCATAAAATAAGCTTAAAAAAACGAAAATATATCTCATACCAGGGGTTAAGTATGCAAATAGGTACGCTGTTTTCAGGCGTCAATATGTTAATGTAACCAATCAGCATTAATGACAACCCATAATTAAAAAAAAAAATTACAATACAATCTTACACATATTTCATCACCATAATCATATCATGCAAAATATGTCCACTGCTGACATATGCCATCCCGGATTCTCCAAGGATCTCAACAATTGCCAGCCACATCTACTCCGAATTAAGCTCTAGGCTTGTGCTATGGGTAATAACAATTTACACACTTATCTAGATATATAAATAGGTACTTATCATGTTAATGGACAGAACGCCTAGTGGCTGTAGGCGTTCTGTCCATCATTGTGTTAAAAAACATCCCAGACTCTGGAGCAAATATTTGTGTTAATTACACAAGTATTTGTCCCTACCATGGGACCTGGGACCACTACAACTAGGCCACTATGTCTAGGGTTATATAGTATTTTCAACCCACAAAGTTCATCCCCGCTGCTTAATTTTACATACATTGATTCAACCATGCAATGTCACTCCATATAGCAGACACTCTTTTTGATTAAGGGCCATTTACATTATACAACTTTCTTGTACATTCCACACAATAAATAAAAAATTTGCTTAGTCTAAACCTTACTGTATTAATTATTTAGTATTGGCAGGGAATAATTGCATACAATTATTGCCGACTCTTAAACAAGAAAGCTGTATAATGTAGATGGACCTTTAGGAATACTACATGTATTTACAATAACACCATAGATGGTGAATGAGTTAATGTTATTTTTACATCTCGAACAATTGAACTTATGTCTAATGATATCTGAAAAATGCGCAGCAGGTGAATTATGTTAAAGTTTCTCCTTTTGTAACCTGGAAATGGAAAAAAACCGATATTTAATCATATTCATATAATTACAAAAATCATCACTGTCATAAGTTATTTACAATCTTTGTACTGGTTTTTAGAGTAGCTCATAATGTATGTTGCAGCGAGTGTCTTAAGGGCAGGATCTTCAACTCTATTTTAACAATCAATTTATGTACACAATTTATTAAATACCATCCACAATGGAAAATATTAACATATTTAGTGATTGTTAATAAATAAAGCTGTTTAAAAATTAAAGCCGCTGTGCGCATAGTTAGTTAATCTTAATAGAATCTATGAAAACTATAAATGGTTAACCCCTCGTATGCTTAGGCATGGATCCATTCTCAAAATTTGGATATCTTTTTATATTTTTTTAAGCTTAATTTTATGGACTATATCGTAATCAGAAGAGACTAGAACTTGGTACTTTTTTGACCTCCCGCATACGAGGGGTTAAGGAAATTATGAGTCATCTACCCATGTCAAAAAAAATACAAATAATCACGTTTATTTCCATAATCATAAAGACCTGGAAGAGAAGAGTAAAGACTAGTATAAATAATATAGAAATATGAATTGTATTTAAACTCACACAGGCTTCCAAATAGTCAATCTTCCTTTCCAATGATGTTAACTTTTCGTTCAAAGTGGCTAGGCGAGATCTGCAAGACATATCTGTAAGAAGGAAACAGTCCAATTAGTTGACAACTTATTTTTTATTATCTTTATATATTAATCAAGCAAATTGGCCGCCACCAATTTGTTCGCTTTCACTCACCGAAAGAGTTGAGGAAATCTGTTATCTTTTTAATGCTTCCGGTAATTACTTCAATGTATTCTCTGTTAGCCCAGTCTTGCTGAATTTGTTTTTGAATAGTTTCTCGTGGTGGCGCAGCCATTTCCACCTAAAATTGTAGGATTTTTGGTAAGTACAACACAACACAACAAGTATCCCACAGCACACCCTAAACGAATGGACTCTAGAAACCGAATAAAGTGAACTGGTACGGAGTTATTGCAAAATGTAAGGGTTCTATACTATTTCTTTATTTGGTAAGGTTATAATCAGTTGACGTTTCAAGATAGTGTTTGAGGCACACATTGAAACGCTCGACGCAATTTAGTTAGGTTACTGAACTCATTAAATCAGGAGTCGGAGTTTTTACCTACGACTGGTTGTAATGTACATGACAGAATTGACAGACATGACAGTGACAGTACATAGGTGTGTGTGTGTGTGTTTGGACTGTGGTGTCCCGGTAAACTGGCGAATGAAGCATATTTTTTAATTTCCTTAATAAAAAATACTTTATCCAACTACAATGGACGAAATAGAATACAAGTTAAACACAAACAACAGCGTGTTGATAGTAAACGCTGTTGATAAGTTGATCAGTGCCATTAAATCGAAGTTCAAACCTACTGAACGTCAGAAGTTCGTTATGGAAAATGAAGAATTGAAGTTTTTGAGAGATAAATGTTCCTCGAAGCAGAGCCTTGTTAGCCTTACGGCGTGTCAGGGGCTTCTGGCATTAGTGGAGTTGCGGGTTTTAGAGATAGCTCACACGATGTCGACTGTGGTCACTCTTTTACCAAGTGCACAGTAAGCATGTTTTAAACTGTTGTGTTATAGTGTTATCAGTTTTTTGTGCTTATGTAACTCTGTCTAGTGTCAAAGTATTATTTACTTTTTGTAATATGAATCACTGACCACCGCAAATTTATAAAACGCAATCTAACTTACAGACGCAAATTTAATAATTGTTGTCTATATCTGAGAACATCCTGCCTCTTCTTAAACAGTTCAGTTTATAAGACTTTTATGTTTTCCTCAGTAACTACTCGGGGATAATCTCCACCATAGCGGGGCTCCTAATCCTAGACTTGCGCTCCCGCCTGGTTCCGGGGCAGCCGTACCGCTGCCAGTTCAACCTGCGGTCCCCACAGCACCCCTTCATAACAGTGATGGAGAAGAATAAAGATGCAGAGGATGATGTTCTTATGCAGATGCATGCGCTGTGCAACCATCCGGACTATGTGTGAGATAATCTCATTGTATTAAATCATCCCTTTATTATCTCAACCTCATATTGTACCTAATTGATTAGTAGGAAAAGCACTCATGTTCCAAGAAGAATAAAGACTACTTTTCTATCAAACTATTTAATCAGATAAGAGGTTGAGAAAGTAAAGGAATGAAATTACAGCGGTATTATTATCATATTGTACTGCTAAACCAATCTCGAGAAATTTTACATAAATATGTAATTTTAACTTGATGAGGCGTTTTGCCAAATGATATTTATAATAGTTATTTGTACTTAGCAATGACCCAAACTAAAAACGTTATCTTGTGATTTCCTTTGAACAGTTTCCAACCATTTTAAACTCTACATGCAAAATATTTAATGTATTATGGCGTGACCAAAACATATGCTGCAGGTGAAATTAGATAAGCAATTATATGCTAATGGCATAGTCCTTGCTCGTTCCAGAGTGTCATCGAACAGCTTAGAGCTGTTGCGGCCCGTGTTCCTGTGGCTTACCAGTAACCCACAGCGCCACTGCTCACTGCGGCCCTGGCAGCTTCTGCTAAGTTTGCCCTCCACCCCGGCGCAGGAGGACCTGCTGCTGGCCTGCATCAGCTGCCAACAGGTACAGAACAGCCTGGAGCTGCTGCTGCCTGTGACAGTTGCCAACAGGTACAGAACAGCCTGGGGCTGCTGCTGGCCTGCATCAGTTGCCAACAGGTACAGAACGGTCTGGAGCTGCTGCTGCCTGTGTCAGTTGCCAACAGGTACAGAACAGTCTGGGGCTCCTGCTGGCTTGCACCAGCTACCAACAGGTACAGAACAGCCTGGAGCTACTGCTGCCTGTGACAGTTGCCAACAATTACAGAATAGCCTGAGACTGCTGCTGGCCTGCATCAGCTGCCAACAGGTACAGAACAGCCTGTGGCTGCTGCCGGCCTGTACCAGCTACCAACAGGTACAGAACAGCCTGGAGCTGCTGCTGCCTGTGACAGTTGCCAACAATTACAGAATAGCCTGAGACTGCTTCTGGCCTGCATCAGCTGCCAACAGGTACAGAACAGCCTGGGGCTGCTGCTGGCCTGCACCAAATACCAACAGGTACAGAACAGCCTGGAGCTGCTGCTGCCTGTGACAGTTGCCAACAATTACAGAATAGCCTGAGACTGCTGCTGGCCTGCATCAGCTGCCAACAGGTACAGAATAGCCTGAGACTGCTGTTGCATACAACTGGCTCCCTGAAGCCCTAACCATCGGTAGCTGGAGGCTTGCCCTGCTGCCGGTGGCATAATGTACCAACAGATACAGAATAGCCTGGACCTGGTGCTGGCCTACATCAGCTGCCAACAGGTATAGAACAGCCTGCGATTGCTCTTGCATGCATCAGCTGGCTCCCTCTGCAACCCTAACCACAGGTAGGACCAGTAGACCTGTATACCTATTAGGTTTTCTATTAATGTAAAAAAAATCATTAGTACTTGCTGTTGCCCGCGATTTCGTCTGCGTAGATGTAATTTATCGCCACTCGCGGTAAAAAGTACCCTAAAGGATGATTTCCACCAAACGGCTAGCATCGGATTTTACACAATATTTAGTCTATTTTACCAGGCCTCGCACAGACGCTTGACCGCGGGCGTCTTCCGCGACACACGATCGTAGCCGAAAGTATGCTGCGACGCGCGATCGGCTCCATAATAAATAAACAATAATAATTTTATAGACCCGATCGGCTGTCGCCGCATTCGTTAGTATCCTTTCCGATCCGATGCGATGCGGGCCGTTTGGTGGAAATCAGCCTGAAGGCCCTTCTCGGGGTTCAAGCTATCCCTATACCAAAGGACTATGCGTCATTTTGGTTCCACTTTTTTCAACATTGTTCAACAGTGATGTAATTATATGTCATTATAAAAGTGTAATTTATTTTATTATATAGCAGCAGAGAGCGAGAACGGTGTTTTGGTGAACCCGCCCTTTTTTTTTGAACGTACCAAAAAGCCATTTTGAACATGGCTGTCATATAATGAAATAAAGTTCACGCCAAGAGCTTTCATATCATATGACATAGGTTTCACCACTGTTGCACAATTTTGGAAAAGTGGGCCCAGTGTTCATTGGGATGGTAAGGTTGGTTTGTTGCTTTACTTTTAAATTTAAATGCCTATTACAAAACCGTGTCAATCTGTCAGAAATTACCCAACTTCTTAGAAAATGATGTCCTTTAGGTCAGTAACCCGGAGATGGTAGAGCGCGCGTTCGCCGCGTACTCCGCGGTGACGGACTCGGCGATCTACCGCCAGCGTCATCAGCACCTCATGGCGCTACTGCCGCTGCTGGCGCGGATGTCCAACGAGCTCGTCAAGCACGGGTAGGCTCATTGTTATTTCAGCCGTAAGACCTTCTGCCGTGCTAATCCAAATGGCAGCATCTCCAATAGCGCTCGAAGCAATCGCAACCTCATTGTTATCAGGAGATGGTTCTATATCCTTTGGCTATCCAATTTGAGTTAGTCCTACAGGCTTTTTCCAAGGTTTACCAGAAGGAACGCTCGCCGCTTGCATCCATCGGGCTTCTGCAAGCTTAGCCATGGCATCGGTCCACCTTATTAGGGTCCGTTCACACAGACCAGCTCGGAGAGGAGAACAGATTTTTGTCACGTTGGAAACAGAGTTGTGAGTCATTGTAATAATGTTTATTTTTGCATGTGCACTTCTTTTGACTCCGGTCTATGTGAAAAGTAGAGCGCGGGCCGATGCTCCCCGAGCCGGTCTGTGAGAACGGACCCTTAGTGGTCTACGACTACTACATTGCAGTTAGCTGCCTTTTATGCCAATAGAACCTATTTAGAACCTAAGAATAGAACCTAAGTTTAGAGTTGTTGGTATTCTGTTGCTCTGCCTACCCCACTCTGGGAATAAAGGCGTGACGTTATGTATGTATGTAACCTATTTGGGCTGATTTTGCAAAATGTGGTTACAGAACTATCAAGAAGTCTTTTTAGAGTTGGTGGTATTTCTGTAGCTCTGTCTACTCCACTCTGGGAATGAAGGCGTGATGTTTTATGTATGTATGTACAGTCAAGGACTTAATTGTTATGCCACCATGGAACCCTGCCACAATGACAGCGTCAAACCACATGAATGAAAGCTAAAATTAATGATTAACGCCGTCGTTATGACAGGGTTCCATAGTAGCGTAACAATTAAAGTCCTTGACCGTATGTAGCTGCCTTCATTGGCAGACTTCTCGATGGTGGACTCTGCTACTTCAGCAAGCACATGCTGTTGGGGCAGAACATTAAATGAAAACGAGTTTGAAGAAGTAACTCATTTCATAAAATGAAGTGGTACAATGAGACGAGGTAATGCTTGTACCCAGTTTGTCTTGTTTCAATTCTGCCCTCCTAAGCAAAAAAGCAGTATCTCAGATTTAATGGCCAAAGCATATTCAACCCTAAACCGTTAGTAATAAGGTTAAATTTGCTACAGAAGTTTTGTCTCAGATACTGCATTTTATGTTAGCAGGGCAGAATTAGGTACTCGAACTCGATTTGCTGCTCTTTTATCATTTCACTCGTTGACTCTTGTTGCTAAACATTAAGGTGCGCAAAAGTAAACGGGGTTTTGTGATAATCTACCGAAGTTAAATTTAGTTTGCATCGCGAACTAATTTATTTTTGTGACTCTATTAACTTCTCTTCCTTGTAAGGGTGAAATAGATCACTATTTAACGATAAGACCACCTGTTGAATCACTTTGTAACGTAACGCCACCTTTATATCGTGAACAAAAATTAAAAAGTTACTTTGTCTCACGCTCGAAGTAAAATCGAATTTTGCTCACTGTTTTAAACAGTAAAACCAGCCTTTTTGAGGTGCTGAAAAGAAGATTTGTATTATATTGTAATGTTGCGTCCGTGTGGGTATGTAACTGATAGAAATGCACAAATGTACAGATAATTAAGAGCTAGACTTTATTAACACACTCACTTAACCATTACTCGAATACAAGTACAAGTAAATAATGAATAACGCCGCAGGCGCTTTGCCTTTTACAATCCCAATCCCCGAATGTTCCAGAATGCATTCCGCGAATGACCGACGAACTTTGACCCGCCGAGGACGTTATAGACATTGCGGCCTTTTATTACAATAGCGGCGGCCTTGGCCTTGAACTCTATTGACCCCATTTACAATCGCGACGTCCTTGGCTCACGCGTCTCATTTCTAATCCACCTACATAACAGTATTGTAGTTTGCCCTTTACTGACGCTCTCTAGATGATGTTGGACGGTATGTTGTCAGGCGTGACCCACGCGCGTGCTACACGCTGATAGAACGCGGGTTCTCCGCGGACGCGGCAGAGCTCAGACCCGCGGCCGGTCTGACAGTCTCTCTACTAGCCGACAATCTCACGCATAGCTCGGCGTTGCATCTTCACGAACTATTCAATCTGTGTAAGTTTTTTCTAATCCGGTGCAGTCGGGAGATTGAATTCCAATTGGGCGTAACGTAGAGGTGAGACGTACTACGCAAAATGCGTACTGAGTCTTCTAAGTACGCGTCCACAGAAATACTAGTGCCAAAGACTAGCGCCACGAGTACTTATGAGTACGTAATTCAATGAGTAAAATGGGCCATTGTATGCGTCTGTCTTGGCGCCGGTAGCTAAGTTAACGCGAAGTGACTGAGCCCTTCCGAAATAATCCGAACGCTACGAAGGAGTATACGGGCGGATTCGGCGGTCGCGGGCGCGCGGCGCCTAAAGCGAGTTGCGCGCTCGATTGAACGTTGAATGTCGCCTTACTCCTAAACACTCGTATGCTAAAATGCGGCCGCGTGGGAACGCGTACGTACGAGTTCATGATAAGACCTGTTCCAAATACCAATTCCAGTAAATACGTCTCACCTCTCCGCAGAGCCTTCTGATCATAAAGTATCTTGTGTACCTGTTCCATGCGACAAAACTGGCTGTTGCTTGCGATTTTGTTCAAGCAAAACTCATTTGACAACTTCCAAGATTTCCGAGGCCAAAAATTTCGTGACTAAAGTCACCAACGCAATATTTTATTCTTGCTGTCACTTATTATGTTGTAATTCTTATTTTAATTCATGGCTTTCACTCATGTTAAGGTGTATTTTGCCAATTTCGAGTTATTTATAAACGAAAACAACTTCAGATACAACGACAACAAGAGAAATAAATTCATGGATGTCACACGCGAGGACCATTATTTTTCGGTAAAAGAGTAATTTATCTTGTGGACTAAACAGAAGCAAGCTAATTGACTCTTGTTACTTAAAAGTAATTTTAATTCTGACTACTACAAAGTAATAAAAGTAAAACATCTTTTCAGGCCTCAACATAATAAGCAAATACGATTATTCAACACTATCTCTCAGCACATTCACCGCACTATCTCTTCAATGGATCCACCTACCCTCCCATCTGACCGCTTCAGCGTTAAAAACCGCCTCACAACTACTAGAAAAACAACGAAATTCCAAGCAGGACTCCAGACTTTTCACTCCTAACCTAAAAGCCAATAAAATATTCCAGAATTTACTGTACACGGATTGCAGATTGAGCATTGTTTTCAAAATAAATCAGACATGGGAAAGAATAAAAGATGACAAGGCAAAACTAAAACACTGGCTGGATTCTTTGCAAACTGTGGACAACGTTTTGAAAATGGAACTGCTCCCGTTCTTTTTCGGAATCATCATGGAGCGTAGACAAGAGAAGTGGTACCAGGATATTGTTATAAAAACGTTGAAAATTGTCGTGTCTCTGGTTGATTTTAAGAAAGAGGTTACTGTGCAATTGCTGCCTCTTTTGTTGTATAAAATAGCGAATGATCCTTCGCCGAATGTCAAGATGGAGTTTTTGAAAGCACTACCGCTTATGGCTAAAACAAAGGTAGGTTCAACATTAAATCGGATTCTAATTTTGAAGTAGAAGGGTGAGAATGGGTTCCTAGTGCTCTGAATATAGTTTAAGAAAGTGATGACCTATTTTGTGGTTTTAAGTAGGTGATGATGGAATAATTGAAAATGTGCCGGCATCGATATAATTATAGAAGAGGCGATAAAATAAATAAATATTCGAATTATTTAAGGGACGTTTTTGTGTATTAAAACGTTAATATTAAATTTTGTTCTAGGAAAACATTCCACCATTAGTGTCAATTTTAAACAAACTGAAGACGAAAAAGGGTGTTCCAACATCGTTCTTGATCATGCTGTATACCAGTTTGGCTGAAACGCAGGTACGGCTGTAAGATAAAAAGAAACTGACTGTGACATACATAACAACAGACAGACGGACGGACATGGTAACAGAAAGGGTTCCTAGTTTGACTACGAAATCCCAAAAAATAGTGTTTTCACCAGGTACGCTGCTTCCCGTTCCTCCACCAGATCTTAGTGGAAACCGGCACCAACAGACCCGATGATCTGAAATGGGAGATCGATCTCGCTCGGTCTGTGGCTGTCAAGAGGATGTGCGATATCAGGTAAGAATCATCTCGGCCCTGGGTACGCCCTTGAGTTAAGATCTGAATTTAGCTGGGGAGGTAGTGACATTATTTGGAAGAGTTATTTTAGCGTAAGTCTTCATTCACCCATTCGATCCATTCATGACAGCTCTTTTGAAACCACTTATAGTTTGAGTTTGTATTAATAGAACATTACTGTACAGGTAGGGAAAAAGTCCGTTGCGGGACGAGTATAAGAGCGGCCCATAGTAACGCACCTTTTTAGTCTATGACATTTAAAAAATAAAATAACTAGGAAGAACTTTGACTGTCCGTGTGTTTGACTGTTTGGAGTTAGTTATCCTAGCCCAAACATAGTTTTAAAAGAAAAAAGGCGCGACGGTATTTCAATCATTTTTCGCGGCCGCAGGCACTGGTAAATTATCACTTTTTCATCACACATGCTCGGAAAGGGTTATAACATGCAGGCAAATAGGACAGTTATAGCCTATTTACCTCCCAAGGTATTTATGGGATTAGTATTAAAATACAGTACATCATTTCAGACTAAGGCGGTGTAAAATCACCGAAGGTTTAAATAGGTTTTTTAGGCGATGGGCTTGCAACCTGTCACTAAACTTCTTGGCCTGATTGTGCAAAATGTGGTTACAGAATTATCAACAAGACTTTTAAGAGTTGTTGGTATTTCTTTAGCTCTGCCTACCCCACTCTGGGAATGAAGGCGTGATGTTATGTATGTATGTATGTATGTTTATTTCCTATATTCAAAACTTGGCTACAAACCAATTTTACTGTATACAAAACTTACACGGTATATTTCCCTCCGGAACCATCGGTCTACTTTCCCGATCCGTCCACTTGTGCAAACCGTCTACTTTCCCGATCCGTCCACTTGTGCAAACCGTCTACTTTTGCGATCGGTCAACTTGTACAAACCGTCTACTTTCCCGATCGGTCCACACGAGCAAACGAGTGAAACTTTTACATGAGGCGGGGTGATCCCTCCCTAGAAATTTAAACACAAATATCTGTCCTAACCGGGATTTGAACCCAGGACCGCTAGCTTCAATGACAGGGTACTAATGTTAACGTTGTTGCAGTCCGTACTAGACTTATAATCTTTTTTTAATTTTGGACTCAAATGTAAGGCCAGAGGGATGAGGAGAAGCAAATAGACACTTAGGGAAAGTGGACCATTTGGTAAGTAGACAGATCAGGAAAATGGACTGATCAGGAAGTAGACGGATAAGGAAAAGCAAGTGGGCCTATCGGGAAAGTAGGCGGTTTGCAAAAGTGGACCGATCGGGAAAGTAGACCGATGGTTCCAGAGGGGTATATTTGATGGCATTATATGTTTATTTTAGTATTATTTCAGAGACATTTGAAATTATTTTTATTATTTTTTATATTAAAAATCGATACACTGGCAGTATGGCTTGTCAAGTTTGAAAAGTAATGGCAGTGCTTAGCATTATCTGTGGAAGACTATATTGAAAAAAAGTTGAGTTGTCATGTTGACAATATCTTTTAGCGAGTCGAATGCCATTAATTTTTTATTGTTGTTTTCTTTTAAACAGTCTATTTTTTTTTGTTTCTTTGCAAATGTGTTGAAAAACATTTTATGTATCACGGGCAGTAAGGAGATAACTAACGAGAGTATTAGAAGGCTTTTAATGACTCGAGTTGATACTTCCCTTGACTTTGAAATTATGATTTTTAATGTGGCCGTGGCTTGGTTAACATTTTCGAAAATCGTCTCTACTTTGAAAAAACCTCGTATCTTAAATTTTGTGACGTACGATTTTAAACTTGTTTTTCTTCATATTTAAGTTCAAAATCGTACATCTCGAAATATAAGATACGAGGTTTTTTCAAAGTTGTGACGATATGTAGGAGTAAAGGTGATTTTTTACGAGCTTTATTTTTTTCAATGTATGTTTGTCCGGGTTGAATCTTGCAAGGAAGATTTGAGTCACTTCCCGCAGACCGATTTTTAGTTTATTCAATTGATGCATAATGAGAGGCCTTAAAACACTCATGTGATCCTATTTTATAAAACCACAGTCGTGTTTTAAGGCCTCTCATTATGTATTAATTGCATAAACTAAGTACTATTTTGTCAAAAAATTCATTTTTGAGACAAGCTTTCGTTGCCAACTGTACTTTTTTTTGCAAAGTAATTTACTGCTTATTAAGACCAACCTAACGAGTTCAACCTCGGTGGGTTTACGTTAAGTATAGCGGAGATCCTGTCGCCACCTTCCGACTCCAGCATCAGATCAGCTCGATGGTGCCATATTATTGTATCGTCATCGAGGTTACATGTAGGTATCTTATCTTACAGATGGGCCCTCTCGGATACACTTCGACCCCTTTAGGGTCATTTGTGCAACCCTCTTACACACTCAGCTGTTCGAATGTGCAGTTTTCCTCACGATGTTTTTCCTTCACCGTAAGAGCATCGGGTAATGTACTTGAGTTAAAAAAACCGCGGGGGTTAAAACTCGGTACCTTACGATCACGAGGCGATCCCCTAAGCCACTAGGCCACCGGCGCTCTACGTAGGTATACCAAATTTCAGCTCAATCGGTCTGCGGGAAGTGACTCAAATCTTCCTTGCTAGATTCCACCCGGACAAACATACATTGAAAAAAATATGAAGACAAATAATAAGAGTGACTCTGGGCCCTGAGCTAGGTGTGCCTGTGTTCCCGAGCCCAAAAAGCCCAGAGGACTGTGGTCCAACTATTTGGTCCTTACCCATGTGCGTAGATATTTTTTTTGTGTATTGTTTTCAGACCGTCATCCCACGGCTGTCAGCTGGTATGCATAATATCGTCGACCCTGAATCGCTGTACGGACAAGCCGGGCGCGGGGGCGTGCGGCGTGGCGCTGGGCGCGCTGGGCGCGCTGTGGCGCGGGGCCGCCGTGGCGCCGCCCAGCGCCTGGCGCGCGCTCAGCCACAAGCTGCCCGGGGACACCCGCCCCGCCGTGCAGACCGCGTGAGTCACTGCCTTAATACGAGTGTCAGACCTAAACAACTTAAGCTAGGCACCGTTAATCAAATGATTAACTTCGTTAATCGCTAATCCGTTCCTAAAAAAGTTAACTTCGTTACCATATATACGTACATGACATCACGCCTTCATTCCCAGAGTGCGGTAGGTGAAGCTACAGAAATGTCAACAACTCTAAAAAGACTTCTTGATAATTCAATAACCACATTGACGATAACAACAGAGGCGACTCACGGCCGAACCCTATATTCAAACCGCGGATAGATAAGTGTCAAAATTTATTCCGAAATAAGGCTATCTGTCCGCGGTTTGAATAGGTATAGGGTTCGGTCGTAAGGGAATAAGGGCTTGTATTACTGTTAAGCGGTGGGCTTGCAACTGTCACTACTACACTGGTAAACAATAATATCCTGAATACAATAAATAAATAAAAAAAAAACATCTTAGCCTGATTGTGCAAAATGTGGTTACAGAATTATTAACAAGGTTTTACAGTTGTTGGTAATTCTGTAGCTCTGCCTACCCAGCTCAGGGAATGTAGGTGGCTTTATGTATGAATGTATGTATGAAGATTAATAAGTTCTCGTCTGAAAGCGAAGCTTAACGTATTTTACACGACGCGACGCGGTGTGTGTGGTATCTTTTAGTAAATAGTAGGTACTGGATTAACGATTAACGGACTTGGGGAAAATTAAACGGAAGTTAACGAGTCAATTTACTTTTTTTAAAGTTAACGATTAACGGATTAACGGCTATGGTTTTGATAATAGTTTCGGCCGAAACCGAAACCAAACGATAAACGTGATTAAAACGTTGAATTAAATGTCATTGGGCCGCCCTTTCCAGATATTATAAGCAATCAGAACTACACTACGACATGATAAATTCATTACAAAATCAAAATAAAATACTTAATTACCTCCCATCATTCAGGGAACCAAGATAAGCGTCGCTTCACTAAACAAGGCTGCGTCTGCTCATGGTTGATGACTCCGGAAGAGCCCGAAACGTGTCGAGCGATATTCGACATTATTTACACAATGGGTTGCATTGTGATCTTTAATATGTCTGATTCTCTATAAAATATTAGTATTTAACGGTCCAAACAAATCGTCATCGTTAAAAATTAGAAATATGGAACGATAACGAGTATTAATAGCACTGAATGTCCCAGCAGTTTAACCTCGTGAAGCCCATCTTATTACAAACAGGAAGGTTTTTGTGAATGGGAATTTGTATCTAGCAGCAAGGAAATAAAGTTCAAATACTATTACTCTATAATTTTAAATTTTTAAACAAAGGAAAATGAACTTTAATGATATTGCAATGAAGTTTAAATAAATTGCTTTGATTGTTTATATCCTATTGCACATCTGGCCTTAAGGCTCATTTACATTAAATAACTTTCTTGCACATTCAATACAATAAAATTGAGGAAATTATAAAATGGCTCAGTATAAACCTTACCCTAAGTATTGGCAGAGAATAATTGCGTTGTATAGTTGTATAATGTAAATGGGCCTTCACGAGGTTAAAACCAACTGGATCAACACTTTAGCAGTACGAAGAACCGTTGATGAAGGATCAGCTGGATTTAGACGTCTTTCAGTTGTCCCAACTGCCGCCAGATAAAAATATTTATGTAGCGTAAAAACAGAGTAACCAAATAATTCTCAATTAACATGTTTTTTTTTATGAACCAGCTTATGTCGGCTCCTCGCAGACATCCCCGCACTCCGTACCTTCTCTCCCGAGTACGACGTACTCATCACTGAAGTGACGCGCAAACTATGGAGCCTAATGACCGAAAGCCATCACCCTCACGTGGTAGAAGCGGCCTGCGATGCTTTAGCGAACTTTAAAGTTGAAGACTTCAAGCTAGCTGACTTACCTGAGGTTAGTGGTTGGGGCGGGATGGTCACTGAGGGAGCCTCAATAAACCAAGGCACCTTCCTCGTTGGCGCTTGTTCGTGGTCGCGTGGCACTTCCCTGAAGGACGCAGATGGTTTACCTCTTGGGTTTTAGTGGGTATTCCGGCCACTCTCGGTTGGTGAGTCCCACATAAACATCCCAGGTCCCCCTGGTGGTATGTGTAAAAGCATTTCCCCAGCGACAAAAAGAAAAAAAAAGGTATTGCGAGTGATAAATCGGGGGTCTGTCACCCTGCTGTGTTCCAGGGTGCTTTCATCGGAGTAGACGAGGGGGCTAGTAGAGATCCCCGCCTTAAGGTGAGCCGACAGGGCACTCTCTAATAGAGGGCTACGTTTTGGCGCTATAGCGGTCCCGTAGCCGCCTCTTAATGCGTTTGGTGGAACGCCCCGGGGGTTTAAGTCCGTGCAAGCCGGACATAACCCGCCCTCGCCCCCGTCGGGGTGGGTGTGCAAAAGTATTTCCTTAGAGACAAAAAAAAAGGCATTGTCTTGGTAACTGATAATTTTATCGAATTCCACTTCATCGAATGTATTATTTCATTTAACGCAATTTTCTGCTGAAATCATAATTTAAACATCAATTACGTAGGTAAGGTTACATGTTTAAGATACCCTGAAAAAAAATTGGTTTCAGCAGAAAATAGGGTTCGATGAAATGCTACATTCGATGAAAGATGTTTCGATAGAATGATAGACACCCGGATGGTCTTTGTTTTGGGTTGAGATGGTCCTAGTTTGAATTAAAATGGACTTAGTTTCGGTTGGGACGGTCTTGGTTTTTGTTGTGATGGTTTTTATTTGAGTTAGGAAGTCTAAGTTTAGATTACGTTGCGAGTTTGGTTCGGGATGTTCTAGTTTGCGTAAGGGTGGTCTAAATTATTAAGATATTATTGCATGGCGTATATTTCGTTGCCCTTTCCAACCTTGTGTCATAACCAGACATAGAAGTTTTTGTGGCACGAAAAAAATTGTCCTAGGGACTTCCGAACGATGTTAATTTATCGATAAATTATAACGATGACATAACGTATAATATGTACATGCAATTTCAATACACCGTAACTCAAAACTTAAAACTGGCATGAACATAACGATAAAAATAAATGATTGTATAACTATAATATTTTTTAACTTTGGAGTCCTTTCCAAAAACTGAGTAGGTTAGGATTATATCACAATGTCATACAATTTACCTTAATAGGCCTTTTTTGTTTGGTTTCAGTTAATTTTGTATGGAAATCGATTGAATAGCATTAAAAGAAGTTTTTGTATAAGAAACCCATCGATGGGTAGTAATCAGCATTTAAGTTAATTTCTATTTTATCCGGGAACCATACTTATCTACTATGAAATGTCACATTGAAATAAGTATGTGAAGTGAAACAAATATCGATAATTTTAATATCGGAAGGAAATCCCTAGTTATTTGAAGTTCCTGCCACAAAAACTTCTATGTATGGTCATAAGTGTCATAACTGAATAACGACAAATATTAAGCCTTTCACTTTTGAATCAGTTACTCGTATCTAGGAACGAACCTGAGCGGTATTTGTTACAGATATACAGAAGGACGGTAAGACTGCCCGCGTCGTATTGCAAGACGCCGATCGATGCCGAGCGTAACCCTGAAGATGTACTGGATTACATACCGTGTAAGTTACGGAGTTGTAAAGTTAAAAAAACCGGCCATGTGCGAGTCGGACTCGCCCATGAAGGGTTCCGTGGCAGCAAGTAACATAATATAAAAGTTCGTTGTAGCTTTGATCAATGTTTTTATAACGTATTAAAAAAAACTACTTACTAGATCTCGTTCAAACCAATTTTCGGTGGAAGTTTGCATGGTAATGTACATCATATATTTTTTTTAGTTCTATCATTCTCTTATTTTAGAAGTTACAGGGCGGGACACACACTTTGGAAGTGTCTCTCGCGCAAACTGTTCAGTTTAGAAAAAAATGGTGTTAGTAACCTCAATATCATTTTTGAAGACCTACCCATAGATACCCCACACGTATGGGTTTGATGAAAAAAAAATTGAGTTTCAGTTCTAAGTAATTTATGTTTTTTTTTTCTATTTTTGTGTGAAAATCTTAATGCGGTTCACAGAATACATCTGCTTACCAAGTTTCAACAATGTAGTTCTTATAGTTTCGGAAAAAAGTGACTGTGACATACGGACGGACAGACAGACAGACATGACGAATCTATAAGGGTTCCGTTTTTTGTCATTTGGCTACGGAACCCTAAAAACCGGCCATGTGCGAGTCGGGCTCGCACACGAAGGGTTCCGTTTCATTTATTTTTATCTCTTTATTAGAGACAACAAACAGTTACACACATATAATTAACATTGAACAAAGTATATGTGCAACCATCAACATTATCCACATATTATATTTTAATTTCATTATTTGTTTTTAAAGTGCGTATACAACTAAATATTATGTGTATGTTTCAATCGTTACGGCAACCGGTGCCGTTATTAATATCGAGTAAAAAATGGCAAAAAAAAACACGTTTGTTGTATTCATAAATATTTATTTTAGTCTGTTTTTAGTGTTTGTCGTTATAGCGGCACAGTGAAAATTTCAACTGTCTAGCTATCACGGTTCATGTATCGTGTTTCAGATACAGCCTGGTGACCGACAGACAGACAGACAGCGGTGTCTTAGTAATATCGTCCCGTTTGTACCCTTTGGGTACGGATTACGGAACCCTTAACATCAAAATCAAAATTCCGAATTTTCATAATTTTGAATGAAAGCCTTTTTTTGATACCACTTTTAAATCAAAACTTACGTAACCTACGTATAGCAACTAAATTATGCATTTTATTTAAAATAGCTCCAACGTAACATCTTTTTAAATTTCTGGGTTTCCCTCACGATCGTCAGCTACGATCCACTGACAATCTCACACTCCCTATCCCTCTTCACCGAACTGGCTTATATGTCCACCTCTTTCGCCCTTCAAGCAGCACGACTTTGGAACGACCTTCCCTTTAAAATTAAGCAAGCTCCAAACATGTATTCCTTTAAAAAGAAAGTTCGCGAATTTCTTAGCAGGTAGAATTGTCATCATCTCGATATTAGGATTGCTTTATCTGTATTAATTTTTGCTTATCCTCATATCATATATGTAATATAATATATTATATATGTTTTTTTTAGCGCAATAATTATATGTATTTATTTTATTATAGCTGATTGATATGTAAGTGTATGTGTATTGGTTAGACCTTAGGTTGCACCGCCACTACAATCTCTGCTTTGCCCAAAGGTCAACTGGTAAAGAATGCCTTACGGCATTAAGTTCGACTTTTGTATACTAAGTTTATTCTTTTGTGCAATAAAGATTAAATAAATAAACGTAGCATAGCTTTCGGAAAAATAAAAATTCGGACAAATGAATATTAGGAATTATCAAATAAAAATCCGATGGCATAATTTTACGGCGTTCCAGGCGAAGTATGGCCGGAGGTGTTCCGGCATACGAACCAGGCGGCGCTGGGCGGCGTGACGCGGCTGTGCGCGCGGCTGGTGGAGCGCGAGCTGCGCGGGTTCCGCGGCGGGTACGCGCGCGCCGAGCCCCCCGAGCCGCTCTCGCCCGCCAGCGTGATCCGCGGGCTCACCGACTGCCTCAGGAGACAGGTGGGGGGCATATTTCATCGATTTACACACAGTCCCTTCCACTGCTCATGCCGGTACCGGACATATTGCCCTAAATACACACGACGGTAACATGGACGCGAGTGAGTGTTCACATTCAGCCTTCATACTGCAGGGGACCAAGGAAGTGGTCAGAACAAATTCAATCATTTATTCAGTGAATTGGCCACATGAGGGCTCTTTTACACGTCGGTAATATGCACTGAATCTACTAGAGCTTTGGACATGATCATCATTGCAGAGAAGATGCGCCGC
The DNA here is from genome assembly GCA_949316455.1 of Acleris holmiana. Lineage (NCBI taxonomy): Eukaryota > Metazoa > Arthropoda > Insecta > Lepidoptera > Tortricidae > Acleris > Acleris holmiana. The sequence goes on from OX438779.1 coordinate 16,675,055, forward strand.
AAGAAACTCCAGCAGAAGTTATTTTTTTTAATTGTAAAATACAATACCTAAAATTTAGTAACATTACAAGGTAATAAAGCAATAAATAATTATGATTAATACTAGCACAAATAAAATACTTACAAATGTAAGATCAATAACATTAAATTAAATATAATGACTTGGAGAACAACACGACGAGGTCCCTACGTCAGAAACGATTACTAAAATAACTAATTGGAAAAACAGGTCATTGCAAGCGTGAACAGACTCCGGTCCGGTCCGGAGGTCCGCCTTACAGATAGCACCCGTTCACGAATATGACGCGTATCTCAGCCATTGCCTCCCTCAACCATGTGTTCGGGAAGGTGCCGACCTGGGGGGTTATCATGAGCTAGCTTTGCAGTTCTGTTTACGCTCAGAGAAAAGGACAGAGCTATATAACCGCCATAGCTCTGTCCTTTACGCTGACCGTAAACAGAACTGCAAAGCTAGCTCATGATAACCACCCTGATCAAACTTCTCAACGAGATTGTAAATGAGTCACCCGCGCTGTCACATCTCAGGGCGCTCTGGGAACGCGGGCAGCAAGTCGGCTGAATTTAAACATGCACTGCCGCTCGTGCTGCCGATCCTTTGACTTCCGCACAAAAAACCGCCACTTTGGGGAGCTCCAGACAGCGCGAGAGGCATTGGTAGTGGCATGAGAAGTGTCGTGTTTACACACTCGTCCTCCCCACTTCCCTCCTCACTTCATAATGTAAGTGAATCAGAATGTAAATGAGGCATTTTGGGGAGACGATGTGGCAGGCCTTCCGCAAGGTGGACTGACGATCTGGTAAAGGTTGCGGGAAACCGCTGGATGACAGCAGCATTGGACCGATCGTTGTGGAAAACCTTGGGGAAGGTCTTTGTCCAGTAGTGGAAGTCTTGCGGCTGATAATTATGGTTAGAGTTCTGTGCCCAAAGGGTAAAAACAGGACCCTATTACTAAGACTCCACTGTCCATCTGTCCGTCTGTATGTCTGTCACCAGGGTGAATGTCAAGAACCGTGATAGTTGAAATTTTCACAGATGATGTATTTCTGTTGCCGCTATAACAACAAATACTAAAAACAGAATAAAAAGTATACAATTTTATAACACTTGATAATAATGTAAGTGAAATGTATAGTTATGCCACCTAACAATTATGTCAAATGAAAAAATGCTCAATAATCATTATGGTACATGATTCGTTATGGCATTCGTTATGTCAAATGAAATTCGGGCAAATGAAATTATTGCATATGGAATTCTGTGAAACGATAGAGAACCGTTAAGTTTGTGTACGTATTTATTGCTATCGGTTTTATGTGCAATACATACATAAAATCACACCACTTCTTTCCACCTGCTATGATCCTGACAAATCTCTTTCGCTCCTTCCGCATTCATACATCGAGTCGTGCATGCACGTCGGTTTCGGGTACTTTGGATTCGGCTCTTTTGCAGAATTTCTCCGATTTAATTCGAACAACTACGCCTAGGGCGGCCCCTTCCTACCTTTCCACTTACTTCCGCACTATATATCTCTTTCGTCAATCTTCTTTCATGCATTCTCTCCATATGACCAACGAAGCACGTCCTTTTCATGCATGCCTTTTTTATGAGCAAATAATGTCCCCAGGCGACCCGGCCCTCGTACGAGTGGCCGGAGTGCGTGCTGGCCGCCATGTTGTCGGCGCTGTGCACGGAGTCGCCGCGGCCGCTGCCCGCGCTGGAGCTGGCGTGGCTGGCGGAGCGCGCGGGCTGGCGCCGCGCCGGCCTGCGCGTGGCCGCGCGCGCGCTCTCCGCCTCCGCCCGCAGGATCGTCGACGCCTGCCTCAAGGACGCCGCTGAGGGCAAGCTCAAGGTTTGTTATATGTGTTATATGTTCGTATCGTTTCACAACCAAAGTATCACAAATGATTTATTTCACAAACATATCATACTAAATAAACAAACATATCCACACTAAATAAACAAACATATCATACTAAATAAATAAATAAATGAATAAAGGATTATCTGCTTTTTTCTGAATATCCTGACTTCGTATTTCAATTTTTGATTATATAATAATTTGTGTATATTTTCGATGATTCCAATGTAATTTCTTGTACTTTGACATAACATGCAATGTATACTGTGACTTACTTTGGAAAATAAATTTCATTCATTCATTCACTCATTCATTCATTCAATGCACTTACAGATAGAAAAAGATTATTCTACATCCAGTGAAGTAAATGGAGCGAAATTTTACATTAAAATACTGTCATTTCATTAGTATAAATTACTCATGGGAAAACTACCATGCCACGCTAGGGTATGTCCATGGTTCTCTGCGTTGTCGCCGACAAATCTTTGACAAAAGCACCATTTCGCAACCTATTCATTTGCCAACCCGCTTTTTTTCTGTAACTACAAATATTTCAGGATTTTTATAAAATTAACGTAACCTAACCTAGAGGGTGCTACACGATAGTTCTAAAATAAATCCAGGATTATTTACAGTTTCGGAAAAAAACGCGAGTTGTCAAATGATATGTTTGTGTAATGATTCATTTGTGAAACGTTTGTTATGAAATGATAGGATCCCCCATGTTATGTAAACTCTCATAACAGCTGATTCTTTCCGAGCTCTGGTAATAAATTTTGTTTAATACATTTATTTCCAGGAAACTGAAATACTAGAAGTATTCGAATTACTACCGATCCTCTGTCGCAACATGCCGCCTAACTCGCTTCGCTCGCCGATAGAGCGATGCCTCCACGAATCCTACCAAGACACCCTTAAGTACAAAAACAAACACGCTGATAAGAACTCTAAAGATATGGCGTCAGAGCTGCTTTTCGTGAAGCAAATGGACATAATAAGGGGGTGTTTGGAGTGTGATAAAATACATGATGCTAATAGGACGCTGCTGTCGCAAATTGTGGAGAACTATTTTAATATTATAGAAGATGACAATATTGTAAGTATACTATTCGAGGAATTTAAATTGCTGATATTGTTCATACATACATACATACATAGTCACGCCTTTATTCCCAGAGTGGCGTAGGCAGAGCTACAGAATTACCAACAACTCTAAAAAACTTGTTGATAATTCTGTAACCACATTTTGCACAATCAGGCTAAGATGTTTACCAGTGCATTAGTGACAGGTTGCAAGCTCATCGCCTAACAGTACTACAAGCCGTATTTTGTTCATCTACACATAATACTACCCATAGTGTAATAGTCGGGTCGGTAGTCATTATTGCGGCGTTTGATGAATAAACTATTTCAGAAGGGGAGCCATAAAAAAATTATGTATTTTGGTCAAGTTGGGGGCGGACCCATGCACATCACTCTAATGTTATTTATATAGCTATAAGGTCATGTTTGGTATAATTTTCGTATAAAGCAAATATTCTTCAGCGCAACACATTTTTAAATCAACCTTTGGGTAGTCAGCATGAGCCCTGCAAAAGGAAATCTTTTTTTCATCAATTGCCGTAAATAACGAGTTCTATAATAACAATTAGAGCATGGTTATTACACAACTGAAAACATTTCTAAGTAATGCTGGTTTGAAAAATATTCAATTTAAATATAATCAAAATCCTTTTGTTAGACGAGCCCAAATTACTACTTTTCAAACATTTGCTTTGTTAGTTACTTTCTCCGCGTTTCACAATCAATCTTGATGTTGCAATAGTAATTTATGCAACTGATGCATAATAAAAGGCCTTAAAATACGAGTGTGGTTTTGTGAAACGAGCGATAGCAAGTTTCATAATAGAATCACACGAGTGTTTGAAGGCCTAATTATGTACAGTTGCATACACTACTTTATCTACACAGATATCATAAGTTTACAATTATCCTACTTTCGTAACAGCAAAAAGCCAACAAACAAAAAACCATAATGGCGGCGCATCATGCGTCAAGACGCATGTTTTTTTTTAAATCATAGATAAACGAATGAAGTCCCTATTCTCAAGTCACTCGAGATCAAACGTCGTGTGGATTATATTAAAAAACATACTGAATTGACGTTTCGAGTCGATAACAGTTTTAATATCTATGAATACTAGAATAGAGACCCTCTTGAGTTTTGACAGGTGTTCCAAGGAAATAAAAAAAACTTAGACTACTAAAGCAAACAACACTCAAAAAATGAATGGCACTCGACTCGCTAAAAGAGATTGTCAACATGAAAACTCAACTTTTTTCAATATTGTTTTCCACAGATAATGCTAAAAACTGCTATTAGTTTTCAAACATGACAACGCATACTGCCAGATTGTACCGATTTTAAAAAATAATTGCAGATGTTTCTGAAATAATAGTGAACTGTAAATGTAATGCAGTTAAATGCATTTAAGTTTTATACACAGTAAAATTGGTTTGTAGCCAAGTTTTGAAAATAGGAAATAAACCTTGACTGATTTTACACCTCCTTAGTCTGTAATGATTAAAGGGCGGACAATGGATGCAATATGGTGACGAAAGTATAAGATGGATAAGACTTTTACTAAATTTCGAGTAATGCTTATGTATAAAAATATATGCAAATTTTTGTAGTCATACCCATATTACGTATATCGTTTGTCATGATTTTGACGTAATTTGCATCCGTTGTCCGCCCATTAAATGATGTACTAGTTGGGTTCTATATTTTAAAAGCAAACCCATTACTCCCTTGGGAGGTAAATAGGCTATCACTGCCCTATAAGCCTGCGAGTTATAACACCCTTTCCGAGTATGTGTCGTGAAAAATGTTTTTTGACTTGCAAGGCGTGGGCAGCATACACGCGCGCGTGCTGCGCGTTGCCCGTTGTGTTCCTGGAGCGCGCGACGTCGCCGTCCTCGTGGTGGGAGGTGGCGGCGCCGGCGCTGCGCCGCGCCTGCGCCGTGCGCGCCGCCATGGCGGCCGCGGGCGGGCAGCTCACCTGGCTTAACGAGCTTATCGACGCACAGGCGATTGAACCTACGTAACACTATTTTTCTGACTCTCACGTCTCTCTCTCTCTCTCTCTTTCTCTCTCTCTCTCTCTATCTATCTATCTCTATCTCTCTCATATAAATATTTTTTTATAATATTTTTACTCGTTTAAGGGTCATTCTATTTTTTAGCGCATAATAATAATTGGTGAAATTAAAGGCATTATTAGACATTTTTTTCACGTAAATTTGACTTATATTGAAACTGGAACAACTAAATTTAATAGTTCAAAACAAAACACTTTAAATTTATTGATATTTTATCAGGAAAAGTTGGTAACACAGCGGTAAATACACTTTTTCCATACAAATGGCGGGGACATGCGTGACCACTATGTTACCAACTTTAAAGTTAATTATAGTGACTGCGCTTAAAAGTAGAATGACCCTTAAAGCAGAGACCCGCCCACCCATTCACCGATAAAAGCGTTTGAAAGACTAACCTCTCAATAGAGTACAAAAAAGTAGGTTATTAGGTTCACCTTAAAACCTCTAGAAGTGAAAATGAACTTTATACTTACTGAAATATAGTTTAAAATAAATTGCCTTGACTATGTACCTCCATATGGACGCTCTTTCGCAATAATGTATCAACCTACAAGTATTTAGTAGTAAAGTGTCAACCCTCGGTGCGATCATTGTAGGTTGACGTTTTTTTGCTAAATACTTGTGGGTTGACACATTATTGCGTAACAGCGTCCATATCATACGGGAAAAAACACGTGTATTTTATATCTTTGCTATTAATCCGAATCCAAAATATTAAAAAAAAACATGTTCATGAGTGACAGCTAGTTATTTATCGCAGAGGGCAGGAGTATTCGCTGCACTGCATGCTACCAGCTCTGAAAGCGGCGAACCCTGACGAGGAGAGCACCCGGGACTGGCTGCTTCAGCTCATGGCGAGGACGCAAGCCGCTTTCAAGGAGTAAGTCCAACAGCTAAATCAGCTTTTTAAGATAAATAATCGAGAGGCCGGAATATCACAAAAAAAAAACCTAGATTTAATATTTTTTCGATTAAGTAGACTAAGTAATTGAAGACACTAATTTCGTGGGTTTTGCATTTAAATGAGTATTTTTTTTTTTGTTTAAGGAAAATTGCGTCGTCTCTAGAAAATTGGTTTGTTTGAGACATGCTTTAATACGATTGAATTCGAACGTAAACGTTATTGATCGTTTTTCTTGCCTGGCAGCACTGTGCGTTTTTGGGTGAATCAACTTTTAAAGTCCTCCTTTTCTACACGCTAATAAAAACTTACTAGAATATGTGAGATTGATAATGGTTTACACATGTTAAAATTAGATAATCAGAATTTCGGATTTCACTATTCATAATCATAAACCAATTCTATAATTTTGTAAAAACATGGTAACGCAGTGGAAAATGCACGTTTTTCATACAAAACCCGGGAACAACGTCGTCCCCTGCGTTACCTGATATATTTGTGTAAATCATAGAAGAATTTTTAAAATTGTCAGCTAGAAAGTAAGTTTAATTTTCTGATTTATTCAATATATTGACCACATCAAAAAAAAATATTGCATTCTACCAAATTAAGGTGACATAGTGAGACATGTCGAAAATTGGGGAGTACCTTAAAAGTCGATTCACCCTTTTGTCATATAACGTCAAATGACATTTTCACCCTCAGACTAGCCCTACGGGCGGAGGGTCCGAAACTGACTTCTATTTTGATCATCCCATTTTTTATTTTTTTTCTTTCTTAAACGTTCTGATTTTAATAAGCGTGAAAAGAAAACAGAAATAAAGAAGACCAAATTCGACAGACATTATATCGACGCTTGAAAGGCGAAATGGGATAAGCGACATTTTTTGTGATATTGAGTTCCTACATATATCGTTCAAATCAGCAGATTTTTCTGATTTCCCCATTTCGCCTTTCAAGCGTCGATACGTATATGACTGCATTTCGGACTCCGACTGTATGCAGTACTATAGTAGGTTGATCACAGATGAGATACGACTTACCAGTCAAGATCGTGACGTCACTATATTAGAGGTCAAATAATGTCAAATGATAAATAAAAACTGACTAATACTAATTTTGTAAAGTAATCTGATAACAGGGAATGGTTCAAAAACCCTTATTCTTGAAATGGTTTTTGAATCACCATACATTATGAATTATAGGATAACCCAATTGCACAAAATAATTAAACTAAAAAAAAACTCTTATCATACTATCAGCATAAAAAGAGGTTTGCTATATATTAAAGAATTAAATACAGAAATAATGCCAGTGTCAAATTCTAAATACTATTTCCGTTGAACTAAAATGTACGTCTTATTTTATTGCACTCTCGCAATGTTCAGAATAATTTATTTTTCGAAAATTATTGCTGAAAGTAGAAGTTAATTTGGTCTGATTGAGAGTCAAAGTAAACAATTATTTTTTTATCGTCAAGGAAATAAATACCTATTCTCTTTGTTAAGGGTATGTAATCTTATTAAATTAAGAAAAACCTTTTTTTTTCCATGCGAACGGTACAACAGCTTCAAATGCAATTCCGCGCTCTCGATAATTTGTCTACTTTACTAATCGAACAATTGTAAAAGCAGAATTTGGTCACTAAGAAACGGCCTAAGTAACTAACTCTTGAATGTGGCCGTAAATCTTGTTTTTTGGTCTCCTACCCGATCTCTTATTTTTACTGTTACTTGGGCGTTTTCCAAAAAAAGTACCTATAGTAGGACTAAAATTAACAACGGCGGACTTTTCCATTACGTCACGAAAATTAACTATTACTGCTTTAAGAGAAATAGTGGCATCTCAGACAAAACTTCTGTAGGAAGTTCAACCATATTACTAACAGATGAGGTTTGAATCTGCTATGGTGACGGTATATAAATACATAGGTGGGTACGAATTAGAGCAGCCTCGGGTTGAGGCACGCACGGATCACCTATTTTGCTCAAATTCGTACGCGTTGTGCGCGTGGCGAGCCGTCGAGAGTCGGCCTTTTGACCGCGCTCAAACGCGACTCGGTGTGCGTGCCTCGCGTAATTTGGACGTGTATCCTAGCGTGCCGCGGGCAGAACAACAAGTTCTAACTTGTCTGTGGGCGAAGCCCGTACAAAGATAAAGTTGCTGAGCCATTCCACCACCGAGGGGATTTCTTCTTCTTTTTGTTAATAATTCGGTGAATTATGATAAACTCAGCCACGGCTGTCACCGTGTCCGACGCCATTTTGAAATATCGGCTTGCGGCGAGCACGCTGCCACACCCGCGCATGATTATGTGCAACAATATGGCTTGCGAGCAGCTCGCCGCGTGGGGCTAGCATGCCTCAGGTTGAGACGCTCATATTCGTACCCAGCTTTAGACTAACTTTCGTGACGTAATGGAAAAATTACCCTTGTTTCCATAGGTTTTTTTTTTAAACGCTCACTTACCTTATTTTTAGGTCGTCAGACGACTCAGCCAAGCTGTACCTCTGCGACGTGTTCATGCTGAGCGCGGTCGCGTTGAGCGGGCTGTGGGCGTGCGAGGCGGGTGACGTCACGGAGCGCGGCGCGCGCGCAGCCCTGCTGCCGGCGGCCGTGGCGGCGCTGTGCGCGCGCCCGGTGTGGAGCGATAAGGTTGCACAGGTACAGTTCATTCATAATTATTCCGCGCTCGGTGAGAGACCAACTGGACGCTATTAATATGCCTACTCTATCCGTCCGGTCGGAATTTAAAGAGCTGTATCTTTTGAGCTTTTTTTTTTCAACGTAAACGTGCGAATCTGTAGGATTGGGAATCTGTAGAGCTGAGAATCTGGAGAATTGAGAATCTGTAGAAGTGGGAATCTGTAGAATTGGGAATTTGTAGAGCTGAGAATCTGTAGAATTGGGAATCTGTAGAGCTGGGAATGTGAAGAATTGGGAAACTGTAGAGATGGGAATCTGTAGAATTGGGAATCTGTAGAGCTGAGAATCAGTAGAAATGGGAATCTGTAGAAGTGGGAATCTGTAGAATTGGGAATTTGTAGAGCTGAGAATCTGTAGAATTGGGAATCTGTAGAGCTGGGAATGTGAAGAATTGGGAAACTGTAGAGATGGGAATCTGTAGAATTGGGAATCTGTAGAGCTGAGAATCAGTAGAAATGGGAATCTGTAGAACTGGAAAAAACAGAAGGAACTAGGTACGAGTATAAGTGTACGCTCAATCTAAAATAATAATTATGTATTTGTTTTATAATTAATTTTACCAGAAATCGAGTAATCGTGATTGATCAAGTGGCGCCTCCGTGTAAAGTATATGATATGACATTTATCGACGTTGAGCATTAGATGATTACTGACACAACAAAAGGCAAAAGAATTTAAGTCTGCCTGTAAAGTAACACAGTCAGCTTGCGATGAGATAATTTTGTAAACCTTGGTGTCATCTGCTTATAATAGATTACACGAGTAGTGCAATATGGCACTCGTATCATTCACATAAAGCGTGAAAATAAAAGGCCCCAGGGTGAATCAACTTTTAAGGTACTCCCCAATTTTCGGCATGTCTCACTATGTCACCTTAATTTGGTAGAATGCAATTTTTTTTTTGATGTGGTCAATATATTGAATAAATCAGACAATTAAACTTACTTTCTAGCTGACAATTTTAAAAATTCTTCTATGATTTACACAAATATATCAGGTAACGCAGGGGATGACGTTGTCCCCGGGTTTTGTATGAAAAACGTGCATTTTCCACTGCGTTACCATGTTTTTACAAAATTATAGAATTGGTTTATGATTATGAATAGTGAAATCCGAAAATCTGATTATCTAATTTTAACATGTGTAAACCATTATCAATCTCACAGTAAGTTTTTATTGGCGTGTAGAAAAGGAGGACTTTAAAAGTTGATTCACCCAATTGAGATCCCTGGGGTACGCCTGAACGTATAGAGAGAAATTTTGATGTGAAACACTTCAGTGGTAGTGCTTGGCTTCTGTTACTTATGTGAATACTGACCCTACTCAACTTTGCTAATAATACTATGATTTATTTTATCAAAAGCCTTTGAGAAATCGGTTTACACGGCATCCACCTGGTGACCCGAGTCGAGAGCCTTGAAGATAAAATCTGTATAAGTCACTAGGTTGGTGGCAAAAGTGCGCCCACGAAAGAATCCATGTGTAGAGCCAAAAAACTATTTAAATCGAAACTATAAAAACCTTGTAACTCATATTTCGTGATGTACGATTCTAAGGGCCTGTTTCACAATCATAAGACATAAAGATGTCTCTCTCCTTGTCTATTTTCAAGTGTCAGAAAGAGAAAGGGCTAAGTTTATCTGTCAAATAAGCTTTGTTTGTCGTTATTTCAAAGTAATGACAAAACGGCACCAGTTTACCTGTTGTTTCCGTGGTAGATGCTGGAGTGGCTGCTGCACACGCGCGACGCGGCGGTGCCGGCCGTGGCGCGCGCCGCGCAGCGCGCTCTGCTGGCGCTCCGGCACGCGCGCGCCTTCAGGGAGCACGCCGCCTGGACACGGCTGTGAGTGCACGCCCTAACCTAGCTATGCAGCTGTGCTGCGAGGATATAGTCCCGTGGTAGATGCTGGAGTGGATGCTGCACACGCGCGAGGAAAAGCAAACGATAGAAAATTTAATTTATAAACGAGTGGTCCACTTCGTTCGGTTTCACATCTGGGAGGCCAATTTTTACTTCCGAGTGCTCGAAATCAAAGGCGATAAAATATATTAACAGACGAAATTATGTCATGATTATTTTCGCATGACCCCATTATCCTGTGTTTTTGAAAGCCCTAACTCGAAAGCTAGTCATTGACTTAATATTTATTTATGTTTTTCACTGTAGGTACGCAGAAAGTCTATGCTATCCGGATTTTGAATAAAAATCCGGATAACATGGACTTTCTCTCCCTATCTATCTCCCCTTTCTATCCAGTCTGTAACGAAAAACTTGTACACCTGCTTACACAATGCATGACCTATCACTTTTCTGAATCTCTCAAGGGTTAGCTGGAAGAGATCCCTTAAAGGGATAAGTCCGCCTTTGTACATTTTATTAACATTCATTGTATTGTTTTGGTTTTTCTTCTACATTACATACTTTCAGCGACAAGCGAAAAAAGAATAATAATAAATAAATGATTCAAGTTATATCAATAATACAGTTATGTCAGCGTAATCCTCATGCGTTCGTCATCCACGACAAAACGGCTCGGTTCTTTCCAATAGCATCGGAATTTACGAAAGGGAAAGACACAAGAAGTAGGGAGAGAATATTCTTCGCGTACGAAGTCGCCGGATTCCTCTAGTAGTCGTAAAGACGGTTTCTAGTCCCGTTACGAGAGGAGTTCCTCAGGGTTCAATCTTGAGTCCACTGTTATTTATCCGTTATAGTGCAGACATTATTCAATTTATATGGTTGCTTGTTTTTTTGTTTCAGAGAAAGTTACTTCGCTCGAACTGTCGAGGACGAGAACTGAAGACTGAAAAAATATATGTTCTTAAAAAACATTAACTAATAATGAGCTGTCTTGTCTATACTGAAAACTTTTTCACATTTTGCCTCTGAACGACATACATACAATACATATTCTCACGCCTTCATTCCCAGAGTGGGGTAGGCAGAGTTACAGAAATACCAACAACTCTAAAAAGACTTGTTTATAATTTTATAACCACATTTTGCACATTCAGGCCAAGAATAAAATTATAAGAACGACACAATAAGTTGAATAATTTTTTGCCATGTATAATTTATTTGTTATAATAATTTCTAAGATTTTATAGTTGTAACGTACTTTCTATTATTATGAGAGATCTGCTTTGCTATTGTATAAATAAAATGACCTTATTAACTAAGTACTATAATGTTTATTATCTTATTATGAACTGTACAACTGGTAAACATTGTCTTATAATTTAGAAATATGAGATCATTTAGTAATAATTACAATTATTATAATACACATTGTTTATTTACAAATTATTGTTATTCCCTACACAAAAACCAAATCACCAATAAATAATTTTATTCTTAATTAATTTGAACATAGAGAGCGCGTAACCGTTGCGACTAATGGTCTGGCCACAACTTGAAGCGACAGCGGCGCGGCGACGAGCGACGAGCGGCAACGAACAAATGTATAGTGGTGTATGAAGCATGCCACGAGTCGCAGCGGCGTAAATTCATAACCCGGTATTTACATAGGTGGCCACACAATTAAAATTGCTTTTTTCCCATACAATTGCATACATATATGAAAGAACTACCAATATTATTGAGTTTCAATTTACGTTAGATCATTAAAAAAGGTTTATGATGTACCAAAAGGCTTTGATTCCATACAAATTTAAAAACAGGGACCGGCCCGCTATCCTATTCACGGGATTTCGAATGGGTATTTATAAGGGTTTTACTTAGAAAAGCCGTATCCCTTAAAAGCCGTTCGATTTCCTTTTAAAACCCGCTATCCCGTTCAAGGGGTTTCGAATGGGTTTTATAAGGGTTTCACTTAGGAAAGCCGTTCAATATGCTTTTTAAAGCGCTATTTATTATTTCAGCTTTAGTTGTTAAGGTATCCCTTATAGTGAATGGTTAGTTTAACAAATATATGACTAAGTCAGTCAAGAGGTTATTCTTTTGATGGGGTATTCTATTAAGAGGTTAGTCTTTCAAAGGCTTAACGGTGAATGGGTGGGGTCCCTGTTTAAAAACTATGTGCTGACGCGTCACTCGTAATTATGTGACCACCTATGTAGGTATATCAGCCCACCGTATCCTTTCACTAGGATATGTCACACCAAGGAGATAATAGCTAAAATTATTCTTCAGGGGCTTGAAAACGCTCTAATTTTACGGCATATGTGACATCTATTGTTCTCTCACTTTAACTTCGTATGTTAGAGCTACACACTCACAGTTGCTGGTCTAGTAAGTAATAATTATCACAAATCCTAAGCCTAGCTTTATCTGCTTTATCTAGATAGTCTAGCGATATGAAAATTAATTTTGTCCCTCGTTAATTATGTACCTACAATTTATGACCAAAAAAATTAGAAACAACTCCCATCACCAAGGCATCTAGCGAAGTGCATGTCGCTCTAAGCCCTCCAGTGTAGAAATAGCCTAAGCTCTACCAACCCCCCCATCCCTGCCGTTATAAGCCAATAGGCAGTATCTGCAATTCAATAGCTAAAGCAGACTCAATCCTATCCCGTTAGTAATAAGGTTGCATTTGCTACAGGAATTTTGTCTGAGATACTGCCATTTGTCTTAGCAAGGCAGATCCCCATCCCTTATTATAGGGTCTCGCGCTACAAGGTGTTAGCCTCGTGGCGAGCGGGCCGGCCTCACACCGCGGTTTCGTCGGCCGGTGCGAGGCTCTTGACAGGCACGCGGATCACCTCTTCTTCTAGCTTGTCTGTTGGCAAATTCTAGAAAATATGGAAATAGAACACTATAAATAACAGTAGCTACAGTCGCCATTACATGTACCGGAATAAAATATGTTAAAACACATTTGCATCCTACTCTAATGTTGTATTACTCGATTTTTAAGCACCTTGTAGGCTTTGATCTAGAGAAATTATTTTTCAAAATGTTGATATGTTTAATGAAAAGTGAGAAATGATTTGGAGGCCAATGCGTTGATATAACATAATTATGGTGTAATCCAATACATGGCTACGTGGAACAGAAATCAAGTTTTGGAATCACAAATTGTAGCCAAAGGTGAACCACGAGGTTCTTTACCAGTATTATCAAAACCTTAATAAGTACTAATAAACACATTGCAAAGTTTCATGTATATTATAAACTAGTATAAAAGGGATTGTCTTACGCTGTAATATTCAGCTATAAGTTCTGGGGCACCCCGTAGTTATTAAAACGGCTAATTGAAGATCACAAATATCATTAATGTAGATGATGAATAACGTTAGTCCTAGCATACTGCCCTGGGGAACACCATAAGTGAAATTTGCATTACCACTGATGAGTTTATCAATACTCACTCTGTGTATGACATTCTAGATAAATTACAAGGGTTTGTAATGATGTTCTTCTCACGGCACTGTTAACAAATGTTATGAGTAGTATGGGGATCAAGAAAGTGTCAAGCTATTCATAGTTCTAGGACTTTTGCTCTTTATCGGTATTTTTAATAAATAGGTGACATTTAGTACTGCATCAACAGTGGATTCATCAGTTCTAAATCCCTATTGATTCATAATCACATAGGCTTTCAAGGACTTTCACGATGGTCAGTTTACGAGATAACAGCTCTGAAAGTAAAAACATCGGGAGACTTATCGTTTAAATAGTTATGTTTTACCTCGAGCGCGGTGTAGAGGTGCGCGGCGCGGCGGGGCTCGAGCAGGCGCGCGCGCTGCGGGCTGGCGCGCGGGGAGGAGCGGCACGCACCTACGTTCTTTAGGAGACGGGCGCTGCAATAGATATTTAGTTTATACTACACTTTATTAGTGAATGTATAATTACTACAATGAAATCAATAGTAGATAATATTTTATCAGGACTTATGGTATCCATCTGAGGTTGGATAATTAAGTGGAGGATAAAGTGGGTTTTAGACTCTGCTTTTTACTTCGATTACGAGGAAATAAAACAGTGACAGATAATCTATAAAATATTTTTCTTGTTTTACACGGGAAGGTCTGTTCAATGAGCTCTTGTGTGTTTTTTTCCATTAGTGTTTTAGGTGTGAGAGTTATTTCCTCTTCGCTTGACGACATTTGCAAAGAAAACAACAAATTAATAGTCCAAAATGAGATTAAAACCTCTTTCCCGCCACTGTTTTTTTTTTTTTTTTATGCATGAAATTTTTAGGTCGAACGCAATACTGTCAAACCATAAGTACCTTGATTTTCTAATGTTTTTGTTAAATGCTTGTTTTTAATAGTTTTAAAACTCTTATTTTGCTAGATGCAACATAGAAGGCACATAAATTAAAGTAAATGCATTCAAGTAACAAATTTATTTTGTGCAGTCACCTCATCTGGCTGTTAGGGCGTAATTGTCTTAGTCTAGATGAAGACAACACTTTATGCACTTTTTTATTCAGATTTTATTCAGCCTATACCCAGCATAAGAATGACTTTACTGAAAAATCTATTTTAATCCCAGATGACATTGTCAATCAACCCAATTCAACGCGCACGCAAGTTAAACCCTGCGAATTGGGGCATCTTTACCTTCTGTAACTTCAATAGAATTTAAAAAAAAATCTTATGCACCCCTAGGATATCGAAGGAATATTTCCTACTTCAAGGCCTTGTGGCTCTTCAACATGTGTCCAGCCTTTTTTCATTTTAATTTGTTAAATGTGTATGTAACTCTTAGTCTTACTTTTTAAGGTTTCGAGCCTGACTCTATCTTTGACTTTCAAAATAACATGCTTAAAGTGTGCCAAAACTATATGGAATGAAGTTTACTCAACCTGAATGTCAGATATATATTTAGATAGATGACTATGAATAGTATAGATGACTCACGCATCAAGTAACTTCAGCAACAGCCTCCCATAAGCCTTGTACTCCTCGTCTCCGAACTCCCCTGGATGGTGCCTAGCGAACTCGTACGTATCGCAGAACTGGTGCACCAGTTTCTGGCCTCCGCCGTCCAAAGAGGCGGCAAGGGAAGACAGGAGGAACTTGCGCAGTGACTCGTTCGGGTGGCGCTTGAGGTATTCGTCTTGGCGGGTTATCTCGTCCTCTGAAGAGATAAATATAGGGAATCATAGCCAGGCACCATTAAGCAAAAAGTTAACTTTGTTAATCGATAATCCGTTACTAAAAAGTTAACAGCTAAGTTGGACCATAGTTAAGCGTAGGTAATCATACAAACAACGAAGGCGAAAAAAGTTCTGTTGTGCAACAAAAAGTATCCTTACAATTGTATGGCTAATTTTCGTTACACAACCGAAAAGTTTCGTACAAAATTTATTTGCGTGAGTTAGCGTTCCCATTTTTTGGTCCTTACACTAACTTTGTTAATTGTTAAAGCGTTACATTTCATCACGCAAATTAACGTTAATTGTTAATCCTTTAACACGTGATATCTTTGCATTAGTGATCTAACTATATAAACTGTTAGTTGGGGTTCTGGAAGTTAACAGGTTAGTAACAAAAAAGATGATTTTATTCTATTTTATTTATTTATTAGTCAGAATAATGAACAAACTCAAATAGTCCAAATAGAGATACTACACCAACACCATAAACCCTTACCTAGTGTCTTGACATCATCAACAGCCTTGAACCGGTAGTGGTATGGCTGCTGGGGCTCAAGGATATAGTGTGAAGGTTCCGAGCTGATGAGTCGGGGCTCGTGCATGATACGTGGTACTGCTTCTATGCGCCTCTCAATTTCTTTCTTCAAACACTGAAGCAATGTTATAAGACCAAAAGATAAATGACCAAGACTATGTAATATGTTTCCAATCAGAATTCTCAAAAAATGTATGCATACTTAACTGTAAATTATTTAAAAAATATAAAACAGCAATTTTTACAACACGTTAGCATAGTTGAGTTGAGAGTGACCCTGACTATGAAGCTTACGGTCCTGGGTTCAAATCCCGGTAAGGGCAGATATTTGTGTGATGAGTGTGAGTTTTGGATGTTCTTTATGTATTAAGTATGTATTTCTCTATACAGTGTGTAAATGGTATACGGGCGTTGATTAAAACTGGACATAGGTTAAGACTCTACTAATCATTAACAGAAAGAATTATTTTGATTACGCTAACGTATACACCGTTATTAATTTTTGAACATACTATCGACCCGCAATGTACATCGAAGTCCATCTGTCAGGTAAGTACCTACCTAATGGTTTACTTGTGAAAATGTGTATTTCGGCTTAAGTAGCCTCAGCTTTAATAATACTTAACTTTGAAACGTCATTAATTGCGCTTTTAATTCATTGCATTTTTCGTTATACATTGCGTGTTAAATTATTTTTTATGGTTATTTTTTTTAATTTAATTTTAACAAAAGCCGCCTAAATGTGCTTAGTAGGGGTTATACTAACCACAGTTAAAAGGAACGCCCATATACCATTTACACACTATAAGTATGCTCATTGTTGTTTATAGTACCCATAGTACAAGCCTAGAGGTTAGTTTGGGACTAGGTCAATTTGTGGCTTGTGCGCGATTGTCGCCTGATATTTATTATTTATGTAGCCCCATGTCTTTCTTCAGCTTGTTACATTGACTACATTTAAGAACACTTATAATTGTAATGTAGTGTTGGTGGAAGGCTCCGAATAGGGAAGAATGGAAATAACTCCATCAAGAAAAGAACAACTAACTGATGATGATGATGTAAATGATGATGGTACTTGAAATCATTTAAAGGACCATTTGGTCTATTCCTCCTATTGTTTACATACTGTTAAGTTTTCAATGCATCTTTATACACATTAAGCGATTTCAATCTTCCTTAACGTTACGTTTATCAGTTAAAATCTCACGTTACTAATTGAATTCTTATCGAACATACCTTCTTTGCATCAGCGCCTATAGGAACATGAGGACCTCTCCTCGATCTTAACGCAAACCTTGTTATCTGTCTTTTAGCAAATATGAATAAAATAACAAACAATAACACGCCGCCACTTATTATAAATATAATGTTTAAACTTGTAAAGTCCGACATGATTTAATTTGTTGGTGAAATTCAGTAAAGAGAACGAAATTAATCACAAATACACTAGTTACAACACAGAGTCTGAAAGGTCTTATTCTAAAAATCAACGTTTGAAGGGACAATTACTTTATCTCTTTCTTTTAACCTAATCATTAACGACAAGTAAAAGAGAGAGGTAGTTTAAGTCTGTGAATATTTTGCTACGGAGTAAAGGTTGTCATTATGACAGTGACATTTGATAACTGTGTTTATGCTGGTTTACTATTGTTATTTTATTTATTATTATTATTTTTACTTACTTGTGTAAAAGAAAGTTTCAAGATATATAAGTTGAAATGAATCTAATTTAATGCGGGTAAGGTTTATATTATTACGATATGTAACTAAAAACTAGTCAATAACGAAAATATGATTTAATCGAATGGGTTTCTTAGGCGTTTTTTCACGTTTTACTTAAATAAGTGGGAGCTGACTAGTGAAAAAGTCATCTATATTTTTTTCAATCTTAAAAATAAATTAGTATATACGATCTTATTGAACGTATTTTTGCCTTTATACGTGGTAATAGTGTTAGTGTATGGCAAATAATATAATTAGAATTACTCATATAATAGAGAAAAAGGGAAATCCATACACTACAAAAACACGTAGCCTACTAGCGACACCGTGAACTGTAAAAGAACTAATAAAAGACGGGTTTTTCAAATGGCACCCGGAATTTCAAATAAAAATGAACAACTTTTTATTTTGTTTTATATGAAGAAGCAAGTACAAAGTTGAAGGACAATTTACCAAAAATACTTCAGCTTTATACCCACTTCTTCCGATAAGTTATGTAGGTAAATGAATGTCTACAAGCATTTAAATGTAATGAATACTCAGACATAAAAATATATACAGAAATCATTTATTATTTATGATTTAACAAGAATATTTTAAGATACAGTAATGTCTTATATACTCGCACCGCAAAAAATACTTTAATAATTCAGGCTTTGGTTTATTACAATACATCCTTTGACATATGTAAAATGTCGGCGGGTTCCAGGTTTTGATGTTATTTGCTACAGGCTGCGAATGTCGAACCACACACATAGGCGCAAGTTTTTCCTTCGGTAGATAAATCTTCTATAGGGGCTAGGCCGGTTGACCACAAAATAAGAGTTGTTCCATGTTTTGGAAATCAATGAAGACATTGTTCGTGGCAGTAGCTTTTGTTTCCCATTAACTAACACAATTTATTTTGCGCGTATATTAAAACGCAAAATCACCATAGACTCCTTCATCCTAAAAAAAAAGTCGCTTATGTTGTGCAGTCCCTTTCTTTTCTTCCAAAAGAAAGGGACAAAAACATAAGCGATGTCATTCAAGGTCACTTTTCTTCGCTTCAAGTCGTTGTTCGCCGTGTAATCTCCAGTGTCATATATAAGCTTCTTGGTATTAGTGTTAGTCAAAAACACAGCTACCCACACCAACGTACCAACCTGCAGCTGGCCAGGATTACCAACATCTCACAACTTTCCTATTTTACTTCTTACGTAATTTTAGTAAGGACAATAACTATAAAATGGAATAACATGCAAAAAATAACTTCGGAAAAAATCCACAAAACCTATAAGGTTACAATCTAGTCATTTCTAAGTTACAAATAAGAAACAATAGGCCGTAAGAATTTACAATCATTATTCCCGGTAGCCGATTATTTATTCATCGTAGGTATATCATACACTTGAACATAAAATTCCAGTGTCATGATTCTTTCTATTCAGTTGGGCGCGGCGCGGATGCTTTGGCGGGAAACGCGGTTCGCATAGTAATTTTTTTTTCAATATGGCTACGTGCATTAGACGTTTTTCAATATGGACTTGGATATTGGTCATCAGCCGACGTTCACAATCGTTTCGTGTACAAATAGGGAGCGTTATATTCCACTATTAAATACGTTACAGTGCGTGGTACATACATATCACTGTTCATAGCACAATAGGCGTTGTCGATAGCTTATTGTTAGTTTTCGAAAGGCAGATAAGTCAATACAATAATAAATTAATTTTATACCTTATACTTAGTTAAAATCTGCCGACTAAAGAGGCTTAATTTTTTGGAGAGAGAATGGACATGGCTACTTTTTATCTCGAAAAAATTACGGGGTCGTGGAAAAAGCTAGTTTTTACTTCCCATAGACGTAGTTTGGCAAGAAGGAAGGCCTTACAGCATAAATAAAGGAAATAATCCAAAAATAGTTAATTTATTGCTCCATTACAAAAATAATTATTTTTTGCAATTGCAAACTTATTTGTAGTTGGTAAACTAATCGCGTCCTACCTATATCCATGTATGGACACAACCGTTTTTCAACAGCAATATACAATTTTACATTCTTATAACTTTGTACCCTTGTTGCGCGAGTCCAACAAATACTTGACCGTCTTTTTTTCATTTAAAAATGTAGTGAGAATTATATAGTCCCACCAGTTACTACTACCACAATTAATGACGGCGTAGTTATTCTACGGAAGCTAGCGGTCCCGGGCTCGATTCCCGGTATAAGCAAAATATTATATTTGAGTGATAAACAAATATTCCCTTTTCATATAAGTAGGTACAATAGAAGTCATAAATATATACACGTTTTTAAGACGCCAAAAATATCTACACGCCCTACACGCACACATACATTTGGCGCTTTGGCCGTAGAGATTTTATTACTTTATTTTATTTATATGTTTAACATTTGTCTAGTACCCATACTACAAGAATAGAGTTTAGTTTGGATCTAGGTTTAAAAGTTAATTTGTGAAGATTGTCCTCAGATGTCGAGCCGATCACAATCGTGGATAAAAAAACATCATTTATTCAGCTATAAGTAAAAATAAAAAATAATCATATTTAGATAATTATGTGATTTCTATAAAACACGAAATAGGCGAAACGATATTCCAGCTCCCACCTCAGCGTGATGCTTGGTGGGGGGCTGATTCTCTCAACACAGCGCTGCGTCGATCTCAAAGGTGAAGTTTTACCCGGCAAGTTTAAGAAGTCACGTCGGAGCGTACAAAACACATTTTAGCGCGTGCCTTCTTAATTAGGCAGCAGGTAGGTGAGTCGAGTTCAGTGTCGTATAAAGCTGCCTAATTAAGAAGGCACGCGCTAAAATATGTTTTGTACGCTCTGACGGGCCTTCTTAAACTTGCCGGGTAAAACTTCACCTTTGAGACGCAGCGCTGTGTTGAGAGAATCACCCCCCAGAGCTAAAGAAATACCAACAACTCTATAAAGACTTTTTTATAATTCTGTAACCACATTTTGCACATTCAGGCCAAGATGTTTACCAGTGTATTGACAGGTTGCAAGACCATCGCCTAACAGTACTACAAGCATTTGTTCCCTAGTCGCCTCTTATGACATCCACGGGAAGACATGGTCTGGCACTATTGTAACTAAATAAATTAAAGTTTTTTAAGGCAGCGTTCGGCAGCGCTTTGTTTCTTACCTTTAAATACATACATCGTAGTTGTGGTAGGACCCTGTGCAGGGTCCGTCCGGATCGCTACCACCATCTTATCCATTAACCATCCGCCAAGCAACAGTGTTCGCATTGTTGTGTTCCGGTGTGGGGATAAGACAACCGGTGAAATTACTAGCATAGAGGCATTCCATCTTAGTCCTCAGGGTTGGCAGCGCATTTGAGGTCTTAGGATTATAATCTTGAGAATTCAAATGTCTATGGGTCTCAGATTTCACTTACCATCAGGTGGCCTGAGTGCTCGTGTGCCTTCTCCTTAACATAAAAAAAAAAATACTTATGCTCAGTTTAGACAGTTGACTTTGTAGTTACTCGTACCGTACCGTGACCTCCCATTTAGCGCGGGCGCTTGTCGTTTGTCGATTTGACAGTTATCCGCTAAAACCACTGGCCTTGCGTTACGAAAATGGAATCGAGAACGAGATGTTCCGATATTGTGTCAATACCATATTCGATACTTAAGCGATCATGCAGGGTAAAACGTCAATAACTGGCCACTTAAGAAATTGTCGGGATAAGTTTTTTTTTTTTTAACAATATTCACAATGAAATTCGGGCTGGAATTCTACACGGTTACTTCCATTATTGTATTGTCAATGTTTTGATAACTCTATGTCATTTACTATAATGGCGACTGTGACTTAAACGATTCTAAAACACGTCAAACGCGATATCGTTATTACGCAGTAGAATAAAGGCCCGATGGTTAAAGCCCGACAAGATTCCGTTTGGCCCTGTTTCAATACAAAATAGAGCCAAATGTAATCTTTTCGGGTTTTGACTACCTAGCCATTGATTAACAGCAGTTTTTTTTTAAATTGGGTTCTGCTTATCGAGGTTTGTCTCAAACGCATGTTTTTTTTAATTATACCTAACTAACCGATTTTTTTTAAATTTAGTGTTTGCTGCGCCCGCTTTGGACTAATGGTCGAAATGACGTCATTTTGTATGTAATCCCGTTTTAATTTTTATCACTAGCTGCGACTTAGAAAATATCCATGTGGCATTTAAGCTCTTTAGCCATTACCAGAAATCTGTTCAGTTATTTTCTCAGTAAATAATGAACAAAAATAATTTGTATAAACCTCTAGGTATGATGATTTTTTTCAGAACACATTTTAAATAAGTGTCTGTTTTCCACCTTTATACTGACGCCGTTAGTAAAGATACTTTGAATATATTCAAAACCGTCAGGGAGGAAAGATGGCCGTTTGAAAAATTTCCGGCTTTTCAATATTAATAATAATATAAAAACAAAAAAAATCTCGATGATTAGTTTAATACAATTTAATCCCAGAAATATCAGCATGTCTCTTGCTTTACATACATTATTTCCAAATATACATACCTACTACATAATTATATTATTATCTGTAGGTAGATTATTACTAGAGTACATTTTCGTTGTTCAAACTCATTATTGGTGTTAGGTCCCTGTGCTGGGTCCGTCCGGATCTCTAGGCTACCACCAACTTATCCATTAGCCACCCGCCAAGCAACAGTGTTCGCATTGTTGTGTTCCGGTGTGGGGATAAGACAACCGGTGAAATTACTAGCATAGAGGCATTCCATCTTAGTCCTCAGGGTTGGTAACGCATTTGAGGTCTTAGGATTATAGTCTTGAGAATTCAAATGTCTATGGGTCTCAGATTCCACTTCAGGTGGCCAAGTGCATGTCGGACCACGCACAGTGAAGGGTTCATGGTTGAAATTCAAATTATTATTTTTTTAAATTAAAATCTCAAAAACTACACAGCGTATCGTGTTCAAAACAATTTTGGTTGGAAGTATTTCGTATGTTCTACTACTGTAATTTTTATTAGAATGTTCTATTTAACAGTTCAAAAGCTACCCACCCGGACAGAATTTTTACGACTTTGGAAGCGTATATCTCGCCAACTGTACACTTACGTAAAAAAGTCACTTAAAAACCTCTGTATCATTTTGGAAGCCCTATCTAAAAATATCCCACACGCTGATGTAACTCAAAAAAAAATGTTTCGTCCCCTAGTTACATGTATGGAGTGCCACACCTAAAAATTTTTTTTTTTCATTTTACTACATCATTGTATAGCGGCTCATAGAATACATCTATCCTCCGAATTTCATTTATATAGTGCCAATAGGCTCTGAGTAAAATGGCTGTGACATACAGACGGACAGACGGACAGACGGACATGACGAAATTATAAGGGTTCCGTTTTTGCCATTCGGCTTCGGAACTCTAAAAATAGTTACTAAACTAAAATTGATTGTTGTGTTGCAGTAAGGTTTGTCAAATAAATGGTGTGAGTTTGGGTTTGAGCTTGAAATAATCGACCAAATTACTAAAGTCTGTACAAGCCTTTAGGGACCTGCGAAACCCAATTAAGGAATAGCTGTTCTAACCATAACTGTGTCGGTGTGTTCCACTATATACGTCTCATATCTAGCGGGGTAAGTGGAAATTTCCACGAAGCGTTAATTTACCTAATTCGTATTAAAAAATCGAATCAGCCTTACGTCGGTACCGTCGCGTGCGCAATGCGCATAGCTCCGCGTGCCGCCGCCATTGTGGACGCGGCGCGTGAGTTGAATGCTGCTCGGTTTCGACACTATTCGCGAGAGAGAGTAGGAAGACGGTTAGATACGATTTTGACGTGTAGGGATTCGATTTTTGAATCTTACTTATAATTGTGATTGTTGTTGAAAGTTATGTTTCGCGGTGAAGTCGATTATGAGTGGGTGGGGGAACTCGTATTTGATATTAACCTCGTGAGGCCCACGTCAAATTTTACTAGTTCAAAAAAGAACCTTGTGTAAGACGACTAAAGTTTAAAGTCACTTTGACAAATGTCCTAAATTTAGGCCGTTGGGCCTTACGAGGGGGTAAGAATTTCTGAATATAAATGTGTATATCGGCCATTTTGGTGAGCATCATGCCTTTGATCGAAAGGTATGAAGCTCACCAAGAATCGAATTTTTCGTGTTTGAAGTGGATAAGGTGATGGGACCAGCAATGGACAAGACCCTATAATCTGCGGGTGGTAGGACCTTGTACAGGGTCCGTCCGGATCGCTATCACCATCTTATCCATTAACCGGTTGTTCGTATTGTTGTGTTCCGTTTTGGGGATAAGACAGCCGGTGAAATAACTAGCATAGAGGCATTCCATAATCTTACTACTTAGGGTTGGCAACGCATTTGCAGTCATAGGATTGCAGTCTTGTGAATATGAATGTAACGTCTATGGGTCACAGTTTCCACTTACCATCGGGTGTCCTGTGTGCTCGTTTGCCTTCTCAATGCCATAAAAAAATGGACACTTGATTCTTATTGACGACACGTTAGCCTTGGTGGTAGTGACTCTGCCTCTGAAGCTTGCGGTCCTGGGTTCAAATCCCGGTAAGGACAGATATTTGTGTGATGAGCGCGAATATTTGTTCCCGAGTCTTGGATGTTTTCCATGTATTTATATAAGTATTTCTCTATATAAGTATGTTTATCGTAGTCTAGTACCCATATTACAATTTGTGTGAGATGGTCCCCTGATATTTATTTACCTATTATATTTATATATGATCTTTGAATTTAGATTTAGGTATCCATTATTAGCAGGGATCGTTACCGGTATTCTGACTACCGGTTTTAAATGAGGTATAACCGGTTATAATTGTATTTCGCTATTTATACCACTAAAGCTCTGATTACCGGTATTCAAGTATGTTATCGGTTTAGCCAATTGAGAACAATACCTCTTTTTGATACTTTACCTCTAAAAACCATTAGCAGTGTCAATATTCTCATTTATTCGTGTATGTAAATGTTTTCGGTACTCTTA
The DNA here is from genome assembly GCA_949316455.1 of Acleris holmiana. Taxonomy (NCBI): domain Eukaryota; kingdom Metazoa; phylum Arthropoda; class Insecta; order Lepidoptera; family Tortricidae; genus Acleris; species Acleris holmiana. The sequence continues at coordinate 16,700,043 of OX438779.1, forward strand.
CAAAAAACTTAAACTCGCCTTAGACAGTTAATTACAGTCTAATTCACATCACACTTATCAGGTGCAATCAATAGCGGTATTGAATACAGGTATTTAATACTGTTAATAGTGTATACATAGCGATAAAAACAAAAGCGGAATGACAACAACACTAATTTGAATATAGGTATTATTTTTTAGCGGTAATAATTTGACAATGTAAATACAGGTATTGAATAAAACCGGTTTTACAATCCCTGATTATTAGTGCCTGTCGGGTTAAAGTATCCAACACTGGTGCCATCAACCTAACCTTATATGTGTATACAGTGTGTAAATGGTATACGGGCGTTCCTTTTAACTGTGGTTAGTACAACCCCTACTGAGCACATTTAGGCAGCTTTAGTTAAAATTAAATAAAAAAAAAGTAACCATACAAAATAATTTAACACGCAATGTATAACGAAAAATGCAATGAATTAAAAACGCAATTAATGACGTTTCAAAGTTAAGTATTATTAAAGCTGAGGCTACTTAAGCCGAAATACACATTTTCACAAGTAAACCATTAGGTACGTACTTACCTGACAGATGGACTTCGATGTACATTGCGGGTCGATAGTATGTTCAAAAATTAATAACGGTGTATACGTTAGCGTAATCAAAATAATTCTTTCTGTTAATGATTAGTAGAGTCTTAATCTATGTCCAGTTTTAATAAACGCCCGTATACCATTTACACACTGTATACACCTGTCACTAATGCACTAGTAAACTTCTTGGCCTGATTGTGCAAAATGTGGTTACAGAATTATCAACAAGTCTTTTTAGAGTTGATGGTATTCCTGTAGCCCTGTGGCTGTGGCTGTGGTGGCCTGTGTGTTCCTGTGTTTACACACTGTAGAACAACGAGCCATAACCTGCTACTCTTTACAGACTTTTATCGCTATTCCTTCTCCCAAGGGAAGATATTATGTTAAGTTTTTCCGGAATAAAAAGTAGGTACCCTATTACCTACCTCAGCCTATTACGAGTACATATTTATCTATTTCAAACGACCTAACTCTGGGTGCCTATTATTTCATCGAATGTATCATTTCATCGAACGCTATTTCCTGCTGAAACCATAATGTTTTCAGGGTATCTTAAACATCTAATCTACCCTAACCTAAGTAATTAATGTTTAAGATACCCTGAAAACATTACAGTTTTTAAAGAAAATAAAATCGATGAAATGAAATTCGATGAAATGATACATTCGATGAAGTGATGAATACCCTCTACCTTGTGTCAGCGAGCTCACATGAGTTACGATTAAGGTACCTAATTGAGAATTGCCGCCCTAAAATGTTCTCTGTAGTTGTATGCTCTGACAGGACTACTTAACCTTGCCGGTTAGTAATAACGACGAGTTGATAAGTGAGCTCCAAAGAGTAACGTGTCGCCATTTATTATTAGTGTATAAGTTTAGAGTTCAAAATAAGGTTACAAGTTTTTTTTTTTTTTTTTTTGTTTTTTTTTTGTTTTTTTTTGCTGTCAAAAAAAATCTACAAATATACTTAGCTCCGAGCGATAACGTTTCTCACCGCCTTTAAGTCCAATTTCCTATTTTTGAATATGTAGTAGTTATGAGAAACCAGGTTTGTACTTTTCGTTTTATAAAGGAAAGCTTTCAGGCCTAGTTTTTCATACATACATAACATCACGTCTTCATTCCCAGAGTGGGGGGTAGGCAGAGCTACAGAAACAACAACAACTTTAAAAAGATTTGTTTATAATTCAGTAACCACATTTTGCACAAGTAGGCTGGGATGTTTACTAGTGTATTAGTGACAGGTTGCAAGCCCATCGCCTAACAGTACTACACGCCTTAATTCCCTTAGTCTCCTCTTACGACATCCACGGGAAGACATGGAGTGGCACTATTCTAACCCGGCAACCTCACTCACGGGCACGGGCGGGTTTTTCATAATATCTACATATGCGAAATCGAAAAAATGGGTTCACATTTAAGAGAGAGAAACATGGTTTTGTATGGAAATGTTTAGCTTCACAATCCTCTTAGGAATATCACCGTTCTCAAACATATTAGACAATGCTAGTATGGCGAAGGCGTAATGATAATGAAGTGAGTCACCGTCTCGCTCATTCATCGAATGGACGCCCACGTCGAAGTAGATTGACTAATGTTCCCTTATGGGTCCATCGGTGTGGCAATCTTTTTCACTCCATCAGTCGGCCCTTTAAATTCTGTGACCTCGAATGTTCTATTCACTTGACGAAGACACGAGACTGCTTTGCATTTAGCCCATATTAGACTATCATTTATTTCTCATATCATTACGATTTCATATCTGTCAAATTCCAGGATCGCAAGTATATGATGCTATTCTTCATTTTTACATATTACATTTACTGTCATATAGATATCATATTTAATCAAGATAGAATCCGATATAGCCGCGTTTTCCGTTGCTATGTGTGCAATTTTATTAATTGCTTTAAAAACTGTTTAGAAAAACCAAAGATCAAAAGGCGTTGGGTTAGATCATGGATAGCGGTCAGAGAGGGGTATCCATAACACTGTACTCGAAAAACTTGATTGGAAGATATAAAGTCGTACAAAATGTACCTCCGAATGGATGAAGCTGTATTCAACTACATATTGTCAAAGGTGGAAAGGTGAAGGTGGTTGGTGGTCATTGGACCTTGTTCATTACTGGTTCGATCACCCTAGGACAATCGAGTAAAAAAACTATCATCCCAATAACCAAACATTGGAGCGTATTTCAAAAGTTCCACAGATTTTGGTAAAATATAACCAAAATCCATCTCCTTGATATATTTGAACAGTTGTCCACATTTCAATTCGATAACTATTCAAATTGATATGCAAGGCACACGCATCCCCTCCCATAACAATAGGTAGCGCTTTTGGACGCAGGAAGCGGCGTACGCGCACAAGCTACAAAATGGCCTCCGTCGCCATGTTTAAAAACAAACTGCGTTATGTTATAAAAGCGTCTGGATGCGAAGGAGAGGCTGAACCATAAGGGGAAAGGATGTCCTGGGTGCTTCCCGCTTAGTAATGTATTTTATACTGTTTTAAATTCTAGACAGTTGTTCTATGTTTCCTTCCACGTGAAAACGGTTCAATGAGGCTGTTTTTGGACGGAATCCTATCCTTTGCGGGTGGTAGGACCTTGTGCAGGGTCCGTCCGGATCGCTACCACCATCTTATCCATTATACTACCGCCAAACAGCAGTGTTTGCATTGTTGTGTTCCGGTTTGGGGATAAGACAGCCGGTGAAATAACTAGCATAGAGGCATTCCATCTTAGTCCTTAGGGTTGGCAACACATTTGTAGTCTTAGGATTGCAGTCTTGTAAATGCGAATGTCTATGGGTCTCAGTGTCCACTTACCATCAGGTGGCCTGTGTGCTCGTTTGTCTTCTCAATGCCATAAAAAAAAAACCACATCTACACTAATACTATAAAGAGGAAAGATTTGTATGTTTGTAACGAATTAACTCAAAAACGACTGAACCGATGTCAACAATAATTCGCCAAAAGGTGATTCACTCAACACAGCGCTGCGTCGATCTCAAAGACGAAGTTTTATCCGGCAAGTTTAAGAAGTCCCGTTGGAGCGTACAAAACACATTTTAGCGCGTGCCTTCTTATTTAGGCAGCAGGCAGGTGAGTCGAGTTCAGTTGCGTATAAAGCTGCCTGTTAAGAAGGCACGCGCTAAAATGTGTTTTGTACCTTCCGACGGGACTCCTTAAACTTGCCGGATAAAAAACCTGAACACCTTTGAGATCGACGCAGCGCTGTGTTGAGAGAATCACCTCCCAGTAGAAAGCTATCTTTTAGCTGAGTAATATAGACTTTATTTTTTTTTATTTACGCGGACGAAGTAGCAGGCAACAGCATATTTTCAAAAACATAATACTTATTATGTTTTTACTGTGTTTATGGAGTTGTGAAAATTCATCTGCCTTAACCAGGAATCGAACTGGTCGATTATGACAAAACAATGTGTTTTATGATACAGTTCGAAGGGGTCATTGATAACCATAACTTTTCTATGTATTTCTCTATATAAGTATGTTTATCGTTGTTTAGTTCCCATAGTACAAGCCTAGAGCTTAGTTTGGGACTAGGTCAATTTGTGTGAGATTCTCCTGTGATAGGTATTTATTTATTATTGAAATTATTTTATATCTACAACACATACGCCTTTAAACTAAACAAAGACCGTAAAAAAAATCATTGTGATATTTGACCAGTTCGATTCCCGGTTAAGGCAGACAAGTTTTCTAAAATCCATAAATGCAGTATATTGTGTTCAAAATTAAAAGTAAGTCTCCGTTGCGTAGAATTGGCTATCTCTAGTATTTAATTGCCTTTTATGTAGCGTTATTTTTTTTCGACTTAATAATTACAATATCGAACAGAGATAGCCCGAAACATTTCAGAATGGAAGCCCTAGTGAGCTCGTTTGCCTTCTTCACGTCAAAAAAAAACCTGTCAAAAGCAGTCGGACCAGCCCCCTATCCCACAACACTTTACAAGTGAACAATTTGACAAATTTGTAAGGTTTTCCATAGAAAAAGTTGACAATATTGTCAACTTGTACACTTGTAAAGTTTTGTGGGATAGGGGCCAGGTGTAGGGTTCCGAAGCCGTTAAATAATACAAACATAAAAAACAACAAGTACTTAATAACTAACTTTCTATTTAAAGTCATTTGGTGCCGGCTTAGATGATTTTAGTAGGTATAAACACTTTAATCGCCTGTATCCCAAGAACTAATGATGTCTAATTAGTCGTGATAGTTTTCCTTTTAAATTCTTTACATGCGCTTTCATTTAAGTTTTTTTCACATTTTTAATATTTGTTGTTTGGGCTGTAGGGAGGGGGGAGGACAATGGACGCTAATAAAAATTGTGCTTTAAAGCTTAATATTTCATAAACGGATCTCTTAATCGAAAAACCGTTTTCACAACACCGCAATATTTTTTAAAGATCTATCCAACGATGCGTAGAAGAAATAAAGTAAAAAATATATATTTTCTTATCACTTTTTTGGGTTGACTAAAATATATAATCATGCCAATTTGCAGCTTTCTAGTACTAAGAATCTTTGAGCTAGGCTGCGGACGGACGGACATGGCGAAACTATGAGGGTTCCTAGTTTGACTACGGAACCATATAAAACGTAACAACATTCCAGAGTAATGACTATAGGGTACGGGAAGTGTTTTTGTAAATCATATTTGTTTGCCCCTTATCTCCGGAACTGCTATAAAACACGACACGGTGTTAGCATTCAACCTGAGACGTGAGACGGCTTATCTGGTCCTATGCAAACATGAATCGGCCTCTAGTTTTAATTTTATGATACTGGCTGCGATTTGGATTTAAAATTATTAGTTACCAGCTGTGGTGCCACTCCTTGTCTTCCCGTGGATGTCGTAAGAGGCGAGACCAAGGGATTAAAGGCTTGTAGGTAGCTTTTTGGCGATGGGCTTGCAACCCGTCACTTACACTGGTAAACATCTTAGCCTGATTGTGCAAAATGTGGTTACAGAATTATCAACCAGTTTTTTTTACAGTTGTTGGTATTTCTGTGGCTCTGCCTACCCCTCTCTGGGAATGAAGGCGTGATGTTATGTATGTATGTAGTTACCAGCTGTTTCCCGCGGTTCTCTGCCTTTTCACCGATAAACCTTTGACAAATGCATCGTTTCGCAACCTATTCATTTGCCAACCCGCTTTTTTTATTTAAATACAAATATTTGAGGTTTTTTTCAAAATTAACCTAACCTAACCTATAGGTTTCTACACGATAATCCTGAAATAAATCCAGGGCTATTTACAGTTTCGGAAAAAAACGCGGGTTGTCAAATGAATCATTTCTAAAACGTTGGTTATGAAAAGATAGGATCCCGTCCCACCACTCCTTCCACGAAGAAGTCGTTTGTCGCTCTCTCGGTAACTGTACAATATTCCAGGATAACATTATCCTATGCCCTTCCCCGGAAATCAAACTATCTCCATACCGAATTTGAGTGTGGCTCATACTTTCCGAAAATCTAATTTTATCGGTAGCAGAATTTCCAATCCCACATATTCCCGATCTTTATTCATAGTTTTTTAGGGTTCCGTAGTCAAACTAGGAACCCTTATAGTTTCGCCATTTCCGTCCGTCCGTCCGTCCGTCCGTCCGTTAGTCCGTTAGTCCGTCCGTCCGTCCGTCCGTCCGCAGCCTAGCGCAAAGACTATTAGTACTAGAAAGCTGCAATTTGGCATGAATATGCATATTAGTTACGTTAACAAAGTGGTACCTACAATGAAAAGTAAAAAATATTTTTTTTTAGTGTACCTCCCCTACACGTGACGTGGGGATGCATTTTTTTTTCTCGTATAAGTACCCTATAGTGTGGGGTATCGTTGGATAGGTTTATGATTAAATAATCCGTTTATGAAATATTAAGCTTTAAAGCGCTAATTTTGTTAGACTCAAGAGTCTTCCCCCCCTCCCTACAGCCAAAACTACAAATACTAAAAATCAGAAAAAAATCTTAAATGAAAGAACATATAAGAAACCAATTTTAAAGGAAAACTATCACGACTAAGTACACACCATTGGTTCTAGAGATACAGGCGATTAAAGTGTTTATACTTAATAAAATCATCTAAGACGGCACCAATTGACTTTAAATAGAAAATTAGTTATTACTTGTTCATTTTTATGTTTGTAGTACTTAACGGCTTCGGAACCCTACACTGAGCATGGTCTGACATGCCTTTCTTCCTTCTTGCCCGGTTTTTTCTCATTAACTCGTTTTTCCAGAGGCATCATTCTTCCTATTCCAGAAATTAATTGTCGACGGAGCTCCGCTATCGTGGAGCTCCTACTTCTGGGTGGTTTGGCCCTCCGGGCCTGCTACAAAACTTACATAACCTAAACCTACCTCATATTTATGATACAAATTTTGATCAGTTGAGCGATCTAGTCGAGCCGTGGGGAAGAAACCGAAAACTAATATAACCTAAGCCTACCCATTTCGAACCAATAAAAAAATTGCAATTGGGAGAAATACGGATAGGAAAATATAAGAATGGAAAAATTAAGATCGGAAAAAAATGGGAATAGAAATTCTGCCACCAATAAAATTAGATTTCGGCAGTAATGGCGGCCGAGTTACGTTTTTTCACAAAGTGGTCTTGATCTGTAATTCTGTATGGTTATTACCGAAGTTTTAGTAAAGAAAATTAATAGTTTTCGTCGGTGATACTGCAATACCGCGTAACTAACGGATTCAATAATTTGCAAAATTTACCTTATTCTTTTATAACCTAAGGTATATTTTGCACCGTCTTTTTTTGTCAGTTAGCAGTATTGCTATTTTACCAACGTTTTGTGAACCAATAACTTGCAACTGATATGTAGTTTCGTCGGTTACATCTTTGAAATCCGAAGTAAAAATTTACGAATTTACTTCACCTCTTTCTTTCGAATTAGTGACGAATGACGAATGAGAGGAACGAGTAGACCGAAGTTTCGAATTTAGCGCATTGAGCTTCTGTAGATAGGTAGCAACAGTGATAATAGTATTTTAACAGGTAGGTGGTTAAAGCAGGTAGGTACTAGTAATACGTAGGTACGAGTAATTTTAGTTTCATTATCAACACGTGTAAGCTGCACCCTTTATTGGACAAAAATATAAAAGGTCGCGAATTCAAGCCTCTTTAAATTTATAACAGAATAAAAAAAAAAAAAAGTTGATGTTTGATATGTATATTGTGATATAAAGGGTTAAAGGTATAACACAGGTACAACATGATGTCAAATACACGTTAATATTCATGTTTCCCATCAAGAAAGCCGTTCAAGCAAAGTGAATGAGCGAGTCTACCGCAGGGTCACATTCTGACCCACTCTGTCATCGCGTAGGAAGCGCCCACATCCATCAGACAACTGTTTTGTGATTTTTAACTTGTTACGGGGGACCGCAGCCCCTACTGTCCCGATATTTTTCTAGAAGTGTCGCCTTCTAAATAATGACAAGTACGTACAAAGAGTATCTGATTAGTATTCATCTGAGCAGTGCAGTTCTCGCGCGGTGGGGACGGGTTATTAGCCGGTGCCGCCTCCGCGGCCGGCCATATTGTTCCGACGTCTGCCCCGAGCGCCGCCGCGCCAAACGCTCCTCCGCCTAACGCTAATTCATTCTGTCAATATTTGAACTGTGGTGCCGCTTCGCCGATTTCACCTGAAGCCAAGCCGGTGGCTGGGAAGGCAAGATGTCGGCATAGCTGATTGACGTTGATATACGGCTGTGTCACATCAAGCCAGCTCAATCCACCGGCGTTCTACTCTCGAAGATTCATCGTGGATGCACCCGTGAAAAGAAGAAATTCGGATCGCTCCCGAAACGCGTTTCGCGCCGTCCCGGAGGGGGCGCTTTGACAGCTGTCATCGGGCTTTCTCGGGCGGCCGTGGGACGAGTAATTTTTTTATTTATATCACACACGACGATGTTCCCGTAGAGTGCGACCGGGTGTGTACGTGCGTGGCGAAACGATACGAAAACACGACGAGATGGCGAACGAGGAGGTTCTGGGGTCGCGGAAGACGATGTTCGTTCTAGTGATTGTTGTGGGGTGTTTCGCGGTGCTGTGGCCGCGGATCCTGTCGCCGCTCATGATGGGCCAGGGCCAGCTAAAGCCCAACCAGTTCGACCGGGACGCAGGTAACGGCGGTATTTATAACTCTAAGCTCAATGTCAATATCGCTGGACGCGGTGCGGCGAACGCGGCCGCTGCGTACGCTTTACGCGTTAAATTTAATTATGCGGCATTCTGTACACAAAACCTTTGCTTCGAGGGTCAAATTTTAAAAAGTTGAGAAAGTTTTTTTGTGTAGTTTGTATTTTCGCAACGCAACTTTCTCGTGTTTGCTTTTCCCAGCGCGGTTGTACAAATATGTCGCAGTCCACAGCTGTTGACTAAGCATTACCTAATGTTGACATAAGTTCTGATTGGAATGCTGTTAGCATCAAACTAGTTGGTCAACTTGCCTGTTTCTATGACATCTTGTTCTTCGCCATTCAAATATGTGTCAGGGATATTGGACTGTAAAAGTATTTGATGACACAAATTACACATTTGCATTTCCCACTTTAAATTTGTACAATTGTAACTGTTTATACCTTGCTATTAAAGAAGTTTATTGAGTAATCTTAATTAACTATTTGTGATAATCAATGGAAAACTGCAAAAGTCAGATATAGAACTGCTATAAATAATTAATCTTTAACATGTTTATTTCCTCAATATTATCAGTGTTGTTTATTCTCATTGCTTATCAACTTTAATTATTGACTAAACAAGAATAATTGAGGAAAGCATTTATAATTTATTAATTTAATATTTACCTGCAATAACTGCTATAGTAGCATCAGGCATGGCTTAAACAACACGGTGGCATCTTCAGGATTTCCACTTAGATGTCTATTAAACGGTTCATTTAAAATTTATTAGGCACTTTTGGAGAATTGATTTATGGGTGGGGACCAAAAATTTGGCCCATAGTTAAGCATAGTTAACCGTAGACAAGAAAGGCGAATAAAGTTCTGTTTTGCAATGAAAAGTATCCTTATAATTGTATGGCTAACTATCATCACACAGCAGAAACATTTCAGGTAGCAACTTTTTGGGCCAATCCTGTATATCTTAACAGGTTCCCTGTCCGGAAGCAATGTGCAGCATTCTTTCGACACATCCCCATAGTAATAATAAATCAATGTAGTATTTTTTTACTATAAGACACGCACCTTCAAGTATTTTATGATACTTTGTGTCATAGTGGTACATATGTATAGAATAATATTATGTATAGATAAAGAAATCTGCATTATCTTTATCTCTGGCCATGAGGCACATGTCCTTCATGGATGTATGAGTAAAACCACGCATGAGACACATGTGCCTCATGGGACAGGGAACCTGTTAACAGCTTTGAAATTTAAAAACAGTCTAGGGTCAATTTCAAAAAAAATTGCACTGTTAAAGGCTTAATGAAAACAAAATGACTATTGCTTCCTTTGTGTAACAAAAGCTAGTCATACAAACTATATGGGTAACTTTTGTTACACAAAGGAATCAATTAAGTTTTGTTTTACTTAAAGCCTTAACTCTGTAAAAAAAAGGCTGTTTTCAAATTTGTTGTATGTATTTTTTCTATTGTGTCTTTAATCATTTCAATGTCTTTAATTTGATGGATCTTCTTTGTGTTGAATGGACACATTTTACACATTTTGTAATACAGAATTTAATGCAGCAAGTGTTATTTCAATCTATTATAAAAGATCCACATTGTTCCTGTGCAGGCATACCAGCTGATATCACCTTATTAGATTTAATTGAATTTCAATTTGTTAATTTAATAGGTGAAGCTTCGTCAACTAGATGCACCTACCGATCCTCCTTGATATACTTTGTCTTGGACTATATTGTTGACAATACAATTGCCCTTGCTATCACGTTCATACAAAAGTACCATAACTTTTACAAAATGATAATGATATGGTTTAGTGCAATGTGGAATTAAGGCTATGTATCAGCGTAAATGTGTCCTAATTTTGTATTTTTGTCAACCATCCAATGTCAAAGTGACCCTACAGGATGCTGTGAAGTTCTCTTTGAATCCGAGATGGCGGTTCTCGAGCTGGTCAACGAAGTATGCAGTTCGGCTATAGGAGCAGACGGCAAAATGTCTCCGTATGCTGCTGCCGATTGTCGGAAAACTGTAAATGAAACTTGCGGGTTGGACATAGCTGCGTTTCTGAAACGTAGTGACAACGTTGGGAAGACTACGAAAGTGCTCTTGCAGACAATGAAGCAGAGCAACAGCTCGTGCTTGAAGGAGCATTTCGGAGTGCCTGTATGGAGTCTTGGTGCCCATACAGCGTTGAACTCTTGGACACAGCAAGACAGTTAGTAGGTTTTATATGGTGATGCTATTTGATAATGCTAGACTTTTTATTACGACACAATTTCCAGTAACACTATTTTGAATATTACTCGAGCTTAGATTATGATCCTTCCTTCCTGGAAATGATTTTATTTAAATGTTTCCATACTTAACCTTTTGAACGCCAACGACACGTAAAGTAGTCATGAGCTGTCGTGCCTAGAACGCCACCGACCCTTATAGTTGTCACAGGTACAGTTTAAAAGAAACAGTAATTTGTATGGACTAAGTTGAATTTTGCATAACTTTTAATATATGTTTGGCGTGTGAGTGACGCATTTGTATTTGACGTTAGGCGTTGAAAAGGTTAAACTCTATAATGAGAAGCATAATATTAATTTCTTTATGAATTGTGTCATTATAAAAAGTCCAACTCTTAACTACCTAATGAGCCTGCATGATTTTGTGTACTAATGACGTGTTCATCTGTAAATATTTCTAACGGTATTTATTATTAATAACTGTTTTAATTGATTGTTAATGATGTTAATTTATGTAAAATACAGCTGCCGTGCTTCTTAAAAGTTGGAATATATTTAAGCTCTATATTTTCTTCTAGATATGGTTATCAATTAAAAAAAACGGCCAAGAGCGAGTCGGACTCGTGCACGAAGGGTTCCGTACCATTATCTCTAAAACATTAGACACTATATACCTTTTTTTAGTTTCACCTGTCCTGGTGTCTGTCTGTAATGGCAAAAACATCACGTTTGTCGTATGGGAGCCCTCCTTAAATATTTATTTTATCTTAATTTAATTGTATATTTTTTTGTGAATATACACCTAAATATTCTGTGGATATTTCAAGCGTCTACCTGTTTGCCGTTATTAATATCGAGCAACCTTTGGGTACAGAACCCTAAAAGAGAGAGATTGAGAACGGTGGCGTGACTATACCTTCTGAGGCCCGTGGCAATGTCTTTGGATGGGGCCCCAGACAATAGCTACATTTTTTTTTTTTTTCTGAGCTGGCTGCCTCTTGGGCCGGGGCCCTCTCGGGTCGGGGGCCCGTGGCATTTTGCCAGCACTGCCACCCTATAGTTACGCCACTGATTGAGAAATTTTAGTGCTTCGATTTTAACACTCTCTTAACTCGATTATGTTAAAGCTAGGTTCAAAGTACCCGCATAAACTTAACGTTTATTGGTGTTGACCGTTTGTGTTAAATTTATTATAGCCTCATGGCGTGCAACAAAAAAGGACTCGGTCACATGTTTTGTACCATTTGTTGTTCAAAGTAATTCAGCGGAATCACTATGGCCTTGTGCTTATGCTGCCTTGATACCAAAGAAGGTAGCTAACTGCATAGTAATAGAATACATAGATACATAACATCACGCCTTTATACCCAGAGTGGGGTAGGCAGAGCTACAGAAACACCAAAAACTCTAAAAAGACTTGTTGGTAATTCTGTAACCATGTTTTGCACAATCATTCCAAGAAGTTTACTAGTTTATTAGTGACAGGTTGCAAGCCCATCGCCTAACAGTACTACAAGCCCTTATTCCCTTACGGCCGAACCCTATATTCTAACCGCGGACAGATAGCCTTACTTCGGATTCAAATTTGACAGTCATTTTGTATGGGCAAATGTCTTATTTTAACCCGAAGTAAGCCTTATCTATCCGCGGTTCGGCCGATAGTCGCATCATACGACATCCACGGGAAGACATGCAGTGGCACAATTCTAACGCGGCAACCACAGTAATATTATAAGGCATTTAAAATAGAATGTAGTAAGCAATAGAGTATAAAATGCTTCGTTAACTACGTTGCAGTTAGCCGCCTTCTTTGATATTACGGCAGTATATACGTGTTAACCCCCGACAAAAAAATAAGGGTGGTATAAGTATTTAACTTGGTATCTATCTTTTTGTATCGAGTTGAAATTAAAACCATAGACTCAGGTCTACAGTCCCTTGAAGCTGTGAAAAAATCAAACATCTTCGTTAATTTGAATAACAGTTACGGCCGTTTATGCCGCAAAAGCGTACATCAGTGCCGAACCATAGATGTAGAATCCTGAAATTTGGCAAAAAGGAAGGTCTTACAGAAACGGTTTTTCAACGGCAAAGTCAATTTTGTCCCTAAATACAATTTTACATTCTTATAAGTTTTTATGGAACCCTCGGTGCGCGATTCCGACTCGCACTTGACCGGCTTTTTTAAAATGAAAGTTCGTTTCATCGGTATTGTTCTTCGCTAGGTTTCATGAATATCGGTGGAGGCGTAACAGAGATATCAGCTGTGAAAGGAGTCGCCATTAATTTGGGTTTTTTTAATCTCTTTAAGCCCCGATTCGACCAAACTTTTTACACGGGGGTAAAGCTTACTCTGAGATTAGTAATTTCAAAATGCCATAGAAAACTGTAATTTTTTGACATTACTAATCTTAGAGTAAGCGTTTACCCCGGTATAAAAGTTTGGTCGAATCGGGGCTAATAGTTCTAGGCGTTATCCTAAATTCAATAGTCAAAGCAAATTCAATCCTCTCCTGTTATTAAGTAAGGTTGCATTTGCTACGGGACTTTTGTCTGAGATACCGCCATTTGTATAAGCAGGGCAGAGTTATGTTCTGAATTATTGTTGTGTTGGTGTTGCTACTACTCGCAAGGACCTTAACCTTATGTGATTTGCCTACACGAGAATAAATATATTGTCAATGTTAAAGGAGGACACTCGTTAGTTCTTTAAATGGAGTTATGGGTTCAAAGGAGTTTATTTTATTTTGTTTTGAATCTAAATAAGATGTTTGTATGACTCGTTTAGTATGGAACGGTACGAAAACACCAGCAGAGAAAAGGTCTTTGCCCCGCAATTAATATACCTAGCTCTGGGTATTTTTGCAGAACAAGTCAACCCTTTGCTTAATTTTGACTTAATAGGGAACTGAATACAATTAAAAAACCCTATGGAACACATTTAAAAAACAGTAAACAGAACAGCAATAAACGGACGGAGTATTAGGACTTCATGACTGTCGTGTATATTGTCGTAAGAACCAATACTTATTTCAGTAACATTGTAATTGCTACCTTGTCGTATTTATTATAAGGTGCCTTTTGTGTTTGGCATTATGTCCTCGATGACGTTAAAAAACCCTAACCCTTATCTACTTGCACGTTAGACATTATTTCCGTACTTAGTAGTAAGTACCTAATTTTAATTTACTATTTCTGGCCGACATTACTCAATAATTAATCAAGCCAAATGCGTATTAGGACTTCTGCCCATCCATTTTACCTGTGTGAAATGGTGGCGGAGAGATCTCCAGATATGTCCCCAAACAGTTGTTCCTTGTCCCTTTTATTACTAAACTAGAAGACGCCCGCGACTTCGTACGCGTCGAATTAGTTTTCTGCTACTCCCCCTATGTGTATGTAGACGACACTATTAAATCACAATTTGATAGTGTCGCCTATATAATATCAAATACCTCGTTTATCGCTATTACCTCGGGTACTGTTCAATTTTCCGTGATAAAAGTCCTATGTCATTCCGCGGGACCTTAGTTATCTCCATACCAAATTTCATCTAAATCGGTTCAGTAGTTCCTGAGATTAGCGCGTTCAAGCAAACAAACAAATTCTTCAGCTTTATACATTAGTATAGATAATCTTATTTCGCGGTAACAAGCTTAATAGTTTCTTTTATACTGTAGCTAGAATCATGGTCTCCATCAGCATCAACCTATCGATATTTTTAGGGTTTCGAAGTCACCAAGGAACCCCTATAGTTAACTGAACTAATGGTTAAAAGTCGAAAAAAGAATCGTAAACACATTTCCTTGAGATTTAACCATTAGCTACGATTTTTAGCAATTAGTTTAACTACTGATCAAACAACGGGCCCTTAGTACTACAGAGGTGTAGTTCGGCGTAGGTAGTTTACATTTAAATTATGCCGACAAAGTCAAATAAAATATATTTATGAAGAAACAAAATAGTACAACATGTTTTTATGAAAATTTCCATCTACATATACGAGAACATACGCACTAACACACTTACACACAATATACACACATAATACATGACATACATTCGTAACATACTTGGTACCACACTAAGCTTTCCATTCAATTGGCACATAATCTAAACGCATATTTTGTCAGTCTCAGTTGTTCTGATACTCGTATTTGCGCATCTTCGCTAAAATTAGCAGATATACGTAATTCACGTGTAATATACCTATGCATAATGCCGGTGATATACATACCGCTGAAACAGACTTGTAACGTATGCCATTGGAGAGTTATAAAGATGCTTTTTTAGAGTTCCGTAGTCAAACTAGAAACCGTTATAGTTTCGCCATGTCGGTCCGTCCGCAGCCTAGCTCATAGACTCTTAGTACTCTAATTTGTATTTAATTTATTCTTGTAATTAGTAGCTGTAATTTGGCATGAATATACATAGTCACGCCAACAAAGAAGTAAAATATTTTTTTTTAAAAAAAAGTGTACCTTTGCACTAAAAATCTGAAAAAAATAACTGTTACGACTAAGTAGAAATCATTGGTTCTTGAGATACAGTTTAAAGACTTAAATAGGAAAATAACTTTATTACTAGTTTTTAGGGTTCCGTAGTCAAACTAGGAACCCTTAAAGTTTCGCCATATCCGTCCGTTCATCCGTCCGTCCGTCCGTCCGTCTGTCCGTCCGCAGCCTAGCGCATAGACTCTTAGTACTATAAAGCTGCAAAATGGCTTGGCATATTAGTCACGCCAACAAAATGGTATATTTTTTTATTTTTTTTACTCGTAACTTGGGGTTTTTTTTTTTTTTTCTCGTCTACCCTATAGTGTGGGTTGTCGTTGGATAGGTCTTAGAAAAATATTACGGGTTTGTGAAAACAGTTTTTTGATTAAGTAATCCTTTTATGAAACATTAAGCTTTGAAGCGCTTTTTTTTGTTAGACTCAACTGTCCCCCCCCCTACAGCTAAAACGACAAATCTTAAATGAAAGCACATATAACGATTTTTAAAGGAAAACAATCACGACTAAGTAGACATCATTGGTTCTTGAGACACAGGCGATTAAAGTGTTTATTCCTAAAACTATCTAAGACGGCACCATATGACTTTAAATAGAAAATTAGTTATTTTATTACTTTTTTATTTTTATGTTTGTAGTACTTAATGGCTTCGGAACCCTACACTGAGCATGGGCCGACATGCTCTTGCCCGGTATTTTTCATTGTTTGTACTTAGTACTAAAAGGCTTCGGAACCCTACACTGAACATGGCCCGACATGCTCTTGCCCGTTTTTTTCATTTGGACAGTCGCGCCTCACTTGTTTAACTATACATACGTAACTACACCTCAATCTTATTCCAAGCCACCACCTCTTAATTCTCTGTCAATTGAACTTGCAAAAGATGTAAACAAATTAGTACCTACTGTTTGACACATAACCTCAAATATTCACCATGCGTGTTTTTATTTAAAATACATACATGCTATCACGCCTTCATTCCAAGAGTGGGGTAGGTAGAGCTACAGAAATACCATCAACTACAAAAAGAGTGGTTGGTAATTCTGTAACGAAATTTTGCACAAACAGGCTAACATGTTTACCAGTGTATTAGTGACAGGTTGCAAGTCCATCGCCTAACAGTACTAAAAGCGCTCATTCCCTTAGTCGCCTAGATAATGGTGCGGAACCCTTCGTGCGTGAGTCCGACTCGCACTTGGCCGGTTTTTTTTTTTCATATTGGGAGGTCAGATACTGGTTAAAATGACCAACAAAACCGCATCCGAATCGGTCCGTTACTTTGGGAGTTACGATTTTAGAGACAGACAGACGCACTGATGCACAGACACCGATATACAAAGAAGCTACCTAAAGGCATTCTATCTTACTCCACAGCGTTCGCATCGCATATGCAGTCTGAAGATTGCTAACTTAAGATAGCTTAGACACCATTTTTTTTCAATTATTTATAATTTGTTGTGACGTCCGTTGACAACCCTAGTAATCATTAGATCTATTTAGAGGAGCGGAATTGCTAAATGTGGCTAATTGCAACCCGTGGGTGGGCCTGGTCCAGTTTAGCTTTGGGTGCGCGTGCGCATATATAGAAAAACTACTCTACTGCTTACAAAATATATTTCATTTTTGTTTAACCAAGGTTTTCGCTCATTCTTCTACTAAAGTTTCTCATCTGAGTTCGTCATTTTTACGACATATGGCCACTGTTTAGCTAAACAATTTGCAGATGACTTGTGGATGGATGTGTTAGGACATGTTCTGTCTTGAAACCAGATTTCATAAAATTTAATTGAACCATTTGTAAACAATAACCAAAAATCTTTCAATGCTTCACTAAGAAAACGAAATATTTTCTAATATCTAATGATGAAATTTAGAGATGTTGTTAATAGCTTGATATTTTAAACAATATTTTTTATTGGAGTTAAAAAAATATAGTGACTTTAATACAAACATTATAAAAAAGCATCTCTTATGATTTTCGGAGATTAAGGGACCGATAAACAAATCAGCTAATAGACAGATAAGCAACGAAGTGCATAATCTATGGTAAGGGTTCGGTTTTTCACGTGAACCTTTAAAACGGTAAACCTTATTTTCATCGAATTTCACTTAATCGATTGTATCAGTTTCATCGAACGCTAATTTCTGCAGAAACCATCGTGTTTTCCAGATATCTTAAACATTAATTACGTAAGTTAAGTAAGTACACTTGTCCAAAAAAAAAATCATGCGGCGAGTAATGCCTTTAAATACGGTCCTCTTTAACCTTTTCAATGCTATGTCAAACACAAAACCAGAGCGAATGTCAACTTTGCCTTTTAGATACATACATATACATAACATCACGCCTTTATTCCCAGAGTGGGCAAGGTAGAGCTACAGAAATACTTACCAATAAATCTAAAAAGACTTGTTTATAATTTCTGTAACAAAATTTAGATACTTAGGTCTACATTGCGCTGTCAACCATGACAGAAATATGGCGTTGAAAAGGTTAAAATATAAAGTACTATAAAAACCGAATTTCAGCCCACGGTGTTTTGGAATACTCCATTTAAACTGTAAATGAAAGCCAAGGTCTATCTTTCCTACTCACACGTTCAGGTTAGACCCGTTCCGTCGGCACAAAAGTCCTCATTGTAAGGTCACGCGCATCGTGATGTACTCATCAGTTTTATTTGGCGCGTCACTGGGCCATATGTAGGGCTGCCATCCGTCCGGGTTGGCCCGGATTTCGAGATCCGGGTCGATATCGTATTGTTATAATACAGGACTCAGTCAATCATGCTGCAACGTGCTTCGCCTTTACAGCTGGAGGCTCTATTTTACTCTGTAAACCCATATTGTTTTCACATGTGATTGTATTGTCAGCCAGGGCTCGGGTACCGGGTTAATTTTCAATTTGTTATTATTTACTCCACGCAAAAACCGTTCGCATAAACCGGTTTTAACCGGTTTTTGGAGGAATCTTTACATAAAGTTCTTTTCGAATTAACCGGTTAATCCAGACGCACATCACACGCGATAAACAAGCTACGCTTAGTGTTTTTATTCAGTTCATATCGTTTGGATTCTCGACACGTCGCTCGTGGATTAAACCGGTTAAATTATAGTTCTCAAAATTTTCGCGTTCCCTAGAAAAGTTCAGTAAACCGGTATTAACCGGTATTATTTAAACCGGCTCCGAGCCCTGTTGTCAACGTTCTGATCGCTCTTATTTACTTGACAGTAATGGTAATGGCGGCCGAATTTAAAACACGATAACATGTCATGATAAGAGCTGCTGCGTAATCGCGTTTATTAAAGTTTACAACAATTATAACCTACACTCGACATACGACTATAATCAGACACATCCTTATCATTTCTTTAGACTCAAGATCATGAAAAGGGTTCTTACCGCGGTTAGAATTAAAGGAAACCATTCTGTTATCAGTATTATAAATAATAACGGCGATAGTTGAAATAAGTGTCATTTCTATACGAGTATGTTCTAATATTACATACATACATAACATCACGCCTTCATTCCCAGAGTGGGGTAGGCAGAGCTACAGAAATACCAACAACTTTAAAGAATTGTTTATAATTCTGTAACCACATTTACACAAGCAGGCCAAGAAGTTTACCGGTGTATTAGTGACAGGTTGCAAGCCCATCGCCTAACAGTACAAGATTCTCAACTGGCAACACGTTAAGCAGTAGGTGTTGGCAAAAAAATGGATCACGTTGCCGATTTCATTTCAAACAGCGCCTTTATTCTTTCAAACTTTTGACAAGGTATTATGCAGAGATTATTAAACTCATTATTCTCCTTGAAAAAAAACATTGAATTTCAACCATGAACGTTCATCCCAGCTATGGAACCCTTCACTGTGCGTGGTCCGACATGCACTTGGCCGGTTTTTTTTTTTAGTTTAGCATTTTCCACGCGTTAGTTATCTATTAAAGGAAAGGGGAACTACTGGAAAGGAGTTTTTTTTAAATCAATACTAAAGACTGCAGGTTTAAGACCATCGGTGGGTAGGCCTTAGAGAACCTATCTTAATTTAAATTACTACATTGTCTACCGGGTAACCATAGAGCTGTAAGTCTATAGTGATTTTTACTTACAAACTACTGTTTCTTTTTCCCAATAGTTCCCCTTACCTGACCTTATCCTAAATTTCCGGGGTTTTGGATGACTGTCCGGCGTCAATACTTAAAGAGATCGCAGCCCTAGTGATATGTGACATGATAATTTTAATACGTGTTTGTTATATTTATAAATCATTTTGTATGTGGACAGATGGTAGTTTAGTCAATAGAATTCCGTTCTGGGATTGGTTACAATGAGTTCTAGCGAAACCAGTGTCACCTGACTGGTGCCTACTTTAGATTGAACATCGGGTTAATTATCAAATTGAACATTTATTTACACAATAGATGAGAGAAAAACATGAAATAGTGCAAGGGGAATAATATAACAACAATAAAACAAATATTGACTTGATTTACTACTTATAATAAATTGAATGTAAAAAAATGCCGTCTTCAATAAGCAAGAAATAACTTCGTTTAAAATGATAGGTACATAAAATAGGTAGGTCAGTCCAAGTGAATTCGGCTTTTGGTAAAAAAAATAGTCATCAGTTGGACTTTCACCTACCTATAATGTTAAAAGAAGTTAGTTCTTGCTTTTAGTAGACGGTTTTTTAGTTTTTTTAAACATTTATTTTATTTCATACCTTTTAGTGAGATGATCATAATAATACTGTTATGTCGTCCACGTATATTTATTCATGTAATATTTGAGGAGTTATATCAATTCCTCCCGGATCCCCTCATCAGATACCAACTTGTGGCAATGGGACCACCTCGGGAGAACACAAGGAAAAAAGAAGAAAGAATTTCAAAATGTATTCATAATTGACGGAGTAACAAACACACAAAAAAAAACATGCAAGTGATACCTCTTCCTTTTGACACTTGTCAGTTGCGTAAACTGCATGTGAATTGCTAATGAAATTTAATATTCATAAAGTCAGTTTTGCAGGCTTTGCAGCAGGCCCAGAGGGCCAAACCGCCCAGAAATAAGAGCTCCGCGCAGGCGGAGCTCCGTCGTCACTGACTAATTGATGTGAAATAAGAGTTTTGGAATAAAACTCAACTGGTTCCGAACTTCTGGTTACGTACGCGGCCGAAGGTGACAATAAAACGTGGTCTTTAATGGCCCTATTAATAAACTGATCTTGTCTGTAATGCTCGTCTCAAAAGACGTAAAAAATTGCAAGTTTTCTATGGCAGCCAAGATTATTGTATTAATACGACCCTAACAGCTGATCTGATGGTGGAGGCGGAAGGTGGCAACAGGATCGCCGCTGTATGTTTAGACTTAGTTTCTATGAATACCTAGTGATGGGCGTTTTCCAAAAAAAGCTAAGTATTACTGCTTTAAGAGAAATAGAGGCATATGAGACAAAACTCCTGTATCAAGTTCGACCATATCAATAAGAGGTGAGATTTGAATCTGCTATTTGAAATACCGCCTGTTGGCTTATGTGGGCAATATATATATATACGACTAATTTTCGTGACGTAATGGAAAAATTACCGTTGTTAATTTTTGTCCTTAACGATACGTACTTTTTTCGGAAAACGCCCTTCTGCAAACAAAGATCGTATAATCTAAGAAAATTCATCTCGAAAAACATCGCAATCTCCTCAAGCAACCTCGAATTGCACAAAATGTTGCGTTTGCGCAGACAGTATTGACGACATTTCTAACTTAAACGTTTGATTTTATCGCAAGTTAACACACATGCAGATGTCCCCGAACCACACCCACCGCTAACAGGGCTAAGTGTAAACGTCATTTAGTGGCATTCCGCGATTTCACCGCGTGCGCAGCTCTGTGGAAGATTTCGGAAGCGATTGGAAATTCACGATCGTTAGTTATTGATATATGGGAAATACAGTTCGTTACGTAACACCCATTAGGTTTTTCTTCCATTTAGGCCGTGCGGTAACGGCCTTTTTGACCGATTTAAAAAAGGAAGAAGGTTCTAAATTAGATTTTACCTATTTACTAGAACCGAGACATTTACACGACTGATCCGGCGTCAATAATTCCCGGTACGTCGGTACTTTGACTGAACAACTGAATAACCCTTATTTTCTGTAAAATAAGCAATAAGTGGCCTTTACTGGTTTCATCACTACGACCGGAGATCGACGACATAGGCATGTGGATATAAATACTAGATCATGTATCCACATTTCCAGACAACTGAAAGGTGATAACTTTTTTAACGCTATTGAAGGCATCCTCACCACACATAGCTTCAGCCAGCGAGTTTACAGCTTACAGCACAAGGGTGATGGCCTGATGGCACCAGTGTTGAACACTTTAAGCTGACGCACCAATAGTGGATACTTACTTAACTCTTAATTCAAAGGTCATACGGTGTTAAATTGCTTGTAGCAAAACAAATGAATAACCCTTATCTTCGGTAAAATAAGAATCAAGTGTCCGTCATTGTTGTACCTAGTCATTATAATGTCCTCAAGAGAAAACCTGGGGACAAGAGGCAAAAACAAAAAAAATAAAAAATATCGCTATTTTTCATAAAGTTATGAAGTCTGGTACTTTAGGTTGAAGTGCACACTTTTTCACTAAATTTCAAGTTCTAACTTATACTTTGTGCAGTTACCGTATTTTACAAGAGTAGTTGGATATTCAAATCCTGCTTTTTAATACACTTGGTCAAACGGCTTGTCGGTTATTCCGTTAAATTCTTATCAAATATACCATGTGTTTGGTTGCCCGCATACAATAGCATCTGGCGGACCTTGGTAGCCCATATGGTTTTTATATACGAATTAGGAAATGCGCCAATTGACGAAGTAGGTCAAATTGACGGTCCGAGTTAGAGGCTTTTCGCGGTTTCATCGTACTCCGTACAGCTCGTGTATAAGTCGCTTTATAAGATCTGCAATGAATGGAACGAACGGAACTAATGTCACACACAGTTGCATAAAGTTCAAAGTGGTCACAAAAAAACGTGGAGTGGTAACTGGTGGGAATAATGCATTCATGGTTGCTTTTATGAAGTGACTATTCTACGCAGTAATACAATATTGTTTTTGGCTTGGTATCGTATTGCTAACGTTACGATAGCTTTCATTTGACAAGAATGGCAGCCGCGTTAAAACAGGTCATTGCCCGTGGGCCACCTAATTAGTTCACCTCTGTGGATTGCGGAGACTAAACTGGTTAAAACCTATAGTTAGGTTTAGGTTATTTCAGTTCTTCAGGGGGCCCGAAGGGCCAAAATACCTCAGAAATAGGAGCTCCGCGAAAGCGGAGCTCCGTCGACTCGGTTACGGTGTGCTAAAATGTCCAGGTCAACTAATTAGGTGGACCATGGGCAATGACCGGTTAAAACAAATGGATAACACGTCTAATATATGGTTTTACGCAGTAGAATGGGGGGGGGGGGGGGGGCTATGTAATGGTAAGAGACAGATAGATATGTGCGATTGGACTTAATCGTTGGATATATTTTGAAGTATGAATGCTATGATTCCATTTCCATCTTAAGGATAATGTTGGCAATTAGGCATATTAAGTAAATGCCCTAGATAATAAAAGTAAAAAACATTATGTTATGTGCCGCGAATTGCACAATAGTTGTGTAGTTGTAACACGATGAATTTGATGTAAATTCCTTATTAGTTTTGTAAATACAATACAAATACTCTTTATTGAACACCAGAAAAAACAGAACACAGAACAGTACATTTAAATCATAGCATAGGTATACAACAGGCGGTCTTACCGCTAAATAGCGATCTCTTCCAGACAACCCTTGATAGAGAAAGGACACAAATTCATGGCAGGCGGCGTAAACTAATTCGTTTAGAACTCAAACTAAACAACTACAAGAAACAATTAAAGTATTTCTCTCTGCTTGCTCTGTCCTTTACGCTCACCGTAAAATGAACTGCATAGCTAGGTCATAATAACCCTCCTGTCCTTTTCTCTGAGCGTAAACAGAACTGCATAGTTATGTCGTAATAACCTCCCAGGTCGTTTACTTAAGTTTTTCATGTATACCGATGTTACGCGGAGCTGTATATCTAGTAGAACTTAATTTTACTTACCGTGCCACGTAACATCAACTTAGGTGTGCCTAGTTTAGTTTAAAAACGAGTATAATTATGTGACGATTCATCGCTTAAGCGTGTAACTTACACCGCTGCATTGTTACGTTTTTTTCATAGTCGTCTCTTACTAATATCGCTAGTGTAATAAAGATAGACGTTAAGTGTATGACTCCATATGGAAGCGGAATGTAGGGTGTTGTTAGGATATGACGTGTTAAGCCTATTTTTATTGTTCATTATGACGTTTAAGGTAATATAACAGCTGGAAATGATAGTTTTGTGAAACGTTTATTACATACGTTTTTTGAACGCGATTCCAAAAAAGTGTATTTTTTTAAATATGATAGGTAGTAATAATGGGGGCCCGTTGTTTCTTTAATGTGTAACAAGGCTAGTTTAGGTTAAAATCCTGAAAAACTAACAGTTTCTTCAAAAAATACGTTATGACAGGCGATAATTTTGAACCTAAATCAAATTATCACTAAATATGAATATGGCATTATATTAATAATAATAATAATAATCACAGGACAATCTCACACAAATTGACCTAGTCCCAAACTAAGCTCTAGGCTTGTACTATGGGTACTAGACAACGATAAACATACGTATATAGAGAAATAAATACTTAAATAAATAGGAAACATCCAAGACTCGGGAACAAATACTCGTGCTCATCACACAAATATCTGCCCTTACCGGGATTTGAACCCAGGACACCTAGCTTCGAAGGCAGGGTCACTCCCAACTAGGCTAGCGTGCAGCGTGTAGCGTGTGTGTATATTGATTATAATGAGCATTTAAATAAGTAGTAAGTGTACCAAGGCATATATTAGATTTTGTAAAAAAAATGACTATCATCTGAGACCGCCGGTTAAGCCCAGTTTGTATTTTATCAGGCGCCCTGTGTTCGAAAAGTTGTTAAGAGGTGGTTATACTATACTTACATACTAAATATTCATACATACATACATAACATCACGCCTTCATTCCCAGAGTGGGGTAGGCAGAGCTACAGAAATACCAACAAATCTAAAAGACTTAATTTATAATTCTATAACCACATTTTGCACAATCAGGCCAAGAAGTTAACAAGTGTATTAGTGACAGGTTGCAAGCCCATCGCCTAACAGACTACAAGCCCTTATTCCCTTGGTCGCTTCTTACGATATCCACGGGTAGACATGGAGTGGCACTATTCTAACCCGGCAACCACACGGAGGTTATACTCAATATTCGTTATAAATAAACTACATGGAATATCCACGAACTGCGATCAACATATCTTAAATTAGAAAATATTCTTGCTCTGTTCGTGTAAAATAGACAGAAGATGAGCAGGGAAGGAAGTTTACCTTTTTAACGTCATGTCTAATATAAAGGTCGTCGCTGACACGCCAATGGCAACTGAAAAGCGGCGCGAATTCCGCACCCGTGACGGATTTGTCCATCCTTGGCAGTGAACCTGTGCTGAGCATACCTATATCCGTTGACAGCGTGTAAAAGGTCGAAGCTGTCATGTCTCTTTTGAGCCGTATTTTACTCATCTTAGCTGAGATGCGCATGATAAGTAAGTTACTGGCATCTCTGACGTGCCTTTAGATGAGTATCCCGTCATAGTTTTCCTTTTAAATTCGTTACATGAGCTTTCATTTAAGATATCAGATCTTAAGTATTTTGTTGTTTTGACTGTAAGAGGGAGGCGGGGGTTTGACAACAAAATAAAGCATTTTGAAGTTTGAAGTTCTAGGACACACTGTGTATAAAAATAAACTTACACCTATCCGATCGATTCGTGGAAGCTCCTGTGAAATGACCTGTTTGTAGCGGACATAATAGTTTCATCTAACGTTTGAAAATTCGCTGTGTTTGATAAATGTGTGAATCCATTATTGTAAAATTCACAAAGGTGTTTATTTAATGTATGTGAATGTTGTATTGTAACTAATGAAGTAACCCCGTTGAAGGACTGTGTTTTGGAATAACAATGGTGTTTAAGTTATCCGTGTTAACGCCTCTATTATCTTTTGAACAGTGTTTTAATATAATTGTAATACTTAGCTTATATAACACATTAACCTAGGATGGGAACATACTGTCAATTAGATTATTCGTATGTTAATCTTTAAGACATTGTTACGGGAAATAGGTTCAATCCACAGCTATAGGGTTCTTTCTACACGATGGTCTTGAAATAAATCCAGAATTATTTACAGTTTCGGAAAAAAACACGGGTTGTCAAATTATATGTTTGTGAAATGAATCATTTGTGAAACGTTGGTTGTGAAGTGATAGGATCCCGCACCGCACTAACGCTTTCCTAAAGGCAGGTTTAGACTGGCAATAGAAATTGCAGAAGTTTATTGCTGTCTTAGAGCGGTTTCGCACTACGTCCGATCTGATCCGATTACTCTCCCTTATCCGGGAATCTCCATTCATGGGTGCATTTTACGGGGGGTCGAGGGTTAGGATCGGATTCGGATCGGACGTAGTGCGAAACCGCTATTAGCAAGCAAGAAGCACAATTTTGTCGCCTTTTTCTAACTTAAAAGTTACAATAAGACGGCAATAAACTTCTGCAATTTTTATCGCCAGTCTCAACCTGGCTTAAGAGTGCGGCAAATGGTGGCATATTCCACGACATCTCTGTAGAATGTGTAACCTCATTACTGACACGAAAGGATTCAATCTGCTTTAGCGATTGAATGAGAGTTACAATCTTTTGGCTTGGAAGGTTTTTTGCCATGTGTTTTCCCGTAACAAGGTCTATTTGTATCAAATCAGATAGAAGCAAAGTTAGCAAGAATCTTCTTGGACAATGAAATGTATACTTGGGAGCAAATAAATCGAGCCACTTTCTATATAAATTCAGTACTAAGCGGCTCGATTTCTTTGCTCCGAAGTGTATTTACGTTTTTTTTATGATAAGGAGAAGGCACACGAGCACTCAGGCAACCTTATGGAACGTGGAATCTGAGACCCATAGACATTTGAATTCTCAACACTATAATCCTAAGACCTCAAATACGTTGCCAACACTGAGGACTTAGATGGAATGCCTCTATGCTAGTAATTTCACCGGTTGTCTTATCCCCACGATTAATGCGAACACTGTGGCTTGGCGGGTGGTCAATGGATAA
Organism: Acleris holmiana; assembly: GCA_949316455.1. Classification (NCBI taxonomy): domain Eukaryota; kingdom Metazoa; phylum Arthropoda; class Insecta; order Lepidoptera; family Tortricidae; genus Acleris; species Acleris holmiana. The sequence continues at coordinate 16,726,850 of OX438779.1, forward strand.
GATAGTGGTAGCGATCCTGACGAACTCTGCACAGGGTCCTACCATCACTAAAATCGTGCTATGGATTTGCTTTTACCGGACTCTTGATCTCTTGCAATTGCTACGTACCCTAACTAACACAACCTCCACAGACATGAAGCAAGAGCGGTCTCCAATTCGCGGCGCCGGGCCCCATCCGGCGCTCCGCGAGCGAGGTCGCGCCATCCCTGCCGGGGCCCCGACCCCCCCTTCGAGAGGACCCGTCCCCATGCCCCCCCACGCTCGGGTACGATCCCCCCTAAGCGTCTACTTTGAGACAGAATTCATCAAGGTCAGTGGTGTTGGTGCTGGTGGTGGCTTGCGCTGGATGGCAGGTAGGCGGGGAGGTTCCAATCCCTGGATGTAGGTATGTATGGTTTTAGCCTTATAAAGTTTCAAAAGATCAGGTTTTTTCTTTTTATTTAAAAATGGTACGTAAGTCGAGACTATTATAGAGGACCTGATGTCCCCTAAAAAAGAGTTGTAACTGTCAGTTTTGTTACTTACTTATTTTACAAAACGGACACCAAGGACTAACTTTTTGGAGACATCTGATTTATCTCTACAAACATGCCATCTTTTTCTCTAATCCAAAGAAAAGAGTGTATGTTTTTTACTTTTGTTGATTAACTAGTCTGTTTTGTAATACTCGAGACTCAATCGTAAAGAGCAGAGCAGAAAGTCTTGAATTATTGTTGATGAGAATAAAATACCCAACTTACCGGAGTATTGCATTATTTGAATTTTGGACATATTCTATCTAACTTCTAAGTGTATCGAAATACTCAGGCCAATATACTGCCATTACGTCATCAACAGACAAAATATCCATGGAAACTAAACTGTTTTCAAACTAAAATCTCATGTCTCCTTTCATATAGCTTTTCCGTAAATACAACCCCTCTACTTAACAGACGAGGTTTCAACTTAAAACATTGTCTCTGGGTGCTCATACCAAATCTTTATCTTGAGAAGTACTCATTGTTACTGCCTTAGTCCTCCCTCTTTTGAGACCTATAAATAAGTTAAAATACTACTTCTATAGTTTATGGCTGATCTTTTGACTATCCTAGAAGAACCAAACGGGACAAGTTCTCACGCTATGTTTCACGTCCCTAACAACCGATGCTGGCGGAGGATTGGGAGCTCCCTGTTTTATTATTAACACATTTCGAACAGCTTCGCGAGTGGCCTACTAACGACTAACATGTGAGTATTAGTCTATCCTCCTGAGGCCCACGTCAAATTTTACTAGTTCAAAAAAGAACCTTGTGTAAGTCAACTAAAGTCTAAAGTCACTTTGACAAATGTCCTAAATTTAGGCCGTTGGGCCTTACGAGGATAGAACAATAATATACCTTATTTATAATAGCCGTTGAATTGGAAATGAACTGTGCTGACAAGCGTTAGTTACCACTTGTTATAGATAAGTTATGGTATGAAAACGTTTATGTTGTAGTACCTAAGTGTCTACTAAAATTTGATTATATTGAAGTGTTCATCCTTGACCATTATTATTAGACCTTTGCAGCACATTAAAGCGTAAAGGTCACGTAATAACATAACACTGGCAAATATGCAAGGTTTTCAATAATATCTTGATATACTGTATCTTTCTCAACCTCATGACGACAAGTAGTGACTTAAATCCCGGTAAGGGCAGATATTTGTGTGATGTGCGTGAATGTTTGTTCCTGTGTCTTGGATGTTTTCTATATATTTATCTATAGAGTTTTGTCGTTGTCTAGGACACATAGTACAAGCCTAGAGCTTACTATGGGGCCAGGTCAATTTCTGTTAGATTTTCTCTGATATTTATTATATTTGTTTATTATTATCCTCAAAAGAATTTAAACTTAAAAACTCATCTGGCTGTAAATGCCATGCTTTTTCCTGTTGACCATATCTTTTTTACGTTGTTATTCTATAACCGTAAGTATTCAAATTTTATATGAGTACACGTTTTGTGTCTCTAACCTAACCTTAAAATTGCTAGAAATTCTAATCTAGTGGGTAATAATCTAGAGTAACTGGATAGGCCTTAGTTGTGTGGAAAAACGATTAACCATGTAAAATACGTAGTTCAGGGTAAGTGACACGACATGACAGACATAATTCATTTTCAAGTCGGTCTAGAAATAAAACATGCTGTAAAAAATAAATAGACGAACTAAGAACTCTAGGATTAGGCAGGGACTTCCTAATTTTCAGAACCTCAGAACTCAAAAGCTATGCTCACTTGTTACAATCAGGCCGAAAGCCTAACCTGAAGAATATTGATCTCTATACCACCCATGAGGAGTAAGAACGATAAAGGTACCACTTAAAAATGTAGTAAATTCAGATAAATTCGTATTTGTATTGCTTCTTACTTGTCTTATTGATACATACTCGTTAATACATACATATAACATCACACCTTCATTCCCAGAGTGGGGTGGGTAGAGTTACAGAAACAAACAACTCTACGAAGATAATTTTACCAGAGTATTAGTCACAGGTTGCAAGCCCAGCCTAACAGTACTACAAGCCCTTATTCCCTTAGTCGCCTCTTACGCCATCCACGGGGAGACATCTTATCAATAATTTGACTTAAGCTAATTAACGGCCGAATCCTATATTCAAACCGCGGACAGATAGCCTTACTTCGGATTAAAATTTGACACATTTTGTAAGGGCAAATGTCTAATTTCAACCCGAAGTAAGCCTTATCTATCCGCGGTTTAAATATATAGGGTTCGGCCGTAAGAATGCAAGACTAAAAAAAACCTATCCGACAAAAAACTATGCCGTTTGATTATTTACTGTATCTGTACCTACTTATGACGTCGACTTTGCTCCTAAATCACCATTGTTCACTTTCTCTGAACATAAAAGAGCGTCATTTGTTACGTTTGGTTCAACGTAGGCCTACCTATTGCCCGGACACGACAGTACCTCACACTTTACCTAATACGCAAAGCTAGACTCTAGCCCAACGCGCATTTCAACCGCTTACGCAATCATTACAAAGGAAAACGTGAACAATATACCAGTGTTCGGACAGTTGTCGAACTTGTCTTAAACGCGCACATGAGGTAATTCAAACAAACGGACAGGTCTACTTGTACTTTAGGGCTGACAGTGATGTGTTATCTATTCTATAAACATGACAATACATTTGCTACAATTTCGATGAACATTTCTACAGCTCTACACCAAGAATTGTGGACGGATTTGGTTTTGACGGGACGGGAATAAGAAGGCGTACGTTAAACATGAACTCCTAGATTCCTGATTACATAGTTCTCAAATCGATTTTTACTTTAGGATTTACTCTAAAGTTTTTTTAGAATGGTCGAACACTTTGGGCAGCCCTGGTTTAGTGTATGTTGTATGCGATGCGCATACGCCGGTTGCGTCGTCGCCCGCCCGTGATTGGTCCAAGTTAAAAGAGTTTATTTTACGAACAAGGATCGTTAACTGCGAGCGAAATCCATTGAAGTACTAGGGTTGCTACCCAGTCAAGTCAAGTCAAAGGCAAAAAATATTTATTGAGTAGGCTTAGAAACAAGCACTTTCGAATCGTCAGTTATGCTACTTATTCATATGTATGGAGGAATGTGTTTATTTATCATTAATATCATTATATTATACTTATCAGTGTCTAGGTCACCTAGACACTAATAAGTAATAAGTGCTATCTATGACATTAAACTAAAACTTCTTGGAATTGATAAATATTTTGTCAATAGATAAATTTACGAACTAGTAGGTATGTTCTTGTCATGATTGTCAATGTGACTCCGTCAAGTACTGGTTGTGTTTGCTTATTATTGCATTTTCAAATAGTTTTGTAACAATAATTAATTTAAAGTAACAATGGAGCTACTGCTTGAAGAGCATGGGTTTTTAAAAAAAGAAGATATATCGGTTTTGTGTACATATTGTAATAAAAAACGAAAACCAATAAAATTTATTTTAGAAAGTCACATTAAAAGCAAGAACCAAAATACAAAAATTTACCATTTAACTGTAATAATAACATTACACTGAGATTCAGATTCTGTTCAGTTATATTTATTTGTATTATTTTAGTACATAATATTTTAGTTCATCAATTTAGAACCATCGCCATCCCTAACTGGTTGTCATACGTCATTTCAATGGATTTCGCTCGCAGTTAACGATCCTTGGTTACGAAACTAGACTCGGTAGATGGCAGCACGTTACTTGTGGTCCTCGATTGTGTCACGTTAGTGCGTGAGTTTTGTAAAATTGTGCCGAGCCAATTATCACCTAATGCTATTAAAGTGTTAACCATATTACTGTCGTATGCAAATGTGTATAGTGTAGAGCGCTAATGTACCTACCTACTGTAAATACCAAAGAATAGTTAACTAGGAAAAAGTGACGACCGAAGGCAAACCACTTGGTATTTTTTGAGCATGTGAACATGTTTTAGTTCACGAACTACCCAAATCAATTGAATCGGTGGATAGTTTCGAATTAGTACCTTCGATAACTTTGCTGTCACTGGTGCAAACTGGATAAAGGGGATTATCATGTTAATACCGTTGCTTGTTTATCCCTTGTATATCATAACAAATTAACATTTTACTATCGAGAAAAAAATAGCTAAGATCTTTTAAATTACACCAGAACCTTAGAAAGAATGTACATTACTCGCATGATGTCACACTCATTATTCGGGGCTCTGCGATCTTGTGCTAGTTACAGGATAATGTACGTGTTTAGTGTACATATGTACATATATATCCTTTATCACTGTTATTCTGCCAGTAAGATCACATAAAATAAATCAGAAACATACTGGCTCATCGTACAAATATTTGTCCTTACGTGAAATTGAACCCGGGACCGCTTCCTTCTAAGTTTCTCCCAACCAACTGAGCTAACAGCGTCGTTATGAATGGAGGTGATTGGTGATGATGTTTGTCTTTTAATCACGCACACATAAACGTCTCAACGGGCTTGAATGAAACTCTGCACACAATAGCCCGTTTTCTGGTTAATATACATAAGCTTTACGAGTACTACCATTTCTTCCCGTTAGGAATCGAATTTGAATAAAAAAAAATTGTGCAACTTTAGAGGAATATTCCCTCTGAATTTCAAGTCCCTAAGTTCGGAAGGTAAGGCTACTCGTTATCTCTGCCGTAATACCATTGAAGGTCGCTAACTGCATAGGAACAGTATAAGAATTTTTAATTATGTGTTTACCAATAGAGTATAGAATGCTTCGACTAGTGCATTGTACTTAGCCGCTCTCTTCGGTATTACGGCTGATCTGTCAATGAGTCAGTCAGTTAGTCAGTCACGGAAGTGTTAATTTTTATCTAAAAATAACTCTTAGGTTAGTTTAGTCAATAAAACTAGAAAGTAACGCCCTGGTTAACAAGCACTTGGCGTCAGCCCAAGTATTCCATTGACGGAGACGGATAGCATTGTACTAGTCTGCGTATAAATATGTATGCACTTTAGTACTTTGTCACTTTGACGTCTCGTTTCAATTGTCACATGATATTGTCAAATATAGATCAACCAACTTTTTGACCCAAGCTACTCGTATATTTGTAAAAGAATGCTTTGTTTAAATGTGTTTGTAATAACAAAGTGGTATTAAAAGTGACACTTTGTCTTTTGCGTTACTTTAAGACGAATTTTTAGATAAATCAATTTATACTAAAACTAAATTGCATTTCTTATTGGTACTCGTTTGATATTGAAAACGGTTTGTAAAATTAAAGGTAACGTAACGTACAAAGGAGTGCCCTCACTGAGAGCATTCGGCGTCGAATATTCAAGTGGTATGGATGGACCACAGTAACTCTCGTCTGTACGGTACGTCCACACCACTCGAATATTACTCGCAAATGCTCGTAGTGGGGGACGCTCCTTAGGGGTGTTGTTTGAACCGTCTTTTTTAACGAAGTATAATAACTTGTCTCCTGCGTTACTTTTACTAAGAAATCGTGTGAAGATTGATTGATTGTTAGCAAAAACTACTGTAAAAACTATTTAATTATACAATTTCCAGAGAGGTTGGACTAATGGGCGGTTTTCAAAATAAGTGGACATCGTTATGGACAAAAATTAAGAAACTAACTATTCCACTTCGTCACGAAAATAAACGTATCTAAATGGAAGGTATGTAATGTATGTAGTTCCTTAATTTTTGTCCTTAACTATATACACTTTTTTTCAAAATGGCCCTCATACTGTTACTGGGAATCGTATGTATGTATGTATGTAAACACTTCATTGTACAAATGAAAATCCAAAACAGTACAATGATAATAATAAAAAGATGTACAAAGGCAAACTCGTATCGTATTGCGGTTAGTAAAACTGTCTGCTGACAAAAAAGTAAAATGCGGTACGACTTCTACGTCCTGTTGCTACAAAACAGAACCGTCGGAGCGGCAACAAATTCAATTTAATATAAGTACATTAATATAAAAAAAATCTATAGATTACAAAACTGGTTATTCGTTTTTCAGTTGATATTTTTTTAAACAAACATCCATTTTAGCCGTGTTTCTTACTTTACCCAATCTTAACATGACATGCGCGGTCGTATATATTATGCGGATATATACCTATAATTTAATAGATTGTAACGAATAATTAAACTTATAACAATAACAGAACATTTTCAACATAACTTGAAACTCAGGCTCCAAATTTACTAAAGAAAAAACAAATGACCACATTTACCACCATTTGCATATGAAAGATGTGACATTAGAAATGCTGTCATTGTGTATTTTTACCTCAACCTATTCAGAATGCCTGGAGTTCTAATTGGTATGGAGATGAGACTCGTTTTGGAGCCATGGGCAACGGTGAATAAATGTGGCCGTCTAAATTGAAAAGGCTCTTACAACTGTTGGCAGTTACGTCTTTTTTTCATAGTTATTGTACAAATAACAGCACTCCAATAATAAGAACAACGTAACCACCAGCCGCCACTGGGTATTTTTTACTTCAACGTCCACAAATGCCTATATGAAGCTTGAATAGTTTTAAACACGTAATTCTTTTTAAAACGAATTACTCTCAATGTTACCGGAATGTGTTTTAAACTGAACGGTATATATTTTTAGTAATTACTGCTTTTGAAATACATTTTAGGGGTGGTCGGTGACAGTAGATTCGCTGGGTTTTTTTTAAGTGTAGTCCAACTAGATTTGAACTGTGTTTATATTGCTCAAGTTTTGTTTCTTTCTGTGATCAAATCAAAATAAAATTTTATCTTTGCTCATTTAGTTAAGTAAGTTTACTGACATTTTGTTTTTAATTTCGACCTAAAGAAAGGCGTATGTCTGTCTGAATTGTCCGTTTGTTTATGCTTAAATTCTGAACTGATTTGAATTCTGAATTTCAAAGTATTCCGGCAGCAGTTCTAATTAAGCTAAGTAGGTTACCTGAAAATAAATAGTCATCACCAGCACGGAAATGATTTTTTATACAGTGTGTAAATGGTATACGGGCGTTCGTAAATTAAAGAAAAATAACCATACAAAATAATTTAACACGCAATGTATAACGAAAAATGCAATGAATTAAAAACGCAATTAATGACGTTTCAAAGTTAAGTATTATTAAAGCTGAGGCTACTTAAGCCGAAATACACATTTTCACAAGTAAACATTACGTACTTATCTGACAGATGGACCTCGATGTACATTGCGGGTCGATAGTATGTTCAAAAATTAGTAACGGTGTATACGTTAGCGTAATCAAAATAATTATTTCTGTTAATGATTAGTAGAGTCTCAATCTATGTCCAGTTTTAATAAACGCCCATATACCATTTACACACTGTATATTATTCCATATAATCTTTGAAAAAAAATTATGCCACTGAGAGGGCCTCCTAATGGTACGTGGGCTCTGGATATTTGCATTGCAATCTTAAGACCGCATCGTCCGCATCCGAAGACTAAAATGGAATGCTTTATAAAATAGTAATTTCAACAGTTTCACATGTCTTACCCCCTCGCTGGATCAACAATGCGAACACCGCCGCCATGAGATGGGTAGCAGTCAGCACCCTGCAGTAGCTCTAACTACCATTAAAACAGCAAGTTTGTGAATAAACTAGACGTCGCGCGCGACTTCGCACGCGAATAATTAGTTTCCCGCTAGCCCTAACGCCTTAGGGGATGAATTTTCAAAGTCCCTTCCTAGTGTACCCCTAAGATATCCAAAGGATATTCCGTGTAAAATTTGAGTCCCTAGGTCCAGCAGTCTTGTTTCCCACACAAACTTTGGATCCCCGTTTCATCCTCTTAGGGGATGAATTTCCAAAAATCCTTTCTTAGTGGACCCCTAGACCTCATAAAGAACCTACGTGTCAAATTAAGAATCTCTAGCCCCTGCGGTTTGGGCTGTGCGTGGATATGTCAGTCACTCAGTCAGTCAGTTTCTTCTTTTAAATATTAACCTACTAGCGACCCGCCCGGACTAAAGTATTATACATATAAACCTTCCTCTCCAATCACTCTATCAATTAAAAAAAACCGCATCAAAATCCGTTGCGTAGTTTTAAAGATTTAAGCATACATAGGGATATAGGGACAGAAAAAGCGACTTTGTTTTATACTATGTAGTGATTAAGGGACAATCTTACACAGTACGTATAGTACAAACCCAAAACTTAGTTTGCGACAAGGCCAATTGGTGTAATTGCAGTGGGTCCTACTATCATTAAAACATAAATTTTATAAATAAATATTAGGGGACAATCTTACACAAATTGGCCTAGTCCCAAACTAACGTCTAGGCTTGTACTATGGAAAGGTATTATACTACTAGGCAGGCAACAATACAACAATATACTTATTTATGTAGAGAAATACATAATTCAAGACTCGGGGACAAGCACTAGCGCTCGTCACATAAATATTTACCCATACCGGGAATCGAACCCAATACCGCTATAGCTTCGTAGGCAGGGTCACTACCAACTAACCAGGTTCACCTCGCGTCAATTTTTATACACAATTTGTATGAATGTGTCATTTTATATAATTTGTATGAAGGAAGCCGGCGCGTGCGTCTATTTCTGCAGTGTGTCTAGGCCGGCGATGTGGGTCGCGACCAATGCCGCGCGAACTTGATTCGTGACTAGTTCGGGTGGATTCGGTGCTATAGTTGTAATCGGTGCGAACAGCTGTTGTTTTAAAACGATTAGTTTAGTAACATAAGGGGTTAGAGCATCATCAATGGTGGTTAAAGAGCTTATTACACTTTCCTAAATTAGTCACTAACAATAGGGACACCACAATACGTTAGATACGTGTAGAGATATCTTCATCTCATTACAACGTATAGCAGCGTCCCTCTTGTTAGTGACTAATTTAGGAAGGTGTAATAAGCTCTTTAGACTAGTCTGATTTAAACTTTTGAACGATACGGCTGGCTGCGTTTATCATTATTATCCCACGCCGTTACTTAAAGATTCTTAAATTTTCCTCTTTCACACCGAATGATACTTTTTGAATGCAAAATCGCTATAATATTTGAGAAGTTCCCTCGAGTTCTCCAAGATCCTATCATCAGATCCTGACGTACTGAAAATGGGACCAGCTAAAAAGTATACCCATTCAAACAAAAAATAATTCAAATCGGTCCACCGAAAAAAACCCGACATGTCCCCAAAAGATTGTTCATTGTTGTCCCTTTTGTTACCTAAGAAATAAAATTTTCAGTAGCAAAATGGACAATTATATAAATATGTTTTTGGAGACATCGGGAATTGAATTTTTGTCGTCCAGTACACTGAATCGGCACCTAAGAAAGTTATTGAAGTTTGGTAGGTTATTTTTGCTCATTAGTAATTTTATAATATGCCAAAGCCAATAGGTAAACAAATAAGAAATTCGCATTAATATCATAATGACCGGATTAAGATCGTAAAATATAACGTTGGTAGCCGAAATTAGCCATTACGTAGACACCGTGCGAGGGAGAAAATGACAGTTTTTTTCCAGTACTATCTTTAGGCCACAAACGCACTGAGAGCGGAGGCCGCCGCGGCGTTCCCGTACTAAAAAGCGTGCCCAAAGCGTGGCGAAGGCGTTTTTACTATCGGAACGCGCCGCCTCCGCGTTCAGTGCGTTTGCGGCTTTTAATTTCTTTGTATGGTTCTACGGTTGAACTCGATGCTTTGAAAAAATATTGAACGCATTTTAAAGCGGTTATCTCTATTTTTCGTACATGACAAAATTGAAAAATAAGTCCTTAAATAGGGATAATGAATGAAATGGACGCGACCGACGGCGTCGCAACGTGTTTTTGTGATTTAACAGTTAAAACACTGCTTTTCTATAAGTTCTAATGCACATCATCAAATATTATCAGTTATGATCGAATAAATGAGTTACGAATGAATGAGCTACTTTTTTATTTTCGTCGAGTATGCTAGATTTAGATTGTTTTAAAACATTTTAAATTGTTTTTTTTTTATGTTCTTTAATTAAAGTATTGGATTGATTTTGAACTAAACTTTATTGTTTTAATTTTATGAATGACAGTTTTAAGTAGCCGTAATCAAAAACAATTATTTGCCCATTTGCTATAAAATTTTACCAAGTTAGTTATTTTTTACACAAAAAAAAATATATAGAGATGGTAAAAAGTTATTCATACATTTTTAGATGACTTTTACAGCAATAAATTGTATTTTTTTTTCATACCTCTTAGACGTCAGAACGATTCGTGAATATGCGATATTCTAAACCTCTTACAGCAAAATTCACAAAACAGTCGCCGGTTTCAGGTTGATTAATCAAAATAAAATAATTAAAACAAAAAAGAAGCATTCAAATTTGTTAAAGTAAAGTATTTCAACTGTAAAATCACGTAAATCAGCGCTATTCGGCAAAATTTCATATACGGCCTCTTAGTAGATATCGACGCTTGAAAGGCGAAATGGGATAAGCGACATTTTTTGTGATATTGAGTCACATATATCGTTCAAATCAGCAGATATTTCTGATTTGAACGATATATGTAACTCAATATCACAAAAAATGTCGCTTATCCCATTTCGCCTTTCAAGCGTCGAAAGCGTCGAATACTTGAGTGTAACATAAATTGGCGCTTTAAAGCTTAAAATTGTTTTCACAAACTCGTCATGTTTTTATTTTTCTATCCAAAGAAACCCTAAACTATGGGGTAGTCGATAAAAAAATAATACAGCCACACGTTACATGTAAGGGGAACACTAAAAAAAATGGTTTAAAAAAAAATCTACCACTTTGTTGGCGTGACTAATTTGTATATTCATGCCAAATGACAGCTTTCTAGTGCTAAGAGTCTCTGAGCTAGGCTGCGGACGGACAGACATGGCGAAACTATAAGGCTTCCTAGTTTGACTACGGAACCCTAAAAAGGTAAGCGTAGTGATCGGTTTTCTTTCTTAAAGCTTCTTTTGTTTAACTGTCCAAAAAAACTTCTTTGCGTAAGCGAAATCAAATTAGACTTCCAGAAACTTTTTAAAATTCGACTGATTTGAAATTTAAATTCGACTAACGTTTTTCCAACGAATCAACCGTTTAGCGGGAACACGTGCGCGCGCGCCGCCCGTAAACACAGGAAACCATCAAGCCGCGACGTCGTAAACGGGACCATGTAGTTCTGATTCAGTTCTCCATTGGTTCAGTTAACTGCTGGCCGCGGTATTGTGTCTTGTTGCTAGAGATAAGTGATTGATTGGAGATGGACTCGAAGAAGGTAAGTGGAAGTATTGATAGAAGTGATTGTTGTATTTGGTCGCATAATCCTGAGCTTCTGGGCCGCGGACTTCAAAAGACCACCATCATCGGGTGGTCTGTTTGCTCGTTTGCCTTTTCCAAGTTACAATGAAGAACTTGTATATAGAAAAGTATCTATTTAAAGTTATTTCTGCAACTAGCGAAAAAAACACTTATCGAGTCCAATTTTTGCCTAAAAGGTCCCCAAATGTAAAAATCGGCCAAGTGCGAGTCCGACTCGCGCACGAAGGATTCCGTACCATTATCTATACAACATTAGATACTATATTAGTCTGCCTGTTGCCGTTATTAATATCGAGCAAAAAAACTGCAAAAATCACGTAAGTGAATATACAACTAAATATTCTGTGATTATTTCAAGCGTCTACAAACGACAAAAAACTCACGTTTGTTGTATGGGAGACCCCCTTAAATATTGATTTTATTCCGTTTCTAGTATTTGTTGCAATTGCGGCAATGAAAATACATCATCTGTGAAAAAAAAATATTTTTCTATTTTGTCGGTGTTAGTTAAATGTACAACTAAGCCAAATTATAGCTTAGCAAAAGAGTGTCTGAGTTGGACCGCGGACAGACGGACATGGTGAAACTATAAGGGTTCTTTGTTGACTGGAACCCTAAAAAACAACTTAATACCATCCTGTTAACAGTCTATCAATCATATCATAAAATAAAGGAAGTATTTAAATTAACCAGTTTGATTGCATTGCACCCAAATTTCTAATTTAATTATTAACTGTTTTACTTGAATCATTCAGCGCCGTAACCTCCACATCGGGTCGAGTATGTAAGCAAAAACTAATTTGTTAACATAATGTTAACACGCATCAGTCGTTCAAGAACGGAACATGATAATGCAGTAGATATTATGTAGTGATTGCTTAACCAGATAATTGTTTAGGTTTTTGAATGTTGCTTTAATACTTCAACGTCATGCGTGACCTTCCTTCGGGGTGCTAGACGTTGGGGGAGGTGAGGCAATGAAGGTCCTAGAGCTGTCCTTCCGCGCTACATACGGTCAAGGACTTTAATTCAGGGATCGGCCCGCTATCCCATTCAAGGGGCTCGAATGAGATTTTATAAGGGTTTTACTTAGAAAAGCCGTACCGCTTAAAAGTCGATCGATTTGCTTTTAAATTCCGCTATCCTATTCAAGGGGTTTCGGATGGGTTTTATAAGTCTTTTACGTGGAAAAGCCGTTCGATATGCTTTTTAAAGCGCTCTTTATAAGGGTTATCTGGGATTTAGTTGTTAAGGTTTCCCTTATAGTGAATGGTTAGTTTAACAATTAACTTAGTCATATATTTCGTTCCAAGAGGTTATTCTTTTAGTGGAGTATTCTATTGAGAGGTTAGTCTTTCAAAGGCTTTTATCGGTGAATGGGTGGGCGGGTCCCTGCTTGGAACCGTTGTAATGATGGCGTTAATCATTAATTTTGGGTTTCTTTCATGTGGTTTGACGCTGTCATTATGACAAGGTTCCATAGTGGCATAACAATAAAAAGTACTTGACGTACATGCCTTCACGCCTGTCACCCAATGGGGTAGACAATAAAAACCGGTCAAGTGGGAGTCGGACTCACGCACCGAGGGTTCCGCACAAACGTTTAAGAATGTAATATTGTGTTGCGGGACAAACTTGACTTTGCCATTGTAAATTGTTGTCTCCATACATCGACATAGGTTGCGATTAGTTTACCAACTGCAAATAAGTTTGCAATCGCATTTTTTTTTTGATGGAGCAACAGTTTAACTATTCTCGGTTTTTCCCTTTTCTTGTGCTGTAAGACCTTCTTGCGAAATTTCAGGATTCTAGGTGTATGGGAAGTACCCTATAAATTGGATTCACTTGAGAATGTCGAAATGTACGTTTTTTGCGGCATAAACGGCCGTAACTTTTCTTTACGTTAACTTAGGTTTGATTTTTTCACAGCTTCAACGAACTATAGACCTTGGTATAAGATTTAAATTTTATCTCGATACGTCCACGCTTTTCCAAGATAAAAGGATCTTGACAGACAGACGGCCGGACAGACGATAAAGGATCTCGACAGGCAGACGGACGGACGGACAACAAAGTGATTCTATAAGGGTTCCGTTTTTTCCTTTTGAGGTACGGAAGCCTAAAAAAACAATGAAGAATTAATAATGGTAAAGATTGGTAGAATAGATAGTCCGAATTTAAGTCTGCAGAGAATATGGAACGCCAGGTACACCGGTCCAAACATATCTCTTTCGCTTCCTCTACAATCATCAACCTCTTCATGCACGGACGTCGCGAATTTGATCACTGTATGTGCGTCTAGGGAAACTATCAATATCCCCACTTAGTTACGCTGATCATACCTCTTTCATAACTCGTCCTTCATGTATCCTTTCTAAATGTCCAAACATCTTAGCATACCCTTTTCGGTCTTTGTCACAGCATCTTCTTTTAATCAACGTCGTTCTCAGATCTCACTATTTCTTACACTTCATCCTAACCCATGCATACTTCTCAGAGTTTTAATTTCAACAGAATTAGTCCTGCTTTAATTCTTCTTTCGCCATTTCCATAATTCAGTACCAACCATACATCTTTAAACACAGTAGAATAAACGTCGTTAGACAGGTTACATTCCAAAAACAAGTCAAACAAGGGTGATGTTCCTTTTTGAATAAAACGTACTTCGTTTGTGGCATCTGTTACCAATAACTGTCTCAATAGAAAGAACATAACAGATAAAGCATTCCTTTAATAAACTGCGGCAAAGGTAAACTTTAGTTCAACGCAAAGTTCACATGCAAAAATAACGCGGCTAGATTGTAGTGAATGAAATTCTTTACCAGTTATTTTTACTCGCAGTATAAATACGTGTTGCAAACGATATGGACAAGTTCTCGGCGAATACAAGTATAAAATTCCGAGTGAAGTTGGTTCTTAACACTGAACACTATTTTACAATCGACCAAGTTACGTTAAGAAGGCGGCACTAAGTCCAGAGTTCTCGGGTGCGCCTCAACCAGAGTGAGAACCGGGCGCTGCTGTTGTTGCTGCGCACGCGCCACGTCCATCGCCAACGCAGTGCGCTGACCAAGATCTCGGTCCGTCTGGTATAGCAGCTCTAGAGTACGCTTCTGTACGATACCTTCGCAATCAATTAGAGCCGAAGCTATATTCAAGGCCAGCCTGCTTCTCTGCCCTTCAGTAACAACAAATGTGTTGTAGAAATCAGCAGACTGTTGCAGATCTATGGAGTTTCTATCATACAACAGTATTGACTGCTTAGGTCTCGCCACATCCACGTACGGCACAGGCCCGTTGTATGAGTTCTGGTAGTAATTTGGAGCGTCTTTCATATTATCCCTAACAGGAGGAACACCATCACGGGTGTAAAGCTTGGTAGGGTTTCTCGGTAAATTCACTTCTATTTTGTTGTGATTGACTCCCAGGCGGTAGTTTTGCGTATCTTGATAAGCGAATCTTCGCGCTTGGAACATCATGTCTGGAGGTCCGGGAATGCCTGGGACCAGGTTACCAGGGTTGAAGGCAGCCTGCTCTACGTCTTTAAAGAAGTTCTCCGGATTTCTATTCAGGACTAAGCGACCAATAGGCACTGTGTGGTACGTTCCATTCTTCCACAATGCAGTCACATCGAAGGGATTATAGTTGAGCTTTTTAAGGTCGTGCTTTGGTATAACGTCCATTTCCAGTTTCCAAGTAGGGAAATTGCGTGTAGCTATTGCGTTGTAAAGATCTCTTCGGGAGTAGTCTGGGTCTAAAGCCCTGAGGGCAGAGGCAGCAGCTGTGGTAAGTAACTCTACACCTTGTTCAGTGCGGAAGTTGAATCTCACGAAGTAACTATCGCCATGCTTATTATTCAGTTCAAATGCATGAATAGGGAATGAATCCATCTTTCTATAGCCGTTGGGGATACCGAAATCAGAAAATATCCATAACACATTATGAAGAAGTTGAGGGTTTAGTGATAAAAAGTCGAAGCGCATGTTAGAATCGTAGAGATTAGTTTTGGGATTTCTTTTAAAAGCATGTACTACGTCAGAAAACAGATTTGGGTCCCTGTAGAGATAAACTGGATTAGATAAACCCAATAGATCTAAGTTGCCCTCGTTTGTATAGAATTTAACGACTAAGGCGTTGGTTTCTCGTACCAAATCGCTCCCACCTAAGTTTTGAACTTGGACTGAGAATCGGCTGACAACCGGGGTCTTCTTTCCGACTCCATTGAACACGTCTGCTTTGGTGTACTTGGAGACATCGTTGGTGACTTCGAAGTAGCCGAATGCGCCAGCTGCCTTGGTGTGAACGACGCGCTCTGGGATCCTCTCCTGGTCAATGCTCGACTGAAGGTCGAAGAAGTAAGGATTGTTGAAGACGTTGGTATTAAGTGAGACAGACTCTCGCACTTCGATCGGTTTTCCGGCGCTTGTGGTGAGGACGCCCACGGGTTCCTGAAATTATAAATGTTGATGTATTACATCTAAACGATGAATAATTCGTGATGCACTGCTTCGATTGCGAATACTTCTTATTAGTGACGAAACTGAGAACGTCAAGAGTAGTGGGAGGAAGTTGCTCATCCGGCTTTAAAGTAGGTAGGCAGATAATTCGAAATCAGTAAGGACCTTTTAATAGACGTTTTCACTAACTTCTCATCATTCAAGGTCATTACTATTTATTATACATGAAATTGAGAGGGTTTGGTATTGATGCTCCGTGGTGTGCGTGGCGTTTAACGGTAATGTCTAGGGAACTATTCAATATTACGGAATAAAAATGTCCAACAACCTCTAAAACTAATATCCAAACGTCATAAACTTTCACATTTATTATATTAGTGGGATTAGAAAGAGGCTGCTTATGCTGCTAATCAAGATGGCTTTGTGTTTCCGCACGAAGAACGTGAGATGGGAATAGTTTGCGCCCTCCTCGGTGGCAGCGTCAAAGTCAAATAATTGCTTTTTACTATCGAACCCTTAATGAAACCAAAAAAAAAATTACTATAATAAAAACTAGTGTGTACATCGTTAAATACTAGTGTTTCGAATATAAGTAAATAAAAATTTGGCGTGCTTTTGAAACAAACCTCTATAAGCATGTTTTTTTCAGAACACTCAATAAAATAATTTTGTCAATTTATAGATTCCGGTTGATCAAACTAAAACACTTAATGCGTGTTTTTAAATGACCTTTTCTTGGAAGAAAGAATGTAGGAGTGTTTTGTTTTGCTTATTTCAGTTGATAATTATTACTCACTGGATGTTCTAGCCTGAAATCCTCCAGTTCTCTCGTAGCGGGATCTAGTTGGGTCTCATTATCGTACGAATACCCGGAGGCATGTTTTAATAAGAAAAAACAAAGAACACACCCGACTAGCCGGAGCATGGCTAATATTTTAAAGAAGCGAGTCGCATTGCATGCTATTTATATTCTGGAAATGCAACATAAATGCCTGAAACAAGCTGAGCAAACTTTAATTATCATTGTGATTAAAGTTAGAACTTGCGTGTACGCATGCATGTTGAAGGATGTGCATTTTATCGATTAAAAAGGTTGTAGGTACATGCGAATAATGCACCACATTCCTTGTTTTTTTTTCATCAAGATGTGGGACTACGTAACAGCAATGCAAAACAAAACATAGGTAAAATTCTTCTTTTAAAATGTTAGGTAAAAGGTCAGTCCAACTAAAGTCTGCCTCTTACAATATTTTTAACCAAAAGCAAACTTCAGTTGTACTGACCTTACACCTAGTAGGTAACATTTTAAAAGAAGTTATCTCTTGCAGATTTGAACGCGATTTCTTGTTTTTTTTAATATTTGTACTTTTTAGTGATCATAATTATGCTGTTATGTCGTCCCACATCTCAATGAAGAAGACACAAGCAATGGCGCGGGAAAGTCATACTATGAGTATGACTTGGTCCATTGCAATAATATATGCTTTGTCTTAGTCGCTAGAATTTCTTAATCGAGATATCTTGTCACCACCCTAACAATAGGTACCGTTGAGGAGTACCTGTGGTCATCTGCGGTCTTCATCACCAGTTTCACTTCACCAAATGATACTTTTTGAATGCAAACATGCTGAACATTTTTTTTTTCCATATGGTCCAGTGGCCTTTGAGTAATTGAGGATCATACAAAAAAAAACCATCCCCACTTTACGGGTAGAGAGGTAAACAAACTTAAACCGGCCAAGTGCGAGTCGGACTCGCGCACAAAGGGTTCCGTACCATTATCTATACGACATTAGATACTATATTATAAAAAAATCACGTTTGTTTTATGGAAGCCCCCCTTAAATATTTATTTTATTCTGTTTTTAGTATTTTTTGTTATAGCGGCAACAGAAATATATCATTTGTGAAAATGTAAACTATCTAGCTATCACGGTTCATGAGATACAGCCTAGAGACAGACAGACAGACGGACAGCGGAGTCTTAGTAATAGGGTCTCGTTTTTATCGTTTGTGTACGGAACACATTAAGAGGCCGTACACGAAATTTTGCCGATTTCGCTGATTTTCGTGATTTTACAGACGTGATAATTACTGTTGAAATACTTTACTTCTACAAATTTTAATGCGCAACACGAAAGGTAATTTCGATTTTCAACGAATGTATGAAATACTTTTTTGTTTTTATTGTTTAGTTTTGATTAAGCGACCTGAAACCGGCGACTGTTTCGTGAGTTTTGCTGTAAGAGGTTTAGAATATCGCATATTCACGAATTGTTTTGTCTTAAAGGTGTGAAAACATAGCAATTGATTGCTGTAAAAGTTGTCTAAAAAATGTATGAATTACTTTATACCACCTTTATATATATTTTTTTGTAAAAAAATTATGAACTTGGTAAAACTTTATAGAAAATGGACAAAAAATAGTTTTAAATTTGTGCTTCTTAAAAACACTCGTTCATAAAATTAAAATAACAGTAATAAACTTCAGTTCAAAATCAATCCATTACCAAATGCATCCAAAAATTAAAAATTAAATAGCAATATATAATGTTTTAAAATAACCTAAATCCCGAATTTTAATTCTCGACAAAGATAAAAAAGTAGCTCATTAATTCGTAACTCATTTATTCGATCATAACTGAAATGATATATCATGATGTGCATTAAAACTTATAGAAAAACAGTATTTAAACTGTAAAATCACGAAAATAAGCAAAACAGGCAAAATTTCGTATACGGCCTCTTAACCACCCGCCAAGCAACAGTGTTCGCATTGTTGTGTTCCGGTGTGGGGATAAGACAACCGGTGAAATTACTAGCGTAGAGGCATTCCGTCTTAGTCCTCAGGGTTGGCAACGCATTTGAGGTCTTAGGATTATAGTCTTGAGAATTCAAATGTCTATGGGTCTCAGATTCCACTTACCATCAGGTGGCCTGAGTGCTCGTGTGCCTTCTCCTTAACATAAAAAAAAAAACATTAAATCATAAACAATGACTAGGAGACAAATAATGACTCTATGTCCAAAGCCAATAACTAGACCTACCGCCAAACAGCAGTGTCCGCATTTTTGTGTTCCGGTGAAATAACTAGCATAGAGGCATTCCATCTTAGTCCTCAGGGTTGGCAATGCATTTGCAGTCTTAGGATTGCAGTCTTGTGAATGCGAATGTCTATGGGCACAGTTTCCACTTACCATCAGGTGGCCTGTGTTGTCGTTTGCCGTCTCAATACCATAAAAAAAAAAACTAGAACTGAACAACCAGGGCTCGGAACCGGTTTGAAAAATACCGGTTGGCACCGGTTAATTTCTATTTTGACCGAACTTTTTTACGGAACGCGAACGTTTTGAGAACTTAATTTTAACCTTGTGGCTTGGCGGGTGGTTGATGGATAAGATTGGTGGTAGCGATCCGGACGGACCCTGCACAGGGTCCTACCACCACTAAAACCTTATTGACCTTACATCTCGAATTATTTATATTTGAGCTAGTTTTATTAAGTATTTATTGATTGAAAAGAATGGCCTTCTTTTGGAGTTTCTAGCGCTTCTCCGCAAGTCCGAAGTGAGTAGGTTCACTCCATATTACCGACGCGTAAAAAAGCCCTCGTGTGGCCAATGTACTAAATAAATATTTTGAGTTTTGTTATAAGTCTATATGAAGGGTACACGGAAAGAATATTATTGTCTATCCACTCTAAAGTGTCATTCTATGGAACTTGCTAACTATGTAAACAAGTCGCCATACTAAAATTGACATTAGATGTCAATTTCAATATATTGTTTGTTTACATAGTTAGCAAGTTCCATAGAATTACAGTATAGTGTTTAGTCACCTTAGTTACTTTTTGAGTTATCGCGATTTGTAAGTAACAACAGGAACTATTTACATACATACATACATAACATCACGCCTTTATTCCCAGAGTGGGGTAGGCAGAGCTACAAGATTACCAACAACTCTAAAAAACTTGTTGATAATTCTGTAACCACATTTGTAAACGGGACGGAGATATGTAACTGCGATAGCGCTGTCCTTTTCATTGCCTGAAACTAAAGCAAGATTTAGATTTAGATAGAATAGTAGTTCGTCTTCGGCCCTTTAGGAGCCTCTGTTTTTTTTCATTAATTTATTACAAATGAAAAAACGCTTTATACTTACACGCAACCAAACGCGGCGACGGCTCGGCTCCAAATAAGCCGAGTTGTCCATTAGTTCGACAATATTGGAGACAGGGGAAAGGAAAAAACCTTCTATTTGTGAGTTATTTAACCTTTGTGATTTCAAAATAGTACATTTTCCTAATAGCTTCGAAAAGGACGGTTCTCAACTCGGTTGTATGACTTTAGTGTTTGTTACTTAAGATTTCCAGATCTCTGATAAAATTTGCACGTTGATTTTGAGAGTGACACTAAACTAAAAACAAAGCCATTTAAATAGTGTCATTATTGCGATTAAAAATAATTTATTTTGAATGACATAATTTTTTGCATAGTGTCACTCTCAAAATTAACATAATTATAATACATACATACATACATAACATCACGCCTTAAATCCCGGATTGGGGTAGGCAGAGCTACAGAAATACCAACAAATCTAAAAAGACTTGTTAATAATTCTGTAACCACATTTTGCAGAAGTAGGCTAAGATGTTTATAAATATAATAAATTAGTAAAATTGGACGCGCTGTTACGCAATAATGCGTCAATCGTTAACTATTTAGCAATAAAGTGTCAACCCTCAGTGAGATAATTCTGGGTTGACATTAAATAATTGTGGGATAACGCATTTTTGCGTAACCGCGTCTTAATATAAATCGATTGGCGGAGACAATAAGACATCGGGTATCTTAACTTCGCTTTATTTTATTCAATTCAAAGTTAGATCTATAGCTGCAAACGCACTGAGAGCGGTGGCGGCCCGTTCCCAAACTGACAAGCGTTCCAAAAGCGAGGCGAATGCGGATTTAGTTTGGGAACGCGCCGCCTTCGCCCTCAGTGCGTGTGGGGCTATACACGCAAACTTACACGGTACAGAAAATAATAATAATAAATCGCAGGACATTGTCACACAAATTGACCTAGTCCCAAACTAAGCTCTAGGCTGGTCCTATGGGTACTAGACAACGATAAACTTACTTATATATAGGAATATATACTTAAATACATAGAAAACATCCAAGACTCAGGAACAAATATTCGTGCTCATCACACAAATATCTGCCCTTACCGGGATTTTAACCCAGGACCCCTAGCTTCGAAGGCAGGGTCACTACCAACTAGGCTAGCGTGTCGTCAATTAAATAACACTTTGTAAAATATCTATAAATGTCGCAAGATCGCGACCAAATAAACAAATAAAAGCCAAAGCAATATGTTTTTCTAATTTTATCAACAATACCTTTACGTAAGCGTACATTTTCAAAGAGAATGTGCCTCATTATATCGTGCGTGGTGCTACGCCCAGGGTCCGGGGACCGTTGGACTCCTGGATAACCCTGAGGACTGGTTGCAAAGCTGCCTGCTGCACCCGCGCAACCTCCAGCGCCACTACGACGCGTGTCCCCAGGTCTGCGTCCACCAAAAAAAGAATCCTCAGAACATTCCTCTGCGTAACCTCTACGGCGCCCACAAGGATTTGCGCTATGTTCGCGGCCAACCTGTCCCTGTGACCTTCATCCTTCACAAAAGTATTGTAGAAATCAGCAGGCGGTTGCAAATCCACCGCATTCCTATCATATATCAGTACAAACTCCTTGGGTCTTGCAGAATCCACGTACGGGACTGGCCCGTTGTACGAGTTCTGATAGTAGTTCGGCGCATCCTTCATGTTGTCTTCTGTAGGAGGGACGCCGTCGCGGCTGTAATGTTTGCAGAACTTCGGACTATTGACCGGTATCTTGTTATGATTGATCCCCAAACGGTAAGTTTGTGTGTTACGGTAAGCCATCCTACGCGCCCTGAACATCAAATCACGTGGTCCAGGAATGCCAGGAACTAAGTTGCCAGGGTTAAAAGCAGCTTGCTCTATGTCTTTGAATGCGTTATCCGGATTTTTATTAAGAACCAAACGTCCAATAGGCACGGTGATATATGTTCCGTTCTCCCAATATCTTGTCACATCAAAAGGATTATAATTCAGATTCTTAATGTCATCTTTCGCTATCACGTCCATTTCCAGTTTCCAGGCGGGGAAGTTTCCTGTAGCTATTGCGTTATAGAGGTCTCTCGTAGAGTAATCCTGATCTAAAGCTCTCAAGGCAATCGCAGCCTCTGTCGTGAGTGACTCCACTCCTTGTTCAGTCCTAAAGTTGAATCTTACATAGTATATATCACCATCTTTATTATTCAATTCATACGTATGAATTGGAAATGCATCCATCTTTCTGTAGCCATTCGGAATACCGAAGTCAGAAAACAACCATAGAAGCATGTGAATGGTATCAGGAACGAGCGAAAAGAATTCCAAGAAGGAAGTTCTATCGAAGAGGTTGGTTTTGGGGTTTCTTTTAATGGTGTGTGCTGTAGTTAAGAATCCAGCTGGGTCTCTATAAATAAAAACTGGGAAGTTGAATCCTAGGAAATCTAAGTTGCCCTCGTTTGTGTAGAATTTGACAACCATGGCTCCGGCTTCCCGAACTAGCTCGACGCCGCCCAAGTTCTGGTTGCTGACTGAAAATCGAACGACAGTTTTGGTTCGCTTCCCTATTCCGTTGAACACGTCTGCTTCGGTGTACTTGGAGACATCGTTGGTGACTTCGAAGTAGCCGAAAGCGCCAGTTCCCTTGGCGTGGACGACGCGCTCTGGGATCCTCTCGTGGTCTGCGCTAAACACATAATCGTGGAACAATGGGTTGTTGAACACTTCCCTGTTGAACCCGGTGGACTCTCTCACTTCTACCGGCTTCCCTGCTAGGGTTGTCTGCACGCCTATTGGTTCCTGAAATGTTATTGTTTTTAAATCGATTTTAAAAAAGAAGGATCCATACGAGACTTTCCCACCACAAAAATATGTTACTAGGGTACAATAAATACAATGTATATTGCCATGCCATGTGTAATATCATGTCGGTACAAGTAAGGAAATATTGACTAGGATGATATGATGACACGGAATGGCAAATTGTTCCTTTTTGGTAGGGGCGATGTTTTTGACAAACCAGGCATAATGCATTTGTTTACCTAACATTATAATGAATAGTATTTAATGATATTCAGTAAAAAAATGTCACATCTTTTAATGCAAATAAGAACTTCTAATCATACAACGATCTTTTAAAAAAATATGACTTTTCTAACTTTTAGAAAGCCAAATTGTTCTAACACGCTGCTTTTCTCAGTCTACAGTCAGTCAGTTAGTTAGTTTAGTTGCGTGTGTGGCGTGTTAAAGCAGTGTGTGTGCGTCTACGCAGTTAGTACATGACAATACCAGCAATAATATATTATCCAAAATTGCACTAAAAAGTATCTGCCTCGTTCTCTGCCTCTAGTAATACTTTCAGATATTTAGAGCGTTTACTTACCTATCTGAAACACTAAAAACGTTTGCCTGCTGTTTCTTTCGTCCGAATTTTCATAAACAGCGGGCAAACGTCTATTTCTACCTATACATACGTAAGATTGTGTGATTACAAATACAATCTAAAATAAGTCATAACTTTTTAGTAATAAGGATAAGTCTTCAATTGACAAAACTATATTGGAAAATTACGTTAAAATCTCAGTAATTCCTCTCACTCCATTTTACCGAGTAGTTCTTTACTTACTGGATGTATTATTTGAAAATCCAACAGTTGTCGAGAAGCAGGGTCCAAAGTATCGTTAGCAAGATACTGGATCCCATAGGCATTTTTCAATGTAAGAATGAAAAGCACACACCGAACTATTCGACCCATGTCTGGAGTCATCGGAAACTGATTGTTATTTGGCTTAGCCTCATCTCTTATCATATACAATAGGGTAATTATTTTATATAGGCGTTCAGATTCGTTAGCAGTTTGCGTGTAAACGAATTACTTTGTATTTAGGGTTCACTTATCTACGGTTTCTAAGGCTTACGCCATACTGGAGGGCCCACGCTTATTAACAAATTGGGTGCAAAAGGATTAGTCTTTTGGATTCGGGTGATTTCGATTCAACTCGCATAAAAGTGTATTGGGAGCAAGTGAGAGAGAAGTACTAACGTTTTAAGAGTTATTGTAATTGAATTTAAGTTTATAGTACCGCTCGGTCGCTAATCTATCTATCTATACATATAATAAAGCTGAAGAGAGTCTAAAGTCTAAATATGGAAGATATTCGAAAAAGTTCGCTGGTGATACTTAAAATCAATAACAGAACACGTTCCACGGATGAATTTCCAAACATCCTTTCTTTGTGTACCTCTAGGATATCCAAGGAATATTCCCCGCAAATTTTAAGTCCCTCGGTGGTGTTTCCCTATACAAACTTACACCCCCTCAGGGAATGAATTTTCAAAAATCGTTTTTTAGTGCACCCGAACTTTTAAGAACATAATTATGTGCCAAATTTGCAATCTCTAGATCCAGCGGTTTGGGCTGAGTGTGGATATGCCAGTCAGTCACCCAGTCAGTTTCTTCTTTTATATATTTAGATTAATAAAGGTATCCTTGTGGACTTACAGTTCATATCAAGATGCCCAACAAAATACATAATTGCAAAAGTTACACTAAATAAAACTATGAATGAAGTAAATTTATATGGACAACAACAACATTATCAACTATTTTTACAGTGAAGTGCATTAGTAAAGTATTCTATGGTACCGTTGTGAATCGACCAGCTGTCGGCAAACATCGGTATCCTGGGTCTATGCTAGCTCGGTAATTAATGCCACGGCTCTGGTGATAGGAGTATTGTTCCCTTGTAGGGTGCGCGCTCTATGTGGGATGACGAAAAGGTTGCGCACTCGTCGCCCACTGCGGCCCACCACTTGTATATTCCGGCACGAATAGATTCAGTTTTTCCTGGACATAAGCATTGTTGATTTTGTGTCGTACGATCAGACCAAAGTGGGTGATTTATCGTGTACAGTTAAGTCTGTCTGCTTTACATTGGGCGTTTAAAAAAAAAACACCCGTTTAAGTTTTTATTCAGTTGTGAAAAAAAAGTCGCACGTTAGGAGGGACCGTCATTCTGAAAAAAAAATGAGTTCCTGATATGTACCAAAAAGATGTATGGAATTGTCCGTTTTGTTACCAACCGGACAATTCAATACTTATTTTTGGGTAACGTGTATTTTTTTCGCAAAGCTGAAGTAAAAGTAAATCAGGTTGCAATTTTATTGAAACTCCCCAATTACGATGCACTAAAAAAACTTGGATGCCTTTTCACTAGCTTCCGAAACGAAATTGAGAAAAAGCGATTGATATAAGATAACGTAACTGTGAACTTCGATTTTTGAACCCCCTCAGTTTATTTGTGGTTAAAATGTTGCTTATTCCTTTAGAAGATTTACGCATATTTAAACGATCAGCAGTTCGCACGAAGGGAAGTTGCAGCATTAATTTTATTATCTAATTCAGTTCTAATGATTGACGGGTTAAATACCGTAATGGTTTGCTAGGTGCGGATTGTGAGTCAAAGAAGAACTTTATTATACCTACTCGTAAGTTCTGCTGTAACGCCTCATCCTCTACATAGTTTCGTAGTACTTATTACCAACTAATCGTTTAAGGGTTCTACATAATATATTTTTTGAAAAAGTGGGAGGAAAACTTTCCTTTGCGTTTTACCGTTAATACCTCTTTATTTATACTGTATTGAAGCGAGCATCGAAATACCAAGGTCTTGTTTGGGTACTTACCGCCGCGACATGCTTACGCGTTTCTTCAAAGCTATGTTATTTTGTGGTAAAACACCCTTGAATCGAGACGTTCTACAAGTTTCTGCAAAATTCTAATCTCTATTTAAGTACTAAAAATCGATTAAGTATCACAATGTTCATTTTAAAATGTTGTACAATTAAAGAGGCCGTGTACGAAATTTTGGCGGTTTTGCTTCTTTTCGTAATTTTACAGTTAAAATACTGCTTTTCTATAAGTTTTAATGCACTCATTTCAGTTATGATCGGATAAATGAGTTACGAATGAATGAGCAGATTTTTTATTTTTGTCGAGTATTGTAATGCGAGTTTTAGGTTGTTTTAAAACATTATATATTGCAATTTTTTTAATTTTTTGGTACGTTATTAAGGCAGTGGATTTTATGAACGAGAGTTTGCCGGTTTTCTATAAATTTTTACCAAGGTGATTATTTTTAGACACAAAAAAATATATAGAGGTGGTAAAAAGTTATTCATACATTTTTAGACGACTTTTACAAAAATCTGCGAAATTGGCAAAACTTCGTGTACGGCCCCTTAAAGAACGTGGTTATGCAAACTTAACTAAAGGATAACGATCAAAGATTATAAATATTTAAAGATTATAGTAACCTGAGAGTACATTTAAACTTGTTTAACTTTGTTATTTTTCTTGCACAAGGTGGTTATTATGACCTAGCTATGCAGTTCATTTTACGGTGAGCGTAAAGGACAGAGCTATGGCAGTTATATAGCTCTGTCCTTCTCTCTGAGCGTAAACAGAACTGCATAGTTATGTCACAATAACCCCCCTCTTCTCATGTAGGTAGGTAAATAAATATGTAATTTGTTCGATTAATAAATTTTGAACCAGTTCCATTAATGGAATGGGCTGAAATTTGAACCACATCTGTAAACCCGATGACAATGCAATATAATGGTATCAAAGAGTTGAGGTGAGAAGAAAGGTGCCGACAGGATCTCCCCTATATTTAACGTACCACCACCATGTTCGGACTTATTAGTTAGGTCTTGAAAGGCAGATATCGACATCGACTGCAACAAAAAAGTTAATCGGCAGCAAAAGCTTGTCCAAAAAATGCAATTTTAATCAACACCCAACATCTAAAGAGTCATGTTTTTTTAACAAACGTAGTTATGGAAACTTTAGAAAGAATAACGATTAAAGATTATAAATAATGATTAGATAACAGCCTGAAACTACATTTAAACCGTCTGCATTCGAATTTATAACATTACCCACCCACATCTAAAAGGTCATGTTTTTTCCAACAGCCCCCACCAATCCCTGGTATGCGGCCACCGCTGGGCTCCCCGGGTGGACCCGTGGCGGCCCCCAAGTCCTCAATGGGCTTCGTCATGCCCATCTACACCATCTGCATCATCGTGTTCTTTGTCTACACCCTCAGCAAGGTAAACAGCTTCTAATTATTCAATCATCTTCATCAATTAGTATTTTTTCTTCTTTTTGAGAAGATCATTCTTAAAACAACGTTAGGTACATTGTTGATTGAAGTTTTATCGATATGAGAGCCATTTTCACAGCTTTATGAGGAGAAGTTTAAATAAGTGGGAATTGTCAAAGAATGATTTATGATTAGCATTTCATTTAGAATAAATAGTGTGTTGGTATGGTGGGGTCTATAATTTTAACAGTAAAATGACCGATTAGTCCTTAAAAAGTTGTTCCATGTTGTTCGTTTTGTTCCTAAAATAAAATTGGCAAATTTCTCGATTACAGTAACACATAATTTTGGAGATATTTCAGGACTTCTCGTTAACAATATTTGAATTTATTAACAACTAGCTGTTGTCCGCGACTCCGTTCGCGTTGAAAAATAAAACACAGCCTATGACACTCACAAATTACGTGGCGTTCTATTGATAAAAGATAATCGGTTCAGTAGATCCAGAGAGTTTACCCCCTACAACTTCATAAACTCTCAAACTTTACCTCCTTATAATATTTTACTTAGTCCGGTGTTGAAATATGTTACGCTGTCAAAACTTGCAGTGTTACTTTTCAGATCCTGTTCAAGAGAACTGGCTCGATCCCGTACGAGCACGTAGCTCCTGACCCTCAGTTCCGCAGACGGGTGTTCAGGGACGACTCCAGGTCCTCGCCTGATACAAAACTGGGTAAGTTACCAACTGTGCCCCCTAAAACTTGTGTTGTTTTGCTAACTTCTACTCTCATAATCAAGAAGAATATAGTCATAATCAAGAACTGTCAGAACGGAACAGAGATTGACTTCGTTGCTGGTCTGCCCAAGAGTGGACTCCTTGGTTAACTCCTGACTCTGGAAAGGGTTTCAACTGATGACAACGAGTAAAACATCCATCGCAGCAGGGAATTACGGTTCGCATTTTTATGTTGCATCGGGAGAATTTGGATTACTGGTAGGCCAATGAGAATACTACCTAAAGCGGAACAATTTTCTTCATTTGCCTCTCTCTCTTGTTTGTATAGATACACTAGAAATGGTAATTGACGTATTCCTTTACTCATTCCTGTTTTGCTCTTTTCGCAGAGCAAAAAGAATGCGTCAAATTCCAATTTGGTTTCTTAATTGTGTTAATGTAGCTTCGTTGATCTTTAAAAGATGCTTAGTACCAGGTAACAATAATGTTTATTACTATACATTGATACCCAATACTCACAATATAATTTCTAAATCAAATGTTACAAACCGCCATTGTTGAGTTTTTCTTATCACTACGTCTCTTTCACACGCAGGACCTAAAGAAAGGGACGCAAGTAAGTACGGCTCGTTTATTTTTTTAATTGGCACTACGCAGTCACAAACAGGAAAACAGGACTTTGTTGATTATCGGAGAGCTAATTAGTTGGTTTTAAAAATAGGTTAGCAGACATTTAGTTCAAATTTTAACGGACGTTTTAATTAGGCCATTCATGTTAGCGATTACGCAGAAATACAATCAAATACGTACAAAGTTTTGTGATAACTGAGGTTTTAAAAATAAACAAAGGAGTAAATCTATCGATTTAATCTTTTGGGTCGACAATGTTTACAGTCGAAATTAAAATGTGATTATCTGAACCTAATACATAGCAGGCTGGTATTGATGTCAATATCTCTAATAATCAGTCTCTTTAGTGTAACAGTCAAACAAATGTTTTTTTAATGGGAATGTTGTATATCAACATCAACCTCAATAACTCGTTTGTCAATTTATAACATCACAGATAAGTAAGAAAAAACTGGCTAGCTTTCAAGTTATGTAAAAATGTTTAAGGAAGAATATCCATACTATTGAACCCTTAAATGCATGGTTAAAATTTTTACTCTATAAAATTGCATTCCTTGCAATAGAGTGCTGGTTAAAGGTGATATTTTTGACTTATTTGTTGCGTAGTATGTATCCTACATCATGCATTTAAGGGTTAAATTCCTTTGGTCTCAAATCAACTCCAAAAGAGACAATACTGAGAAGAAACTTCATAAACTGATGGAGATGATTGCGTCAATGATAAAGTATAACACAACAGGGGACGTGGAATTGGAGGCACTCCGAGCTCGCCTCGAGGAGACAGAGCGTGCCATGCAAAGGATCGTCGGACAACTCGCGAAGCGCGACGCGGTACTGGGCTTTTCCCTTTGACATGTAGGATGATGGACCGTTCAGCGTTTTTGCATCGCATCTGAAAAGATACGGTTCGAGAATTTTGAAGCTGTATCCAAAATAGCGGCAATATTTTTCTTCTTCTTTTTTAAGGGTTTACTTTGCGATGGTGGCACTGATTGGTTAAAATTCTTCTTCCGCCGCGTCCTGCAGACCAATATCTTGTTTGTCACGGCGCAGTATACCTTTCACTAATATTCTCGTCAATACCAACAAAAAATAGACCGGTCGACAACTAAAATAAAGGTCTACAAACTGTTCTCTACAGAATTTTCGGACCGCTTTCTAACGATCTTGGATCAGATGCAATGCAGAACCCCTTTTTTTCGCTACACAAATCGAGGAAACGTCCAGAGGCAATTGAGCATTTTTTTAATCATCCTACATTTTAAAGAGTTGGGTGGGGAGTTGGCTGGTAAACAATATCAATGCGGAATACATTTGCAAGTCTTTTTGGGTTCTGGGCAACCTTTAGTGTATAGCATTTTTTTAATCCAATATTATACAAAAAATTAAGACATTGGATGCAATTATATGTGCAAAAATCTTTAAAAAATATATTGGACTGCTTCGTATAGGAAAACGTGAAAATATAGTAAGACGTCTTTCATTTTATATCAGTGCTATATCACCAGCCAGCCCAACACTTCCCATCGGTTGAAGCGTGATAGGTGCTTGCGGCATGGTGACGGTTGCGTCCTTAGCTCCTAGGTCTCGACCAAACTTAATGCATCCAGACGATTCGACCTCATTCTGTAGCCGTAGTCCTCTGCTTGTTCCACTTAATACACTAAAGTCCTTTAGCTGATCTAGTTTGTGGATATCTTTACTGGGATATCGACTGGATTTTGTTTTGTTAGCATTAGCAAGACTTGTGTGTTTTGTTGCAATATTTACCGTTGCATCTTTATTGAATTGATAATTGAATTTGATTTTTTTAAAGTGTGGAAGAAGTATGAGAATTTAATTTCGGTCCATCTTAATCTGTCATCACAATGATGTAATCAATTATCGTACTGAAAATGAGTCTGACGGTTCGACTAATAGCACTTGCAAAGTATTTATGAAAGTTTGAATATAGACTGTCTAGACTTAAAATAAGCAATCCATTAGACCAAATTATAAATTGATGACGCGATTCCAGAAGAATTTTATTTTGGAATTATTTTTGACGAATCCACAAATAGTGAAGCTGGGATTGTTTGGAACTACTTGGATAATTTCTCTCCGTGACGGTTGGCCCCTCTCCAAGGGTTCAGCAACGTCTGATGCATCAGGCTATTTTGGTCTGCGTCCTTCGTAATTTGTTTTGATGCTATATATATATATATATATAGAGGATTTCGTTTTTATTGATGTTTTCTTTAAAAGCGAGAGTTGCGTATGTTTATGATAATTAATTGAATGTTTTTTTATTGTTCATTACATTTGTAATCTTCAAAGGTTAGATTTATAATTTGTTAGTTAAATGAACGATAATTTTTAACATGACGATGCACGTTTTTACGGCATGTTGTTAATGATAATGACCTCGTGGGTTTCCGAACTCACAGCAGAAACTAAATTCTTTAAGAGAAACTAGATCTATTAATAAATCTTAGCACTCATAAAATTATTTGGTGATTAATTCTACCAGTTGCAACTGTCTGTACTGTGCCAAATCTATTTAAACCGATAAATCGATGATCTACTTGTGTTTATTACATAGCTATCGTTAATATACTAAGCCCACTATGTATGTTTACTTAAGGCTGTGCGATATACTTAGAATTAGATTATTTGTTAAATTTGGCATAATTGAAATCCTTTATCTACAATACATTTTTTATTAATCAGTTGGTTGATTTGAGCTCCTAGTCCTTGATTGTTGGCATCGGATAATAAGAAATTATCTATACCTTATTGTAAATTCGATAAAGGTGTAATTTGAAGTAGATTCTTCGTCAACTATGATGATGTCGAAATGATTAATGGTATGTTGTCGGGTGCAGTTGTTACGGCCATATCGGGCCTGGTAGCGGAGGTGCATCAGCAGATGGAAGCGAACTACGCACAGAGTCAGCAGCGACAGGTCATTGCATGGCAGCTAAAGCTTTACCCACTTGGTTTTGTTTTCAAGAATCATCAGCATTACCCATCCCATTCTATCAGTGTTTAACGAGCGACGTTGTTTTTAAATCTTGACTCGGATTATTTGTTTAGTTGCATCTGCGTTTTATATTAAACAATTCGTAACTGTGTAACTATTGTATCAAATGCCCTGTTTGTCATAAATCTTGAGTAATTTTTTTCCATTTGGGAAATAATCTGTTTTTTTTTATTTTCGCAATCATATTTATTCGTATGTTTTATTTTCAATTTTTGTGACTTCTACGTTCTTAAACGAATTGTGACCAGTGGGCTCCAAATTTAGCCACTCGTTTAATAACCACGTACTTGGCACCAGAAGTTTATTAAAATTTACACCGACCATTATTTGGCTTCTCGTTTTGGTTAGTTAATTCCTTTATTATGACCTTTCCTACCGAGTTCGTTTTCAGTTACAGTTAACTTCAGTTGCAGCTGTTTACGCATGATTGTTTCTGTTGTATCAATGTCGTTTTTCATCTGTCTGTCTGTGCCTAAGCTACCACGCCAAAACTAACTAAATTGAAACCTGACAATAAAATAAACCCATTATAAATCAAATAAACTTTTGGCATTACTTTTGTTTCTGCTTGTTGTTGCATTTTAATTAGGTGTTAAGGATGATTTCCACCAAATGGCTCGCATCGCATCGGATCAGAATGGATTTTTGAATCCTTAAACGATATTAAATCATCTACACAGTGTTCAAAGTCTATATTACCAAGCTGCGGGCACCAGCTTGATCGCGGGCGTCTTCGGCGACACACCAACGTAACCGTAAGTATACTGCGACGCGCGATCTGCTGTCGCCGCATGAGCAGCATCCGTTCGTATCCTTTTCGATCCGATGCAATGCGAGCCGTTATGTGGAATCATCCTTTATAGTTTGGTTGGAATTTGGCTTTTTTTGTAGCTACCTGTAAATATGAATTGATAGGTAGTTAGAATTTTACTTCAGAATGTAATTTGTCGAGGCTTGTGTGTTTGTGTAGTGCGTATTAAACAACAAGTTATATAATATATTTGTTCGAACTTGTTTTCTAAATTTCAGGAAGCGCAGGAAAACCAAACAAATGGACGTCTCTATACAAATGGATCTGTAGTAAAGAGCTCGCCTATTATTATCGCCAGTGAATATGTTGAGCACAAAGAAAAATCTCCTGAACCTGAAAAGGTTAAAGAAGCATCACCTGAACCTAAAGAACCTAGCTCTGAAAGGGAACCTTCACCTGAACCTACCCCTGAAAAGGAACTTTCGCCTGAAACTGCCCCTGAAAAGGAACCTTCGCCTGAACCTAGCCCTGAAAAGGAACCTTCGCCTGAACCTAGCCCTGAAAAGGAACCTTCGCCTCAACCTAGCCCTGAAAAGGAACCAAGTCCTGAAAAGGAATCAAGCCCTGAAGAGGAATTGAGCCCTGAAAAAGAATTTAGTCAAGAACAATCTACTGAAAAAGAACCATCTCCACAAATCAACAAATCCAATGAAGCTAGCTTAATCAATGAAAATTTATTAAAACTGACAGAAGATATCAAAGAGAAAAAGGAAAATCTGGCAAAATCCACAGAGGAATTTTTAAACGATGCTAGACAGAAAGAGGAAAAGACGGTTGAGTTGTTAAAGGAGGCGTTAAAGGAGGATCTAGTGGATGACGAGGAAGATGAAGAAGAGGAGGAGGAAGAGGAAGAGGATGATGAACCGGAACCGGAAAATGTTAGTGTTAAGGTAAGCTTCTTGTTTATTGGACTTGCATGATGTATATAGAGACTTTATCTAATTAGGTTTGACCCCTAGGATATCGGCAAGTATTTACGTCATTCAGTATAAAATCGTGCGGCAAGGACGCCGTTCCCGTGGACATCCGAGGGGTGAATGTGTATTCTCCTATCATTAAACGGTTGCATGGCTAAGTTAAAAGAAATTATAGACATTAATCATTTGAACAAAAACACATTTTCCAGTTAAGGCGTTGGATAAGGGGCACCCATACAAAAAAACTTTAGGAACATTTTGCTCGATCTTATCCTTTTCACCGCCACACTACGAATGAAGTGTCGTGCTCTGTACGCCATGGAACAAACCGTCGTATCTAAACTTAATTCTATGGTAGAAAGACTGTTGGTCACGTATTGATGACGTTGGCGAGTGAGGACTAGATCACTATGGCGCTCAAAAGGGTTATATTGTACGGAACCATCCGTGCGCGAGTTTGACTCACACTTAAAGATAAAGATAAGCTTATTGATAGACCAAGCACAAGAATACACACAAGAAATATCCGTTGGACTCCAAACTAGGCTGCGCCTGTGTCTTGGGGCCCTGTGATCCGGTTTATAGAAAAGGTATATACAGAGTGAACTTAAACGAACAGTAGTACAGTTAAGAAGAAAATTCATGAGTTATACTTTAAAATATTAAAAAGGAATACTTAGGCATTTAATTTCATATGATTTAGGATACCCAATATACTCCAGAACCACGTGTGTGTGTGAGTGACTTGGCCGGTATTTGGATCTTTTTATGTCCAAAATGGCTTTGGAATGATGGTATTGTTGGTATGCTGCGTGAGGATTATCTCCAGTGTCGGTTCCTGGCTCCAGGTGGTCGGCATGGAGCTGACTGCGCACACGGCGAGCGGCTCGCGGCCGCGCGCCGCGCCCCCCGCGCCGTCGCCCCCCGCCGCGCCCGCCAACAAATCGGTGAGAGCGCACTGTACTGTGACCATCGTCCAAACTCTTTACGAAACTTGAGGTTACCACTAAATCATAGCCCCCTATGACTACAGACTCGTGACCAACAAATTCGGTGCGTATCGATCCAAATAACAACAAATGTTATATTATAAGGTAATGCAATGTGTGGATGCCGGGTTAGAATAGTTCCACTCCATGTCTTCCCGTGGATGTCGTGAGAGGCGACTTAGGGAATAAAGGCTTGTAGTAATGTTAGGCGGTGAGCTTGCAACCTGTCACTAATACACTGGTAAACAAACATCTTAGGCTGTTTGTGCAAAATATGGTTTCAGAATATTCAACAAGTCTTTTTAGAGTTGTTGGTATTTCTGTAGCTCTTTTCACTCTGGGAATGAGGCTTGATGTTATGGTGTATGTATGTGAGAAAAGTATCAAGTTCCAGTCTCTTTAGATTATGATTTTATACAAATAAATGGTAAAGAAAAAAAAAGTTGTATGAAAACTGAGCACTGATCAGTGCTAAGACATACGAGAGGATAAATTATGTCCCTTGAAATTATATCATAGTAGATTATTCAACAAGGGACTAAAACAAGCCATAATGACACGAGATGTTTAGCCACGCGAGCGAGCTTGCGAGCGAGGGTGGCTGTAGTTCGAGTGTCATTATGGTTGTTTAGTCTCGCGTTAAACACTGTACTTTTCACTTTGAATGCGAGGAAAAAAACTACGTTCTAAACAATATGTGGTGGTAGGACCCTGTGCAGGGTCCGTCCGGATCGCTACCACCATCTTATCCATGAACCACCCGCCAAGCAACAGTGTTCGCATTATTGTGTTCCGGTGTGGGGATAAGACAACCGGTGAAATTACTAGCATGGAGGCATTCCATCTTAGTCCTCAGGGTTGGCAACGCATTTGAGGTCTTGGGATTATAGTCTTGAGAATTCAAATGTCTATGGGTCTCAGATTCCACTTACCATCAGGTGGCCTGAGTGCTCGTGTGCCTTCTCCTTAACATAAAAAAAAAAAAAAAAAAATATGTTTTTTAACAACGTACGCTCAATACAAGTTATGACCACCTATTCAAAATACAAATAGGAAAAAAGTTCCCCGGTTTTTTTGTAAAGTGATGTTTTAAACGCTTGCATATTTAGCCAACAGATTCAAACTTGAAAACCATTTTAAAAGTAATTGGACCACGCATAATAAAAGAGTTCGGCCTTAATATGATTAAATATATTCATATTCGTAATAATTAATCGTGTTTCACGAAATTACATCCTTTTTCTTCGACACCCAAAAATATGGTCCACAATCACTGAAAATGGCGATAATCCTCCATTCACAAACACCGTGATTGGTTGTTTAGGGGTTTCCAAAGAAAATTAAAAAGAAAAACTTTAATCCCTAGAGATTAATAAGGAGCTTTAGTCCCGATTCGCAGAGATTTAAGTAGCATTTTAAGAGCACGAGAAGTGAAAAATACTGTTACACCCTAACGCGTAATTCAAACAGTGCTGGTATTCTACACGGTAATAACGATATCGTCTTTGACGTGTCGTATTGGAAACGTTTTGATAACTCTTATGTCATTTACAATAATGGCGTTTGAGTCATAAACGATTCTAAAATACGTCAAACGCGATATCGTTATAACGCAGTGGAATAGAGGCCCAGGACTGGGATTCTACACGGTAATAACGATATCGTCTATGACGTGTCGTATTGGAAACGTTTTGATAACTCTTATGCCAGTAACAATAATGGCGTCCGAGTCATAAAGGATTCTAAAACACGTCAAAAGCGATATCGTTCTGACGCAGTAGAATAGAAGCACAGGCCCAGTTTAGCAGAAGATGTAGTTTGGGGCGTTGCATGATGAAGTTTATTAGGTACTCATAATACTGACCCAATAGCAACAATGTCGATGAAAGATATCTTATAAGGTAACTATATCGACGGAAGATTCCTTTTTACGGGGTCGACACTTTTAAAGAGATCATTGAGAGGCCACATATGCTGTGACGCACACACCGGAGTAAAAAGTGATGGCTTTATGTGCTTCCGCGCGAGGAATGCGAGATGGCAGCGAAAAATTTAAATAATTGCTGTTTACTTTAAAACCACACCTTGTTTTTTTTTAAACTGGTTTAAGTAAGTATTAAATCGAAAATCATTGTTGTACGACGTAGGGTTTTGATTCAACCAAAAACGTGAGAAAAATTAAACTATCGAGGATTATGTTTCTAAGGGCCGTATTTATAGACTCATCTTGGCTGAGTCGCCATTCACAAGATACGCCAAAGTAAACTTCATGTCATAGAAAACTGACATTTTTGACGCATCTTGAGACGAGCTTTAGAGTTAAGATTAGTTTATTAATACGGCCCTTAGTGTTGTCATGTTTAACCAGGGATCTTTACCGGTATTCTGACTACCGGTTTTAAATGAGGTATAACCGGTTATAATTGCATTTCGCTATTTATATCGCTAAAGCTTTGATTAGCGGTATAATGAATACCGGTATTCAAGTATATTATCGGTGTAGCCAATTGAGAACAATACCTCTTTTTGATACTTTACCCCTAAAAACCATAACCAGTAATAGCTGTCAGTGTCAATATACTCGTTTATTTGTTTATGTAAATGTTTTCGGCGTTATTACAAAAAATTTAGACACGCCTTAGACAAATCTGAAGTTACAATTAATTACAGTCTAATTGACATCTTACTTATCAGGTGCAATGAATAGCGGTATTGAATACAGGTATTGAATACTGTAAATAGTGTATACATAGCGATAAAAACAAAAGCGGAATGACAATAATACCTCTAATAAGAATATAGGTATTAATTTTTTAGCGGTAACAATTTGTCAATATAAATACAGGTATTGAATAAAACCGGTTTTACAATCCCTGTGTTTAACACTCTCAAGGAAATATAATAAAGTTTGATGTATCCAGAGAACATACACACCGACTTTATCATATATGGCTTCTTAAGTTGGGTACGAATCTGAGCGGCTCAGCCTGAGGCATGCTCGCCCCGCGCGGCGAGCTGCTCGCGAGCCAAACTGTTGCACATAAATCCGTGATCCGTCAAGTGATCCATCATTTCAAAATGGCGTCTGACACGATGACAGCCGCGGCTGCGTTTATCATAATTTACCGAATAATTTACAAAAAGAAGAAGAAATCGCCTCGGTAGTGGAATGGCTCAGCAACTTTATCAAATTTGTACGCGCCTCGCCCACAGACAAGTTAGAACTTGTCGTTCTGCTCGCGGCACGCTCGGATACACGTCCATTCGCGCGAGGCACGCACACTGAGGCGCCTTTGAGCACGGTCAAAAGACCGACTCACGACGGTTCGCCGCGCGCCGCTCGCTTGCTGCTCGCGCACAGCGGGTGAGCGCGTACGAATTTGAGAAAAATTGGTGAGCCGTGCGTGCCTCGACCCGAGGCTGCTCTAATTCGTACCCACCTTTAGGTTCTCTAATGTTTTACCAAATCATCATTAGACAAACTATATCATTTTACAAACTTAAATGTGCCAAAGAAGTACTTCCCGCCACATGACTTTAAAATAAATGTGGTCTAAAGTCTAACCTAACCTAACATGGTTTTTTTATATATCATTATTTATGGCATTGAGAAGGCAGACGAGCACACAGGCCACCCGATGGTAAGTGGAAACTGTGACCCATAGACATTCGCATTCACAAGACTAGACTGCAATCCTAAGAATGCAAATGCGTTGCAAACCCTGAGGACTAAGATGGAATGCCTCTACATACATATATACATATATAATAAGTATGTATTGGTTTAACGCTCTGTATCATAATGTAGACTGTAAGCAACATACCGCCTCGGTAATTGTGTTAGTGGGAATGTCAATCTAACAGCAAGGAAATAAATTTGAATTTCCTTTGTTCTTAAATGCCATTTTCAATTAAAATTAACTACGCACTTAAATATAGTTTCAACATAAATTGCATTGATTCTGTACCTCCATGTCCTACTCGAAAAAACACGTGTATTTTACTTCTTTGTAATCCGAATCCGAAGTATTTAAAAAAAAACAAGTTTATGAGTGACAGAGGTTTAAGCACAAATATGTTTTTGCAAAAGCAAAGGTTGTAAAATGATGTAGTTTGCCAAATGATGATTTGGTCTAAAGTACGGACCCAGGCCTCCTAAGGGGAGAGTTTGGATTTTTAGGGGTATTTTGCAAGTAAATACTTATTCTAGCGAAGAGGCATGTTAATACGACTTACCAATGTACGAAATTCGGAAAATCCAGAGTTGTAGCTATTTTAACTTCAAATATTTGTACAACTAATAATATTTACATTATATTGTCTTGGTGAATGTTGCACTAAGTATGTGTCGTATTGTGTCGTAGCTTTACGTAAAACTGCTTATAACGAACGTACAAAAACGTTTTCTTTATTGGTGCTATATTTTTTATATATCAAAATTCATTACGAATGCCTTCTTTTCTAATAAAATATTTTATTAATTGGATAAGCAGTTTTATTTATTTCATTAACATGTTTTTAAAATGAACTAAAAATCCTTCTAGCATTATGTATGTTTTTTGGTAGTTTTCGAGTACATAGTTTGTGCACATAAAACAAAATAAAACATTATAACCAAAATAACCGTCTGTTGGTATAACTAATTAAGTAGTTGTCGTTTTTTTCAACTCACTGAATTAAAATAATAGTAGAAATTATTGTGTAAGGTAAGCCAAAACTAGTTCTAACTAAGCCAAAATTAGCTAAAATTAGCTTGATTTGCCTAAAAAACAGTCATAAAGTTTACTTATTTAACCTTTTAAACGCTACAGTCGACTACAGCTGACAACAGATAGTTGTGCTACTGATGCCACGTTGGCCACAGCTGACACGAAATTAAAGATAGAAAGACACTGTTTTGTATGAGTTAAGATCGTATTGTGCACAGCATGGCAAACATGTTTGG
This sequence comes from Acleris holmiana, assembly GCA_949316455.1. Taxonomy (NCBI): domain Eukaryota; kingdom Metazoa; phylum Arthropoda; class Insecta; order Lepidoptera; family Tortricidae; genus Acleris; species Acleris holmiana. The sequence goes on from OX438779.1 coordinate 16,766,420, forward strand.
CGTGTGAGTGACACATTTTGTATTTGATGTAAGACGTTCAAAAGGTTAAAAAACCAAGCAGCTTCAAGCAAAATGCTCTATTCGCCCGAAACAGCTTAATATGAACTCGACCTTACATCATTAACAATAGAGTCATTTTCCGCAGCACGAAGCCGACGAGGTGAAGTCTATTTTCCTGGAGACACGAATCCCGCAGCAGTCGAGGGTGCTTGTGGCTGAGTTCGAAGACAAGACCAAACCAGCGCCTAGGAAGCACGAACCGGTATGGAACCCTTAGAACACACTGGGCACTCCAAACATGAGAGCAACACAGTTGGATAGGGAAACTCAATGGTTCGAGGAGTTGGGGTTTTAAGTTTCAACATTCGAAAAGGCATTTTCAAAAAAAATATTAGTCTATTGATCCTGTTTTATGTGACGTATTAGTATTTTATTTAGTTATTATTAGAGCACGAGAAAAGTCACTACTTTGAAAAAACCTCGAAGATATGAAGAACAATAAGTTTTTTTTTTATGTCAAGGAGAAGGCACACGAGCTCTCAGGCCACCTGATGGTAAGTGGAATCTGAGACCCATAGACATTTGAATTCTCAAGACTATGATCCTAAGACCTCAAATGCGTTGCCAACCCTGAGGACTAAGATGGAATGCCTCTATGCTAGTAATTCCACCGGTTGTCTTATGCGAACACTGTTGTTTAAAATTGTACATTACGAAATACTATATTAGATTCGAGGTTTTTTCAAAGTAGTGACGATTAATGAATAATGTAATAAAAGTTAAAGACAGACATCTCTAACGATTAGGTATCAGAATAGAAATAGGTAGATTTGTGATTACTAGAAAAAACATTATAATTCGCACTCGCACACGCTCAAATTATGGGAATTTTACATTTTAGAAGGTCGACATTTTGGGATTTTAACTTTATTGGAAACACTTGACACTATAGGAGTTGTGACGTTTTGTTCTGAGTTGGCAGTTTGCTTATTATGCCCTTATATTATAAGAGATGCATAGATAATATCGGTTTCTCAGATTCAGAATTAAAAGGAAATCACCGTTGTGGTCCTGGCGGTCAACAGGATATACTCGTATCAACATCATAATTACGTTTTTTTACGTGGATGTAATTATAAACTTGGATACACAAGAGCTAATTATATCAAAAATATGTTCTTCCTACGTCTCTCCTACATAGTTGTTTGATGTACATATTTACTGAAATTATAATAAACGTGTGTCTTTCTTCTTGTCTGTTTATTTCATTTTATTTATTAAAGTATCTTAAACCTATTTTATTTATCTCTTCCTCTTTGGTCTTCAAACCTAACAGCGTGTATAAATTTGACACTTACTTATATTTGTTAATTCCAGATGGTGGTGAGCGGCAAGATGACTCTGTCTTTGATTCAGGATGCGCCCAGGGACACGCCAGAGAGAGACCCAGGTATGATCGGAAGAGAGACAGAAGTATAGTTGTGCTTAGACTCTAACATGATACCTATAGTGGTGGTAGGACCCTGTACAGGGTCCGTCCGGATTGCTACCACCATCTTATCACCCACCAAGCAACAGTGTTCGCATTGTTGTGTTCCGGTGTGGGATAAGACAACCGGTGAAATTATTAGCATACAGGTATTCCATCTTGGTTCATCAGGGTTGGCAACGCATTTGAGGTCTTAGGATCATATTCTTGAGAATTCAAATGTCTATAAGAGTCAGATTCCACTTACCATCAGGTGGCCTGAGTGCTCATGTGCCTTCTCCTTATCGTAAAAAAACCTATCTGACACGATGTTGGTTTAGTCCTGGGCTCCTGACCTGAGTATTTGATATAAATTCCGGCTTGATACCTCCACGCGTTCCCGAGAAAAAGGGTCTTGACAGACAGACAAACGGACGGACGGATAACAAAGTGATTCTATAAAGGTTCCGATTTTTCCTGTTGAGTTACGGAACCCCTTAAAAAATATCTCTTAAAAACAACATTGTACGCAAACAGCGACTTTATGTCGTAAAGGTAATGAATCAAATTTAAACGAAAGGTGTACCGGTATAAACAACTTTATAAGTGTGTGTATATATTTTCAGAATCGACGGTGGATGACTTCACAACGGCCAGTGGCATGACGCAGCCAGCCGCTGAGGTAAGAGTGAATAAATCATAATTTTCTTAATAAATAATAAATAAATGTTCCATGACAATGGAACACTTGGTAGGAATTAAAATTTATCAACAAAGTGTTTACAAACAATTAACAAAGAGGTTACGCAGCACGTTTTTTTTTACATTACCTAATGCTCTAAAAATTTAATATATTTTGTACTAATCTATTAACACATAAAACTTAGGACTCATAATATACAAAACCATAAATCACATGTCCTGAAGTCCATGATGATTACTTGCCATGATGATCATAAGCTATAATAATTACATTACCTAATATCCTAAAGTCGAATGCGATATTTATAGTAGGTGTTAAATTTATTAGTGTAAAGTAAGAATCATTACCTATTCAACCGTAAGGCAGGTCTGACTTGGGTTAGGTTTGGTACGACGACGAGCGAGGAGGAGGTGTTAGGTAGAACTGCGAGCCTGTGTTTTAGGATATGTAACTATTAAGACATATGATGATTATGGCAACCACTATTAGGATATGTAACTGTTAGGGCACTTGATCATTAGTACTTAAGAAAATAGTGTAAATAATCAATATTAGGATAATCAGTATTATGGCTTTTACATTAGGATAAACGTTATTATGGCAAAAGATCATTATGACCCCAGTTATTATGGAATTTACAAATAGGAAAAACCGCTGCTCAGTGTAGGGTTCCGAAGGCGTTAGTACTACAAACATAAAAATCAACAAGTAATAACTAATTTTCACTTTAAAGCCAATTGGTGCCGTCTTAGATGATTTTAGTACTTATAAACACTTTAATCGTGATAGTTTTCCTTTAAATTTTTCATTTATTTTTTTTTTTCTGATTTTTAGTATTTGTAGTTTTGGCTGTAGGGGGGGGGACACTTGAGTCTAACAAAAATTAGCGCTTTAAAGCTTAATATTTCATAGATAGCTTATTTAATCGAAAAACTGTCTCCAGAAACCCGTGATATTTATGAAAGACCTATCTAACGACACCCCACACTGTTGGGTAGACAAACAATTTTTTTTTTTTACATTTTCTTGTAACATTTTGTTGGCGTGACTAATATGTATATTCATGCCAAATTACAGCTTTATATTACTAAGAGTCTCTGCGCTAGGCTGCGGACGGACGGACGAACGGATGGACGGACGGGCGGACGGACGGACATGGCGAAACTATAAGGGTTCCTAGTTTGACTAAGGAACCCTAAAAAGGGTATCGTCACTACTTTGAAAAAACCTCGTATCTCATATTTCGTGATATACGATTTTAAACTTAAACTAGAAGAGAAATAAGTTTAAAATCGTACATTACGAAATATGAGATACGAGGTTTTTTCAAAGTAGTGACGATATTATGGATTCCAATATAGTGAACACACTATACCTGCACAGCCGGTGCGGACTTAATGGCTGCCTTGCCATTAAGCACGCACCTATGACTGGGCACGGCAATTATATTTTTTCAAAATAATTATTTACGAAATTAGTATGAAATAAGCCAAGATTTTTTTATTTTCTATTAAATCCACCCGCCAAGCAACAGTATTCGCGTTGTTGTGTTCCGGTGTGGGGATAAGACACTAGCATAGAGGCATTCCATCTTAGTCCTCAGGGTTGGCAACGCATTTGAGGTCTTAGGATTAGTCTTGAGAATTCAAATGTCTATGGGTCTCAGATTCCACTTACCATCAGGTGGCCTGAGTGCTCGTGTGCCTTCTCATTAACAAAAACAAACCTATCTGACACGATGTCGGCTTAGTCCTGAGCTCAGATAAAACCAAAGCGATTTTGTAAGGGAGCATGTGTACATCGGATTAGTGATTGACTTTAGGTTCAATTCAGGGATTGCAAAACCGGTTTTATTGAATACCTGTATTTAAATTGTCAAATTATTACCGCTAAAAAAATAATACCTATATTCGAATTAGAGGTATTGTTGTCATTCCGCTTTTGTTTTTATCGCTATGTATACACTATTTACAATATTAAATACCGCTATTCAATGCACCTGATAAAAAAGACGTCAATTTGACATTATTACTAAAGCATACCAAGTGTAACAGGGTACGTCACGCGATGACATTATTGTGCATGGCTGGTTAACTAGTGTCTACTAGAACCTGGATAAGTAAATGGATTGTGTGTATTTTGATTTACATAATAGATTTAAAAACTTTTACGAAAACAAATAAACAAGTATATTGACACTGACAGGTATTACCGGTAATGCTTTTTATGGGTAAAGTATCAAATAGAGGTATTGTTGTCAGTTGCCTAAACCGATCATGTACTCGAATACCGGTATTGATTATACCGCTAATCAGAGCTTTAGCGGTAAAAATAGTGAAATGCCATTATAACCGGTTATACCTCATTTTAAACCGGTACTCAGAATACCGGTAACGATCCCTGGTTCAATTGGAAACCCCATATTGATCACGTATGCAATAAGCCAAGATCAATACTCAGTAGATTAGTTATTCAAGATATGAAGTTTTAAAAAGTCATACCCCCAAAGTTCAGACCCCCTGCAAAAACACTCCATACAAAATCGACGACAGGTATGACGTCACAGCTGTCGTTTTATGTTTCAAATATAAGGAACCCTATAAAGAACTTTGCATTTATTTCGTAAATTACTATGTTTAAGCCAATATCGTTGACTTAAAATATTATGTAGATAAAATGAGGATGCTGAAAAACACTAAACATTAAAAGAAGTTTTAAAAGTTTAACAAGTTTTGATTCTATATAAAATCTTAATAAACGGGTCAAAACTTAGTGTATTGCGTTTTATATGTTTTTTTTACATTTTCTCCTAAATCGTATCAATGAAACTAAATTCTGATTTTCATGCACGTTCTCTACCACAGAAGCAACTACTCTCCCTAAATTGGCCTAACTCATAAAAAGGGGTGCGTAACGATCGATATAAAAATATTTTCTATAATATCAGTCGATATAACGCTCATTTGATATAAGTATTGAATCATATAACAACATTTAATATATTTAAATATGATATAATTATCATTTTATATAACGATCATTTGTTCTAAAAATATTTTATATAACATGCATTAAGTATAATGCATATTTACTATAATCAACTTATGATATAAAGTTAATTTCATATAAAGTACAGTTGGTATAAAAAAATACTGTCTATACTAACTCGTGTCCAACCACAAGGGTCGGTTTGTTAGTTACCTATTGTGACCCTACAGAGCGGTAACTCCTAGGTCTCAACTAATATATAGGTTAGGTTAGGTTAGAATTGTGTCAAGGCGCGAAACGCCATAACTACGCGGAATAGGAGCTCCGCAAAGCGGAGCTCCGTCGACTTTGCCTCACGGTCAGCGTTGTACCAAAAAATCTAAAAGTCTTTGCTACGTAAATAATCATAGGCGTTAAAATTATTTTAAATATGTGGCAATAAAAAATAATATACCACATGATAGTTATACAATATGATTTTTATACAAAATGATGATTATACCAAATGATGTTTATAATAAATAAATGATATACCAAATGATAATTATAGTAAATAAAAATAGATATTTTGATAATATACCAATCGTTTATTATACAAAATGAGAGATTATATCCTTAAAAATTATATCAAATGTTATTATATCAAATGAAATTATATGAATTATGTTTATACCGATCATTACACACTCCATAAAAAGTGCTGTTTTATCTGACCCCAAACCAGACCAAAGATGTTCATATTACGGGGCAGTGTTGTAATTTTTTATTTAATTGCAGAAAGAAGGTGAATCATCGGACGAAGAACTCGAAGAGGAAATAGAAATAGAGGAGATCGAGGAGGAGGAAGAGGAGCCGGAACCTAAGAAGACGCAGAAATGAAAAGTTTTACCAACAAAGCTCGGAACGATTTAAAACTTATCGTTATAAAAAGGTTATTATCTGGTAATACTTTAACCTTTTCAACGCTATGTCAAATACAAAACCTGCGCAAATGTTAACTTTGCCCCATAGACACCAAGGTCTATTTTGCGCTGTCAACCATGACAGAAATATCCGACAATGGCGTTGAAAAGGTTAAAGTATTACCAAACATATCTGTCAAATAAATTCAGCCCTTTCCTTATCTAACACTTAAAAATAGATAAAGAGGGTTATCTTTATGTGACAGATAAATTTACTAGTCGATTGTGAAACAGGCCCTAAATCTAGTATGAAATAAAAGAAACCATTAAGTTGTGAGATTAGCCAGTTCTTCAGTTAAGTAATATTCATTTTATAACCTTAAATCGTTTTATTTTTAAATGTTTCATGTACGTCCATGTAACATTTGTGAATTAAATTATTAATACTAATGCGACAAGAAGGTCCTCTAATTAAAAAGCTATGGAGTCGAAATATTTTATTGCTTTAACTATGTTCCTAATCAATAAAGAATTTAAGAGACGAAGGAAAATGACAGCGTTTATCTAGTCTATGCCCCAGTGTCTTCTTCATTTAAAAATGACACAATTTTACAAAATGTGTCATAGTTAGATACTTCAGACGGTATCCTTAAATATTCGTGTTCAATTGTTAATTGTGCCAAATTTTCTTCCAGCATTTTTAAAAACGTATAACTATTTAATTATCAAGTTGCTCTATTACTTCCAGTCTGTAATTTTGCCAAATTTTTGTATGTTGTTCATTTTAAATTTCGTATTTAAGTATTGGGCTCAACATTAAAAAAAAACATGTCTTCAATTTAGTATACTTTGATTTACCTAGCTAAAGTGGATGATGATTAAAGTTCACGTATAAAAAATGATAATTTGCTATTCATTCATTATTTACTGGGCGCCTCAGACTCCCCCCATTTTGACAGGCTGAGAGAGGGACGCAGCTATCTGTTAGAATGAGAAAGTTACATCCGTCTTTTCTAACATAATGAACTAACTGGCCAATATCGGCTGGCAGTCTGTTAGTCTGTGGTGCCCATTAGACATTATCTTGTATACGTGTACCCTTTTTGAATAGCTATACGTCCTTTGCCCTCTAATAGTGAGTGAAAGAGATGAGGAAACAGTTTTGTTGAAATAAAATTATAACCAAAAGGTATTTGTTTGCGCACGTGTGTTTGGTATAGCGATTATTGTGCATTTAAGAGTTGATTTATTTTGTTAAATTTGTTATTGCCATGTCAGCAGGACTTTGTTGTCTAAAACCGTTGGTCACTTTCTGAAGTATGTCCTATAAGATGTGAGTGACTTGATTTATAATTTAACAAGGCTTAAGATCAAGCGGTAAGGGTGGATTCACAATGTAAACATGCTTTCGAGAAAATCGCGCGTTGTAACCTGACCACATTTTCTCGCTAGCAACTCAACAAAATTAATTCACCTTAATTGCGACAAAAAGTTGTCCGAAGTGTTGCCAGGCGAAATTAGGTCCTGCTGATTTGACATATTGTTTTAAATATTATTTATTGTCTGTTTGACCCTGACAACACCTAATGTGTTTTTTAATAATAAGTAATGGGAATCGGATATCATAGCGCACTTATCTAACTAGCTTCGACATTCCCTTTTTAAGTTTTTCAAATATATCCATTGTTTTTCGTCAACAGTTTTATACAAGTAAATATAGTATTTAAAGTGTAGCTTTGAAAAAACTTGGAATAATAAGCATATAATATTGCCAGAAGCCATTTTTAAATCTGGTGTATGAATAGCCTAAAACAGTGTTTTTAAACGGGGACGATTGGCTGTTATATGCTTTAATATTCTTATATTAGATGTTATTTTAACATTTAGTAGCATCTTGCGATTACCCTACGAAATTCTTTGTACCTCGTGGGTGTTATGATAATTGTTGAGCTGGCAACATTTGAGCTATCTGTCAAATAAAGACATGCTTTTAACTTGACAGTAATCTGAAATGTTGCCAGCTTACAATGTTCTTGAAATGATGGCCCGATTTAATAAACGTTATAAATTATAATTATTACCTTAAGTTGGAAGGTGATATGAAATAAACGTTATATTCACTAAGATCTTGAATATTTTTTTTTTAATTCGTAACTGTGAATCGGTCCAACGAGATGTTTGATACAATAATTAAATAAAATAGGTCCCAACTAGATAGGTTTGGCGATAGACATAAAAAAGTAGTTAAGTGACATCGTATTGTGGGTACATAATTTCGTTGAGTGATATCCTAAGTGATTTAGTTTTTTAGTTGTATAAGAAATAAAAGAAATTAACTCATAAAATGGTGTTTTATTTGCACATTTTGAACTTTAGTCAAGATCAATGGAAACGGGTCACTTAGTACAGAATTTCCATAGAAAGTGACCCGTTTTCATCGCTCCTGAGTGTATTACTTTTTTATCTGACATGGAAAAGACACGAGCATACCATCTGATGATGAGTGGAATCAGTGTGTGTCAATTATGCATTTTCAAGACTACAATCATAAGACTGTATGTAAACCTTAGACCGCAAATACGTTTCCAAGATCGAATGACTATGCTAATGATTTGACAATTTAAAAAAACGTCCCTCGCACGCCAATGACATCTTAAAACCACAGCCAATATCAAATTTGACTCATATACACTTGATATATTTTGCTTTGGCAACCATGACGAAAATTCCGTCGGCGTTGAATCAGTATCTCACTTTTTGGTTTTCAACCAGAAACCAATGATCGCGTGCATCACACAAATATTTGCCAATACAGGGATTTGAGCCCTGGACCGCTAGTTTCGTACCCTTAATGGGGATGTTGTATCGGGCCTTGAATAGCGCGTAGTGTATTAAGCCCTTTACAGTACTCCCAGCTTTATAGCTTTTGGCTGGCTCGCTATGACACTTGCACCTTAGAGGAAATCAAGAAGCTTATATATGACACTGGAGATTGCACGGCGAACAACGAATTGAAGCAAAGAAATGTGACCTTGAATGACGTCGCTTATGTTTTTTGTCCCTTTCTTTTCATGCTAAAGAAAGACAAAAACGTTGCTTATGATTATATCCCTTTCTTTTCATCCTAAAAAAAGGGACACAAAACATAAGCGATGTCATTGAAGGTCACTTTTCTTGGCTTCAAGGCGTTGTTCGCCGTGCGATCTCCAGTGTCACATATAAGCTTCTTGGAGGAAACCTAAAGAGAATATAATCACTACGTTTTGAGCTATCTAAAAACTGGCAACACCCACACCCGACTAGAGGTAGTTCCTTTGTTTTTTTTTAAATAACATCCGTAGTCCTCTATGTATTTGTTTAAGATCTTGTCAGGCTTTACTAATTATTAAACTGTTAGCCTGTTACTGTGGAAAAAAATAAATCAATTAACACTGTAGTTTCTTCTTTTTTTTATTAATGGCGGTCCACCGCGATATTCCGCAGTGATTTCGCCAATGTCAAGTGAGTAGACATGTCAGTACACAGAATAAATCAAAAGTAAAAGCCGGACATCATCCCCGAAGGTTACCGGAAGACCGACTATTTTGAATCCATTAATCCTGAGAATATTGACTGATAGTGTTGCAAGATTTAAATAAAATTTACTAGTGATAAAAATGGTCATGTAATGATCACTATGAAACGGGACTTCACCGTCATCAGCCGCAAGACGTCAACTGCTGGACGAAGGCCTTGCCTAAGGTTTTCCACAACGATCAGTCCTTTACTGCTGTCATTTGGGACTGATCGCGAAATAAAATAAACATTTTACTTCAGAGTCTTCTCTTGGCCACGGCTGTTGGAACACAGTCGAAGCGTCGATGTAAATGTTTATTTTATCACGCGTTAAAGGTGTTTTAAACATTATCAACTCCATCTAAAAAAATACCTTTTCTTATAAATTTTGGATCATACACAGGGGTAGGTTAGCATCTTTCCTGTGGATACGCCGAAAGTTAACGTTTTTAAGGCTTAGTTTTCTGGCTAAGCCCATTCCCGCGTGAACGGCGTCAGGACTATCATATAAAAACAAATCTTATATGTATGTACACAAGCTTTTAACTATCGACCACAGGAAAGACAACCTTTGTTTTTAAGAGTGTGGTATGACCCACTTGTATTTATTGTGTGGTCATCAAGAGTAATCCAAAGTAACTCTCATCTCTTAAATGTATGCACAAGGATATTTATTAAAATGAAAATTCAAACAAATGATTATTCAATTTATTGTTTCACTTAAATTAGTTACAAGCTGTTCATATGTACACTACTTCTTTGAAATCCAGCTATTCAATTACCTGGAAAAGAAAAAAAAAACATGAAATAAACTGCTGTTAAAGAATACAGCATCCCTTTACTTTCTCAACCTCTGATCTCATTGAATAGTTTGATAGAAAAGTAGTCTTTATTCTTCTTGGAACATGAGTGCTTTTATTACTAATCAATAAGATACAATATAAGATGGAGATAATAAAGGGTTGAGATACCGAGTTCTACATCATCACAACTAAGGAATTGTAACTTGAATTTACGTCGAAAAGTTGAAATTTAACTCTGCAGTTAAGGTAGGGATCAAAGGTTAGAAACTTAAACTATAGCCTTCGATAAACCCTCAACCAAATTGCGGAGACCATTGATTTGTTTTCTTGGTCTCTGAATGAATTCACAAAGGCTGCATTATTTATATTATGTTATAGGTGTAATAATAGAGATTAGTTGATAGGTACCATACCAAAAAGTAGTTACACTATTGTCTTAGGATAAGCCCTGTAAAAATAGTTGTAAGTGTGGATAATAAATAAATAAATAAATAAATAAATAAAGACCAATAGAAACAGAGATAGGTATAGTGTTTTCAATTGAAGTTGCATCCTTCTACATTGTACGTACATGGATACATCCATTTTTTGACAATATGAATGGCAGGTAGATTGCAGATGTGGAAAGAAAACAATTCCCTCATTTCTTAATATTAAAAGATAAAGATAAGTCTATAGCGGTTAGACATGACATGTCCAGCTGATAAAAGTGCACCTGCTTAGCTGCGATTGGCTGCAATACCACTGTGCTCTGCTGCCATTGGTCCCAGACCCAGGTTGATTACGGCACAGGCTCAGCTGAACACAATAATTGGATATTAGCATGCTCGTACAATTTTATAACCAAAATAAATAAATACAAGTAGAATGGATTAACGTAGTCATGGGCGAAGTCTCATCAGCCTGGCCCTTTTCATTCTATTTAGAGCTCATGGCGTTTGGTCTTTCGTCACCCTGCCATGGGGCCTCTCTCACCCAGAACACGTTTTGGGAGCGATTACACAATAATGTAAGTATTTAAAAACTTTGAAAGTAACCATGATACAGCTATGAAGGGCTTACAATCAATTTTCGGTATGTGATTCAAAACAAAAGAGTGCAATAACTGGGATATTTATATTGAACACCCCTTGTAGGAATCAAACTCAAGATGTGTATTTTTCAAAGAAATTGTACCTAATTAAGGACTCAAATTAAGTTACAGTAACTTATACATATGAGTAACAAAAATTAACTATATAAATGGACAACTAATTTTCGTTACTCACATGTAAAAGTTACTGTAACTTAATTAGGTACAATTTCTTTGAAAAATACCCAGATAGAACTTATCAGCTTTGCAATTAGTATTATTCAAAGATTCACAACAACGAAAATTAATACATTCAGCTCCAACAACCTGTCGAGTCCATTTTGTATGGAAATCAGAGTGTTTGGTATTTAATGTGTTAAAACTAGCTTAAGCATAGATTCATAGGAATTTTTTATGTCTTTTTGGTAAAGGAACAATGTCATTCAATCTCTACTTGGCGCAGGGTGGTTATAGTAACGTCACTTTACCAATCCCAGCATACCAAATGTTAATTCATTTCCTTTGGAGAAATAGCCTGCTTATTTTATCAATAGTGATTATACTTGTAATCTACGAAAATACATTACGTACCAGTGGTCCAGGTCTTCAATTCAAGTACATCTTTAGCCAATGAGAAGTCATTTCTAACGGAAGTGGCACTGTGCGCAGCCTTATGGCTGTCGGGGAAGAACGTCCAGCCCTCGTCGATGCCAGTCTTCTTGACCACAGCTGCGATACCCAACAGCACTGCTGTCGGAACTGCAATTGTGATCGACTTCTGCCAAGCTCCAACCACCGACCCAGCCGCTAACCCACCAAGGAAATAGTTAATTTTATCGTTCTTCCCCCGCATGCCTTGAGCTACGTTAGCAGTAACTGTAAATGCCGCTGCCATGCCAACCGCTGGACCCACATAATACGCAAGACGTCCCACTGTCGCGACCATACCCTTAGAGTGCGAGTACATAAGAACGTCGAATGCCCCGAGACCAAGCCCGGACAATGTCGCATATTTGGACGTAACGAACACCTTCTTGAATAAGTCTTGCCCCTCGGGCGTATCGTAGTATTTGTAGCTTAGCATGGCTTTATTTTGCCCGAGGATTCTTTGGTGAAGAAGTTACACAACTTGCTAGGGGGTGTTTCATGAGACAGCTATGTTAATGAAGTTTTGACAGATGAAAAGTTAGAAATATTTAATTATAAATGAGTTTCTATTTATCTTTTAAAACTCTTGGTTTAACTAAAAAAAGATTACAATCTTTAATATCATATAATTTTTCAAGTGTTATGGTCTTTCTAGGTTATTACATATATCAAAACCCATAAATTGTTATTATTAATCTGAAACCAACTTCATAAATACTCGCATTTGACGTTTGGTTAGTACGTCACGTACGTTTAAAAACTGATTGATAAATGCCTCCTCCTAACCTTCTTTTCGTGCTGTTACAATATATGTCTAATTTGACAATAGATGTTGAAAGTGTTGTTTTGTTGTAAAGTTGTAAAAGCCATATAAAATCAAGTTTAAAATTAATAATTGATAAGAATCAACAACGTCTATAAGTTATAAAAAACAAGCATTTTGAACTTACAGCACATAAATGTAGGCTTGCAACATTTACAACGACACCGTCATTTTTCTCAGTTGTGTCAAAAGTATTTATTAAAAATGGCGGCTGACGGTGACGAAGTTATTAGTGATCAGGAAAAAGTTAGGATCGTTTCAGATTTTATTCTTCATTCACCGCCCGGTGAATTCAACGAGGTGTTCAACGATGTGAGGGTGCTGTTGAATAACGACAGCCTGCTGAAGGAGGGCGCGAGCGGGGCGTTCTCGCAGTATAACAAGGACCAGCTCACGCCCGTGCGGTTGGAAGAGGCGGAGCCGCACACGCTCGTCACAGATCACAACGAGCTGAGCGGCGGGCGCTTCTTTGATCCGCGAACGAAGCGTTCATTCAAATATGACCACCTGCGCAAGGAGGCTTCCGAGTACGAGCCCTACGACCCCGACCGCGTCGCGGAGCCGTGGCGAGCTGCCCTGGACGAGGAGCTAACTGCATACGTGGCTGCGCACTACAAGCACGGCGCCAGCCTTGTAGTGGGAAGAGCGCTCGAGTCGGGCGCTGTATCGCTCGTCGCCTGCATCGAGGACCACCAATTTCAGCCTAAGAACTACTGGAACGGGCGCTGGCGCTCGGTGTGGTCACTCACGGCGGGCGGGGGCTCCGCGGAGCTGCGTGGAGTCCTGCGCGTCCAGGTGCACTATTATGAAGATGGAAATGTGCAGTTGGTGAGCTCGAAAGAGGTTCGCGCTCCGCTCGTAGCTTCCGGCGAGGTTGCTACTGCCAAGGAATTCGTCAAACTCGTTGGCGAAGCGGAGAACGCGTATCAAACTGCAATATCTGATAACTATAAGACCATGAGTGACACCACGTTCAAGGCGCTCCGGCGTCAGCTGCCCGTGACCCGCAGCAAGATCGACTGGGCGCGGTTGGTATCCTACTCCATTGGTAAGGAACTGAAGAGTCAATGATGTCCCGCCGCTGCGCTCTGAGCCGCAGCTGGCGCTCCGCGTCTCTGTACATATTCGCATAAGAGTAAATTTTGTTCAAATGTTTACGGGCTGCCGGCGCGTATTTATCTATGATTATATAGAGAAATCGCTATTGTAACTGTTAAATTTTATTGCATTTTGTTACATGGAACTTGCCAGTTTCATGACTGCAGTATCTTGACTAGGTCATGCAGATTGACTATGACTAAATTGGCCTGAAAAACTATGGTAGTAGGATGGTGAAGTTCATATACTTTTATGTAAGACCAGTATTTTAATTAATAGACTGAAGGCCTGTAGAGATCTTATGTCATGTAATTTATATTATATTAACTCAAAATATAGCAGACTCATTGAAGATCACACAACATACACTCTCAAAACTTAATCATGGTGTCAGGGTCCCTCTTTATATATAAATGCTGCCTGAGTTCAGAATTATAGTTGCGGGGCACTAGCACCGGCTATCCGTCAACTAACACTAATAAGCTATCCCCCCCTTATCCCTTATCTCTAACGGCTTTAGGAATAGTTGCAATGCTTCAATTCTTGTATGACTAATGCTTGTGACAATTGCACTACCTTTCTTCCAAGAGGACTGATAATAATTGTTTCTAAGTAATTTAATATCACTTGTCAATATTCAGAAAAGTGATCGGCATGTTTTTGTTAACACAGTACATTTTGAAGCATAAGTAATAATGTTATCCATGACACTTGCAGCAAGAAAACCTAGTTAAGCTTTATACAATGGCATTTAGATCTTTACAGGTCCGATATTCTATTGAAGGCAAATTTGTACAACAGATGAGAACAAATTGTTGTGTAAGCAACTTAAAACAATTTCTTCAATTACTTTATTCAAATTGTCAATTATCAGTGAAACTATCTTTTGATTCTATCCATCCAAATTGTATAGTAACAGTATTATGACATGTTTTGAGTATTGCTTGCATGGCAGAGAGGAAGGAGCTAGGAAGTTCCAATGGTGCATTTAATCGTAGTTTATTTAACAAATTGTCCACGTAGCTTAAAAGCCACGTATAGGAGCTGAGCACAATTTATATTCAATATTTTTCATTGAGTTGTTGCTCAAGAGAAGGAAAAAAGTTAAATTATTGTCCGTACTGCTTCGAGTGTGAAAGAGGCGTAATTTTCTTTTATATAAGGTAATTATATGCCAATAAGAATTATTTTGTAATTATTATAATTATTTTAATAAAGAACATACATTAAAAATCCAAGTATTCTGTAATGTATGATTGAATTCATTTGAATAAAAATATATATTAAAATGTTGCTAACTACTGTTTCCTTTTATTTAAGTGTACGTAGTCAGCTGTCACTAAAGCTTGATAATATAGAAGTTTATAACAATGCTTTCTTAGGGCTGTGTTAAAAAACATTGTGGGTGACAAATCAAGAGATTTTTTTATTTTTTTTTTATTTTATTTATTGAGGAAAACAAACAGCATACAAAAAATACAAAATATGACAAAAATTGGTAGCTCACAAGCCAATAAAGTTTTCACTAATGTAGACATACACATATTTTGGAATCAGATTCACAAAGTCAGCTAAGCTTGTGCCTTGTGTCCAACGCAAGGTTCAAAAGAGTCATAAGTAATTAGAAATTGAAAATTAAACATTGAAAAACATGAAAATCACACGGTTTCTCTTATAGCGTTAACATAATTATTATAAGTGTCATGGAATATGTCGGTATGGCTGTACTTACAATTATGGGTCGAGCACGCCCTGATCACAATTCGATTTTTTGAATAATTATTCTTACAGAATTTTGTAGCAAATAAGTTTTTGGAGCGAGTTCTCAAACGAGCATTTTAGAAATATATGGCTAAGGAGGTATGGAGAATCAACAATATTATTAATAATTTTATATAAAAATATTTGATCACTATGTTCCCTACGTTTTTGCAAGGGGACAATGTCATGGAAATTGGCATTCTTAAATTTATACATTAAGCGTTTCACGAATTTATGTTGTATGTTTTCAATTGCATCAATGTAACAGCTATATTGTGGGCTCCACGTAGTGGATGCGTGTTCTAATTGAGAGTGAACAAGTGCATTATATAAAAGTTTGAAGGTACTAACATTTTTAAAATCTTTACCCACCCTAAAAATAAAACCCAACATCCTATAGGCTTTCGCTGTTATCCTGCTAATATGAGATGAGAGCAATAATTCTTGATCGAGCTGTATTCCCAGATCCCTTACTTCAGACACCCTTTTGAGATCAACATTAAACAATTTATAGTTATACATATTAAGATTTCTTTTGCGATGAGATGTCAGATGAGACAGTTTTCTGAATTTTAGACGTATTAAGATGGAGGAATTATGCGTGTATGGACTATAAGGAAATATGGCGATGTATAAAAATGTCTACCTTTAAAACATAAATTTGTCTGATTATTAGAAAGCCAATACTTCAAAAGGTTTAAGTCTTATCAAGTCGTAATATAAAAATGACTACTATCTAAGTATTTTTATACATCATCATATTTTCTTTTAGTCTATTGTCGCAACATCTTAATATGTCGTCTAATATACATGTGGACATTCTTATACTTTGTCAAAATTATACATGGACGAAATTATTCAAGTGGATATTTATACATCGCCATATTTCCTTATAGTCCATACACGCATAAATCAGATGGAGGTCTTCACCTTTTCAATACTAGGTATGTCAAATACAAAACCAAAGTGAGTTTCAACTTTGCCTCATAGATACTGTCGACCATGCCGGGAATATCTGTCTATGGCATTGAAAAGGTTAACAGAGATCAGTATATTATCAGTCCTTGGTCATGTTGCTCATAAAAGGTTGAACTGACCAATCAACATGCGGTCAAAGGGCGTAAGTTAAACTATAACTAGTTAAATATATTTGCCATGGAACTAGTAACAGCCAATCAGTTAAACCAAAGCATTGTTGTGGTTTTCCTTGTTTGGTTACCAATTGTCTGAGTAAATACAAAGGTAACACAACAAGACGTATAAAGCAACCTGACTGCACAGCCCTGCTGACAAATGGCGGTATCTCAGGCCAAACGTCTGTAGCAAATACAACCTTAGTACTAATGGGAGAGGATTTAATCTGCTTTGGCTTTGGAATTTGAGATACTGCCTATTTTGACTTATGAGGGCAATGCAAGTGTGTAAATATTGTCCTGTAACTATTCATGTTAATAGGGTATAATTCATGTTATTTATTTATTATGTTAGTTATATTTTATCCGTGTGGTTGCCGGGTTAAAATAGTGCCACTCTATGTCTCCCGTGGATGTCGTAAGAGGCGACTAATGAATAAAGGCTTGTTGTATTGTTAGCCGTGGAGGAGTGCAGAAATGAATTAAATACCCTCGGCAACACATCCCAAATTACACTGGCATGGGTACCGGGGCACAGTGGAGCGGCAGGAAACGAGATAGCAGACGAACTAGCAAGAGCAGGAGCGGACCAACAGTACCTAGGCCCCGAGCCAGTGCTCCCAATATCTGCGACTGTAACGAAGGGAATCATTGCAAGAAAAATAGAAATAAAGACGAATGAGGAATGGATTGCGACACAGGGGTGCAGACAATCCAAGCTCATGATAGGAAGGGTAAACCAAAACAGGACAAGGTATCTCCTTAATCTTGGTAAGTACAATCTTAGCATACTAACTGGTGTGCTGACTGGGCATTGCCCGCTCAACAGACATCTAACGGTTATGGGCATTAAACAAGATCCTCAATGCCCACATTGCGGCAAAGAGGAAACAAGCCAACATGTCCTAGCCGAGTGCGTCATGTACTCGTCACTGAGATACCACACATTCGGAGAGGACAAGCTATCGTCAGAAGCACTTAAAAGCATCAACCTACAGGACGCACTTTTGTTCTGTAGGAAAACCGGAAGATGGGATCCATGCTGGATGGGAGCGTCGCCGGGCCAGTAACCTACGGCTCAACCAAGGGGAACAGGGCGGAATGACCGGGAGACTGATCGACCGCCCGCCTGTTCCGGCCGGGCGTCCCCACCCATCATCATCATCATTGTTAGCCGTTGGGCTTGCAACCTGTCATTAACACACTGAATACATCTTAGTCTGATTGTGCAAAATGTGGTTACAGAATTATCAACAAGTTTTTTTGGAGTTGTCGAATTTAGCCGCTTCTTTGTTTTGATGCGTTAAACGGTAGGGCTTCACGGTTTTTTTGGGTTCCCGTAGTCATAACTAGAAAGGAACCCTTATAATTTCACCATGTCTGGTCCGTCCGTCTGTCCATCTGTCTGCAGTCTAGAGACTTGATACTAGAAAGTTATTTAGCATGAATATACATATTAGAAACGCCGAACATAGTTTGATAGGTCTTTAAGAAATATTGCGGAATTGTATCGATAAATTTTCCATTAAGGGATCCGTTTGTGAAATATTAAGCTTTAAAGTAAATATTCGGGGAAAAAAATTGACCCAGTCCCAAACTAAGCCTAAGCTTGTACTATGGGTAGGTACCTACTAGACAGCGATAAACATACTTATATAGAGAAATACATACTTAAATACATAAAAAACATTCAAGACTCGGAAACAAAAATACTCGCGCTCATCACACAAATATCTGCCCTTATCGGGATTTGAACCCGGGACTACAATCTTAGCAAATGCGTTGACAACACTGAGGACTAACATGGAATGCCTCTGTGCCAGTTATTTCGCCATGGCTGGGATTCTACACGGTAATAACGATATCGTACCTATTTGACGTGTTTCCGTATTGTCAACGTTTTGATAACTCTTAGGTATGTCATTTACAATAATGGCGACTGTGACATAAACGATTCTAAAACACGTCAAACACGATATCGTTATAACGCAGTTGAATAGAGGCCCAGTTGGGTCTTATCCCCACACCGGAACACAACAATGCCAACACTGCTGCTTGGTGGTAGCAGTGATCCGGAGAGACCCAGCAATCGGGTAAAACTTGGTATGTTTTTACAGTCGCGAACAAATCGAACGGAATTTTACATAGTTATTTAACCCAACCTAATTTATCTTTTGTGTACAAAATGTTAACGGCTCTCATCCTGGTGATAAGCCTGTTATCATGTTTTTTACTTGCACTGCATTTAGTAAATAAATTTTAGGACTAACAAATACTAGGTATATGATTAAGTGACTGATTCCTTCCGATAAATGATAGATATTGCATTTGACTTGATACGTAATCAACCGAATTTTAGGGTTCCGTAGTCAAACTATGCCATGTCCGTCCGTCCGTCCGTCACGTCATATTAGTCACGCCAACAAAGCAGAAAAAAAACCTAGAAAATTATTTTTTACGTAACGTGGGGATGTATTGTATTTTTTTCTCGTTTACACCATAGTGTGGGTATCGTTGGATATGTCTTTCAAAAATATTACGGGTTTGTAAAACAATTTTTCGATCAAAGGATCCATTTATGAAATATTGAACATTAAAGCGCTAATTTTTGTTAGAGTCATGTGTCCCTACAGCCAAAACTACAAATACTAAAGTCTTAGATGAAAGCGCATGCCTATAACGAATTTAAAAGGAAAACTATCACGACTGAAAAGACATCATTGGTTGTTGAGATACAGGCGATTAAAATGCTTATACCTACTAAAATCATCTATGACGGCACCAAATGACTTTAAATAGAGAATTACTTAGCTATTACTTGCTGTTTTTAAGGTTCCGGAGCCGAATGGCAAAAACTATAATTTCGTCATGTCCGTCTGTCCGTCTGTATGCCACAGCCATTTTACTCAGAGCCTATTGGCACTATATAAATGAAATTTGGAGGATAGATGTATTCTATGAACCGCTATACAATGATGTAGAAAAATTGAACAAAAAAAATTATTTAGGGGTGGCACTCCATACATGTAACAAGAAGACGAAAAAAATTTTTTTGAGTTACATCAGCGTGTGGGGTATTTTTAGATAGGGCTTCTAAAATGATACGGAGGTTTTTAATTGACTTTTTTACGTAAGTGAACAGTTGGCGAGATATACACTAAGTCGTAAAAATTCTGTCCGGGTAGCTAGCTTTTGAACTGTTAAATAGAACATTCTAATAAAAATTACAGTAGTAGAACATACGAAATACTTCCAACCAAAATTGTTTTGAACACGATACGCTATGTAGTTTTTGAGAATTTAATTTAAAAAAAAAAAAAATTCAACCGTGAACGTTTATCCCAGCTACGGAACCCTTCACTGTGCGTGGTCCGATATGCACTTGGCCGGTTTTTATAATAGTGTTTAACTAATATGCATATTCTACGAAACTGAATTCTCGGTTCAGATTCGGCGATTGCGTAAACTTTAGAAATTGGCCCGAGTTAGCGGAGATAATAATAACTGGCCTCTATCTCAAAGCGTTCAGCGGTTATTAAATACGTATAATAGTATAGTATATTCTCGTAATCGTTTTCATTAGGGTTCCGTACCCAAAGGGTAAAAACAGGACCCCATTATTGAGACTCCGCTGTCCGTCTGTCTGTCACCAGGCTGTATCTCACGAACCGTGATAGCTAGACAGTCGAAATTTTCACAGATGATGTATATCTCTGTGCCTCCTGTGACAAGTGATACAACTCGAGTTGTAGCAATTTTCGTGTTTTTTCATGAATCAACTTAAAAAAAAAATACGCATCTTTTGCTCCAACTCCCGTATTCGTAGGCCTTCTGGTTCCCGAGATACTTTTGTGTAAAATGATACAAAAACCCTTTTTTTTCAATTTTCAGTGTTTAATGCTATTTCTCTAGTTAAAGCACTCCAAAAAATCAAAAGTTATTTTTCTTTTTCGTGCCTATTGATATATCTAAAAATGTATTATTAATCACAGTTTTTACACCTTTAAAATTTTCGTGTCTTTTGATGTAACTTGAGTTGTATCATTTATAACCAGTTTTGCGTATTTCGAAAGTTATATTATTATTATCCTTATATTATTTGCGTCGCCTTAAGACAGATTACTTATTCAATTCTCTGCAACTTATGTATAAAGGTTAAAGGTTAGGTTAAAGGTTAAGGTTTTAGTGGTGGTAGGACCCTGTGCAGGGTCCGTCCGGATCGCTACCACCATCTTATCCATTAACCACCCGCCAAGCAACAGTGTTCGCATTGTTGTGTTCCGGTGTGGGGATAAGACAACCGGTGAAATTACTAGCATAGAGGCATTCCATCTTAGTCCTCAGGGTTGGCAACGCATTTGAGGTCTTAGGATTATAGTCTTGAGAATTCAAATGTCTATGGGTCTCAGATTCCACTTACCATCAGGTGGCCTGAGTGCTCGCGTGCCTTCTCCTTAATTAATATATATAAAAAAAAAAAAAAAAAAAAAAAAAAAACCGCTAGCTCCAGAAATAATAGAGAAAATTGCTTTTAAAAATAGTTGTATCAGTTGTCACCAGAGCTCCTTGATTACCCCTTTTTGGTGTTAAATAATACAATTCAAGTTGTATCATCTTACACGAGTTAATGGAGCTCAATCTGAAATGTAAAATGATACATAAAGCATGTTTCTTCGAATATCTCAAAATCTATAACTAGTATGATTATTTTTGTCAAACCAGTTAATAAAGTGATATTCTATGTTATGAAAATCGGTAGCAATGTTTAAAAAAATATACTCATTTAACAGCAGTATTTTTTTTAAACTTGTTTTCGCTCTCCTGTAAAATCGTGTTTTTCGAGTTGTATCACTTGTCACAGGAGGCACAGATCTGTGTCCGGGTTACCTATCTGAAACACTAAAAACCTTTGCCAGCTGCTTCATTTGGAATAATTTTCATTCGTCCGAAAGTCATTTTTCTCTGAAGCCGTTTAACTTTCCTGAATTGTTATAGAATACCTAAACCTAACCTAACCTACACGTTCTGTAAGTATATCTCATTAAAAAAATTGAAAAGGTATTGGCTTTAGAATAAAATGGAAATTATGGGAAATGAAAATTATGGCAAATGAAATAGCTGTTAGTGTTTGCGTTTGCGATAGGATGCCCTGTGGCCGCTATAACTACAAATACTAAAAACAGAATAAAAAAGTATTTAAATGGGGCCCCTTGCAGTTTTTTTCTCGATATTAAAAACGAAAACAGGTAGACGTTTGGAATATTCACTGAATATTGAGTTTTTAATCACTTTAAAACTAAATCATTAAATTAACATAACGTACATATTTTAGGGCGGCTCCCATACAATAAATGTGATCTTTTTGCTAAGTGTTGAATAGATAATAGAATGGAACCTTTCGTGCGCAAGTCCGACTGGTACTTGGCCTTTTTAACCGACTTCAAAAAAAGGAGGAGATTATACGTTCCATCGTTTTTTTTTATGTATGTTCACCGATTACTCCGTCAATTGTGGACCGATATTGTTTTTTTTTTTCTTGGTTTGATGGAGTATACTTCCTAAATCTGAATCTGATGAAGGGATCAGTTAGGAATTGAGGGAACTCTAGGCAAACGTATTTTTAGTAAGTCTAGCATTTGCATTCAGAAAGTATCATTTGGGTAGTGGAACTGATGATGAAGACCACAGATAGCCATCGGAACTCCTCAACGGTACCTATTTCAAGGGCGGCGTTAACATATCTCGATTAAGATAGTTGAGCGACTACAACGAAGAATATTAACTTATTGAAATATGACTTTGACTTTCCGGCGGCGTTGCTTGCGGCGCGCTTGAAACTTAAAGTTTCATATCAACAATGTAAAATAAAATAAATGTTTAAAAAAACAAAAAACCGCCTTCAAAAACGCAAGAAGTTTTTTCAATTTAGGCAGGTAGTCTCCGTGCAGACCTAGGTCAGGGGTTTTTCTAGCAAGAAAAACAAGCGCATCTATGGGGGGCTGATTGGGGCCCTAGCCAAGATGCATAGGCTCCTAACGTTTCTCTTTTCTATCGCTCTTCTTCGCTTTGTATGGATGACATTTTGGTGCGTTACGATAAACCACGTGGTCAACTGTCATCCCATACATTTTGAGTGATAGAAATTAAAAACGTTAGTTTTATATCTTGATTAGGGCCTCCGCCTACAGGTTAGCTGATGGGTAGTTGGATCTGCATGAGTGAGAACATACACATTTTCATCCTCAAAAATAGCCCGAAGACTGGAATCCTGGACTGTAAATACGTTGCCATTGTCAAATTGCAATCGAGTTGTTAGATTTTACTTGTCGCATGGTAACAGAAAAAACGTAAAAGGAAAATGAATAGAAACCCAGTGCTCTAAAGAGTGGGATAACGAGGTCAGTGTCATCAGACATGCGCAGTAGAGCCGTTCATCCTGCAGGGAATTAGGTCGGAACCAAGAAGTTTATATACATAGGTACGAGGGAGGCTGCAGGAACTTTGGATTGAAACTAAAATAAAATATATAAATATCACGAGACAATGTCACATAAATTGACATAGTCCCAAACTAAGCTCTAGGCTTGTACTATGGGTATTAAACTCGGATTCTTAATTAGATTCCACCAAATCTACCACAGAGTTGTCATAGAAATGAAACATACCAACATTAGTAAATTTACTTTTGGCGAAAGAATGCACGTAAGTTATTAATTTATTATAAATTTAAAAAATCATTTTAATGTATTTTTAAAAATAAACATGCTTTTATAAAAACCAGTTGTATAAATAAATATTTAATCGAAGCTATTTTGTGGTAGAAATTTTGACATTGCAGCGTTTTTGTACAATAATATTATCGTTTGAAAATATGGGTATATTACCTATTATTCGTTGAATACGTAAATTGGAAAAAAACAACCTAGTCGTGTTGGCTTTTAAAGCGTATTTCACTATCCTGACTATATAATCCTTACTGAAGGAGAGGAGAACGCCCCTTTGTTCACCATGGTGGATTGGTAGCGGCCATGACACCCACTTGTCACTTCATTCGGCGTTCGGCCATCTTCCCTCTTCAAAAGTTACCGGAAACGTAAGGTCCTTATTTATTCTTTACAACACTACAAAGATGGATTACGTTAAGTTTTTCACCTACTGTAAGATAATTATATTTCTTACTATTAAGAAAGGGTTGGTGTCATCCTTTTCTTAATAATAATGACCGTAATACTGACATTGACAGATGTTATTGTGACAGTGACATTTCTTGGTAGATTTGACGGAATCTGAGTATAGACAACGGTAAACATACTTAGATAAAGAAATAAATACTTAAATACATAGGCAACCATCCAAGACTCAGGTACAAATACTCGCTCATCACACAAATATCTGCCCTTACCGGGATTTGAACCCGGGACCGCTGGCTTCGGAGGCAGGGTCACTCCCAACTAGGCCAATGTGTCGTCGAATTTATTCATATACACCATGTCTTCCCGTGGGAGGCGACTGAAGGGAATAGGGGCTTGTAGTACTGTTAGACGATGGGCTTTCAACAGTTGCAACCTGTCACTAATACACTAGTAAACCTCTTGGCCTGATTGTGCAAAATGTGGTTACAGAATTATAAACAAGTCTTTTTAGAGTTGTTGGTATTTCTGTAGCTCTGCCTACCCCACTCTGGGAATGGAGGCGTGATGTCATGACATGTATGAATATATATACACTCAGGAGCAGTGAAAATGGCTCACTTTCTGTGGACATTCTATACTAAGTGACCCGTTTGAATTGCTCTTGACTATAGTTTCTAGGTCGGAGTATGAAACAGTTTAGTGCTTGTAGTCATTTAATCACAGCCTTACAGGGGCGGCAGTTCAAGACAATGTTTCTTAATGTTAAATAGATAAGTTAATCTTAAAAACTAGGTACCTATAAGTACACCGTTTAGATCTTGGAAGTACGGTCATTAGTTAGATAACTTTTTGTCGTTTTAACTGTCAACAACGTACGGCAGTTCAAAAAATACCAGTGCGTAGTGAAAGAGTTAATTAAAGTGACAAGGTAGAGAAGTTGACTACTTACACATGGGCGTTATCCAAAAAAAGTGTACATCGTTTAAGTAAGAGAAAATTAAGAAGATTTTACTTTTTCCATTTCGTCACGAAAATTAACGTATCTAAATGTATGACTAATTTTCGTGACTAAATAGAAAAAGTAAAATTTTCATAACTTTGTCTTTAACGATGTTTCTAGAAAATTACTAACCGTCACTACATTTCTAAAATTTTGCGATATATACACACACTCTTATTTGTGTATGCTCGTGATCACGGTCGTTGCACTCTTTACAATAATGAAAGAAAACAATAGGTTATAATAATAAAGGTAGTTTCACACAATTAAATCCCGTTGAATTACTAACAAACAAACAATACGTGATTTCAGTTTTATTTTCGTGCCAATCGCAAATTTTAAGGGATAAACAATACTAGCTAAGAACTTACTTTAAAATAAATACCGTTACACTAAGTACCATTTAAGTTTTAAACTGACCCTTAATTACTTAAATACGAATGCTTCTATATCTAATGAGTAATGGTGCGTTTAGACCAAACAAAAGAATGCCCTAGAACATGTTTTGTCTCCAAGTATTTTACTAAGAAGGATAATTAAGTGGAGTTTTTGTTCCTTCGTGTGGTCTAAACGCAGCGTTGTTGTTTTTAACGGAGGCCCGAAGAAGGGCTAAGTTTTATAAATAAACGAACTTCTTATTTTCTTTAATTTGATAGAAAACATACTTTAACTGTAAGTACCTACTTAAGTTATTAATACCTACTAGTGATATAAATGCGACAGAAACTGTTTGTTTATTGTTTTAATGAAGGTTTGTATAGCGATAGCTTGAATCCCTGTGGATGACACGTAGTACTTTATTTTCTGGAATAATTAAGTCAGCTCCCAAAGGAATACGTAGTAATAAACGACTTCTACGCGAAGAGAGTCGAGCTGGTCGCGAGCAACAGCTTCACCAGTGTACATTTTGATTTGACACTGGCGGAATACATAGTGACTTACAAATTCACTGATAAAAAGTGGAGTTAATAATAAATTAATAGTTTTGGAAACCGAAAATTAAACACGAATTACTCCACGTATATGATTACTTTTTAGTTTTAGCGACATCTATCGGAGTTTCGTAGTACCAGACACCTGATACACAGTATTTTTCATACTAACTCTACGCTGTGAAGCTTCAGTGTAAATTAGATAGATGTCGCTACTGGCGCGCTATTTCTTTGTTTTATTTATTTTAAATTTAATTGATGACGATATATCCGACAGCACGAATGAGATTTTCTTCAATGCGGCATCTACTATAAAGAATTTAAAACTATTTATAGTAATGTCACAGGAGACCATGTAGAAATGCGGGATTTATTCGATCGCTTGGACAATACTGGCGGGGATATTCCAAAAGACATAAGAGAGAGATTAGGTTCAAAGTAATAATAATGTAGATAGATCACATGCTACGTTACTTTTCACCTTCTTCAGATTCTCTTAAATGTGATCGGAATTTTTAACATTTTGGGAACTCTGCTAGATAACATCGTCGAGTCAAAATTGACTAAATACCAATTTCACCATACGATGTTAACCACTTAACAGACGATTAGACCGTTAACAGTCTTCAAAATGTATGTGAACTAATAGTCGATTAACATTGATATGATTAAATTTAACATCGTATGGTGAAATTGGTACTAATATATGAAATAAAACCATTTACTGTGCCAATTGACAGTCAAAACCAGGTACAGTTACCAATATGTAGTTCATAAATTCAGTCCCAATCATAAACCGATTTTCTTGAAAAAATTTAGCGCAGAGTTCTTAGCTCTGAATATTGAGCGTTAACGCTTCCTATACGAGTGCCCATAACCATAGCTATAACTAGGCAGTTCTGTGTAGACAAAGTATTGATATGGTGGATAGTTAAGAAACGCCTTCGCGTTTGCTTGAAGCGACGGAAACGCCGGTGACGCAGGTCCTGTGAAAGAAGAAAATATCAATATATTTTCTTAAGTACTGTTGGCAAACGGAGTAAGAAAAGGCAGACCGAAAAGAAGATTATATTTTGATAAACTTAATCTAGTCTTGCAAGAATCAGTCAGAACGAGATGACTGGAGCAATGAGGGGGAGGCCTTAGCCCAGCGGTGGGAGACTAGATTCTGATAGGCTATGTACGAGTGTCATTTCATTACTCATATTATATATTTTTTTACTGAAAATTTTAAAATGAAAATACCATTTCAATAGTTTTGATCATTGTCGGAGCTTTAACCCTTAATATTTCTAAGAATGCATTTCTCACTTAACTAAGATAACGTGGATTCCCTACCTGTATAAGGAGGTAAAGAAACAAAATTTGGCGGAGGCAACACAACAGCAGGCACCGGTCCTTCAATTCCCGTGGGCACGTCTAAATCTTTTTCCGAATCTATAACATGGAAACTGGACAGCTTAGGATTGTCTACGCCCGCACCTTGGTTCACTTCTTGCCTCGTATCATCTCTAATTTCAATTTTATGTTCAATGACTTCAGTTTCTTTCACGTCTTGTTCATTGTTTTCAAGATTCGGTGCTACATCAGTTGGAATCGTAAGTTCTGCAGCATCTACTTTTTTAATGTTATCGGTTACTTCATCTTTTACTGCCACTTGCACATCATGTTTCTGATCATCCTCTGTTCCAAAATTGTGATCAATTTTGTCATCAATTTTGATAATTTCATTTTCAGATTCCAACTTATTCCTTGTTACTTTTTTATCACTATTTTGATTGGGATCTGCATTTGTTTCTTTTTGTAAATAACCAACCACATCTTGCTCCGAAATTTCACTTGAAGAGTTCTTCTTATCGATCTGTGTAAGATTTTCAAACAAAGGATCTTCTAAGGGTATGCCTTCGGGTATGTCTTCGAAAGAGAATTCATCAGTGATGATGATATCTCCACCGCTTTCAGACCTGGCTTTGTTGAAGAGGTTATCTGATCGCAAGTAATCGTTGCTTCTGTTAGATACCCTGGCGGGACAGTCTTCTGGTATAGTGTACATCTGAAAATAAACATTATTTAAGAGTTTCTTAGAAAACATTCGGTTGAACACAATAAGTCAAATAAAAATTAATAGCGACATACATTTATGACTTAAGAATAAGAATTACACTAATCTTCTACCAGCAATTTGACTATATCTGTCTAAAAATAGACGACGACAAAGTCAAATAGGGAGTTCACTGGTAAAAAGTATCAGCTTCACTTCACTATCTGTTATCTTTTGTTTGTTATTGTAACACGTGAAATTAAAGGTTCCTATTCATTTCGCCGACAAATCCTTGACAATTGCATCGTTTCGCAACAAACAAATATTTCAGGATTTTTATAAAACTAACCTAACCTAACCTATAGGGTTCTACATGATAGTCCTAAAAGAAATTCAGAATTATTTAGTTTCGGAAAAAACGCTAGTTGTCAATTGATACGTTTGTAACATGAATCATCTGTGAAACGTTGGTTATGTATGATAGGATCCCGAAATTAAAACATTCAACAGGTGAAAATCTTCTACTATCTCTATTCACTGACCTGTGTATCGTTGTGTGCGGGCACGTAGTAGTCCTGCACACGTACATGCGCAGGCTTGGTGGCTGCTGCTGGTCCCACCGCGTGGACTGTGAAGCATCGGTGCGCGCCGCGAGACCCTCGGGATGCGAGGTACAGCGTGGCGCGACCCGCGTTGGCGGAGAGCTCGATTCGACGGAGAACTGTAGAAAATATTTTTATCAATGTTAGAATACCAAGGATTAGGTATGTCCTTGACACATTCAGTTCCATAGTGACCCGTAGTAATTGCAAAGACTATCAGGCAACTTAGACAGCGTATAACGTTATTCCCTTGGAAGCTATACAATTTCTGGGGTAACTCATCATTTCATCGAATTTCACTTCATCGAATGTATCATTTCAACGAACGCTATTTTCTGCTGAAACCATAATATTTTAGAGTACCTATCTTAAACATTGATTAATTAAGTTAGTTTAGCTTAGATGTTTAAAATACTCTGAAAACATTATGGTTTCAGCCGAAAATAGCGTTCGATAAAATGATACATTCGAGGAAAGGTGTTTTGATGAAATGATAGACACCCAATTTCTGGTATAAAAGTCCCAAATGTCCCAATCCGTTCAAGCATGATTGAAACAATAAGTTCAACATAAATATCCTTACATTTTTTATTTATAATGGCTTAGTTTCATAACCATAAGCGCAAGGTTACACGTTTACGCATATTCTATAGGTCTACGCAAAATCTGTACAGGATCTACACAATTTGATTCTGCAATCGCAATAGACGGTGGATGTGCAACAGGAAAAGATTACGAAGAGGTCAGACCCTTGAGGAATTCCGGCCTTTGGTGAGATTATAGTGGAAAGGTTATACTATAATCTCAAGGAAAATGACAACCATATTTTTTTACATACGCGTGTCTGGTTGTTGCATTTGCCCATACAGGAGTGATGCGTCGGCGCCGAAGCCCCCTGGGAGGGTGATGTCCAGGAGCGCCATTTCAGGGAACTCGCCCGACCACAGCACGCACGCCTGAACACGAGGAACCTAATTAATCTCTAACAATGTCGACCTTCAAATACTTCAAGCATCTACGTATACGGATAATTGTAAGCTGTTTGTAATTGTGCTAATTATGACTATAAATATGGCGGGCACACAGGCCACCTGATAATAATTGGGCTGGAATCAGGAACATTAGTTAAATTCTTCGATCATATAGATGATTCAAGGTGGTACCGTAATGATGAGGACCATGATGATCACAATAGAGTTTATTACGATAATTCTGGTGATCTAGAGACTAATAATCATGATGGGGATTACCTCGACAACTGCAGCGCAGAAGCAGTCGGTCTGGTTACCAGCGCAGTCGAAGGGTCCGTCGGTGCGCACGGAGACCTGGACCGTTAGAGTCCTGTCACTGGCAGCGGGGGCCAAGGTGTTGTAGGAGCGCGTCGCTTGGACCAACGCGCAGCCAGACCCTGTGCAATATTTAAATGCGTAAGCAGCCACTACTCTTACTCTAAAGGCTGTTCTAACATGATATTTAAATTTGTAATACTACGTTTGGAGCTAAATTGTTACTTGGAGAATTCATAATCCGTTTCTAGTAGATTTCTAGATAGACAAGAAAGGATATTCGCACCATTTTGTTGGTTATCTTATATGCCCATTTATAACTTTCACAGAGTATTGAGTTATCCATACCTCGGCTTTAAGCCCATAACCGGAGATATTCAAACAACAGTCTCATTTTGTATATGTACCTTGCTTACCACGCTTTTCTCCGGTAAGTTTCAATAAATCTAAAATATTTCATTGAAACTATGTAACCTAAAAGCAAACACGAGATAAACTTGGCCAAAAACCAAATCAACAAAGAAATATTTTTAACATTACTAACAAAATCATCCCTCATCTTTCACTAGAATTTATAATCTAACCAGTATAAGTAAACGTACCGTCAACAGCCACACTCAATGCTCCGAGTCCCATCTTCATCACCTCAGGTATCTTCACAGCTGGAGTGAGGATCGTGCTCCTCTCAGAGCCTTCACTCTTCACCGTCACGTTAAGATGCGTAGGAGCAGGTGGCTGCGATGCTGTCCAGGCTATTAGGGCTTCTAGGGCTACTAAAGTATCCTGGAGAAATTATGGAGTTATATACTGTACAACTGACCGTTACCGTCCGTACCATTTAATTTGAGTGTCTTCACATCGCTGGGAGGCATTTGAATTTTGTGTAACTAAGGGATTGGTTTCATGGAGGGACTAATTGCATATTCTTCCGTTGTATAAATCAGAAGGCCTTCATACTCATGAAAGTCTAACTCTGTAGCCCTTATAGGACTGAAGCATGTTTAATCTATCTTACGTACCGAGACCAGTCAGTTAGTGCGTAATTTCTTCCACTTAAGGAAAAAATATAATAGCGTGTCAGTCTCTATAATATATGGGCCGCTGATTAAAACCACCTTAAATATATTATGACTTAATGGTACATAGACACACAAAACATAGACATAAAATGCTACCAGTGACCGATCATTAATTATGACGTTTTCAATTCATTCGTTTACTAAAGTAAATACGGCATATTTTGTACGTGGGCGTGGCAATATAAAAACTTTGCCACTTACAAAACGTGTAAAATTTTACTAACGTAGCATGTCAAAAGCAATATGGTCTTAACAACTAGAATAGAGCCCCTGAAGGAACCATTATCTATGCGCAACTAGAGTATTAGTCACTGGCATTCGTTTAGAAAACAGTAACACTGCAATACAATCTCTAGTACTTATTATGGTATTAATTCTATCGATCAACGATTATGACGATTTCAAAACTAATCGCGGAACGCCATCTACCGACACAACTAAGAACTAACACTACCTGTGTGGCGACAAATCCGCCGCCGCTGCTGCGGTGTTTAGACAGCCACAGCGTGGCGCCGCGGGCGTCGTACGCGCAGGTCGCCCGCAATTTCGTAGGGCATGAGGACATCGCTAACAATGCGTAGCCTGTCGCCTCGACGGACGTTGAGAGGCTACCTGCAGGAATTAAATATTTATTTATTTATTTGGTTATGGAATCTAAAAAAAAAACGGTTAAATCATCGAAGCTTATTTAATTATCGCTTTGTACAGTGACCGGAACTTACTACTTATTCTATCGTAAGTATTTCATAGATAGATAGATAGATAGGTAGCGATAAGATGAATCTAATACGATTGTCACCACTTTGCTGCGTAGCAACTTATTTTAATAAAAATACGTGTTGAAGCGGAAGCGACGGTGAAGTCACATAACTCCTCAAAGATCCAGCATCATGAAGAGCAATGTTTTACGAGCAATTGGCATTGTTACTTAATGTAACGAAAAAAGTGTTACAAATAATAATACACCCTTAAATAGTGCTTATCTACAAGTATTGCTTTAACTTACTAGTCTCCCACCAGACTAGCTCCTCCCTTCTCTGCGCCATCCGCATCAGTTCGAGCAGTTCCCTCATATCCTCGTCGTCCTCCAGCCTTCCCTCACTCTCCCACGGACTTGCCTCGTTCGTCCTCCTCAATTCCTCCTCGTACTTCCTTAACCTCATGAAGGCGTAAGCCAGTACAGCGTGAGCATACACTCTTGATGGCGTTTTGGTCTTCAGAGGGGTCAAAGCGCGTAGGCAGGAGAGAGAGTTGCGAACGACCTTGTATGGAAGGTTGGAGGAACTCTCTACCAAGGAAGTGATGACGTAGGCTGCGAGAGCCACGTTTGCGATTTCACCATCTTCGTTAAGCCCTCCCTGAAAAAAAAAACTATACTAGTAACCACTTAAATTTAACTCTCGATATAATAGGAAATGAAATGGTTCAATTGGGCATAAGACATTGTTAAGTATACCTATTTGTTTAGATTTGAAAGACCTGACCTGAGTATGCAATTCAGCCTATGGTAAACAACAAGGATAGATCAAGTAGCAGTTATACAGTTCTCTCCTTTACACTGGCTGTAAAGTTAACTGTTGGGACAGTTAACTGTTATCTGTTTTCTTGTATGGACAGTACCAAACCTTTAATTCTCTGTGGAAGACCTGTCCTTCATTCCGGAAGCACCCGTTTTCCATTTGCTGGTCAAGGAGCCAGGCCTCGGCTCTGTCTAGAGCTGGTGGCGCCGGCAGTCCAGGGTATAAGACCTGGAAACCCCATGGTAGGTATAGACATTATTGTAAAGGGAATTGTGGTAGAATAAAGTAAATCGCCATTCATGCAAAGATTTCTTGCCGCTTTTAATGAAGTGGTTTTCACGAAAGATCATTGTACAGGTCCACCTGTCACCACCTTAACACTTTTTTAACAAGCTTTACTACTTTACAATAAAACACGTCTAACAAAAATCAAAGTTTTGAAAACCCGACTGTCAGTTTTGAATATATCGTCTATACAATTATGTTAATAGTATTTTATTTTAATTTAAATACTCAGTGACACTCGCAAAATTAAGACGAAACTATTGACTCCTCACTCTTCAAAATCGGTCAAGACGTTTACAGGTCACAATGGAACGGATACTTACATACATACCCACGGTCAGTCAGTCAGTCGGGTTAAAAGTCATATGTCTCAGTCGAAAACGCATATCTTTCGTATTTTACTTAAGGAGCTCCTGATATTGGCAATATTGATATCGAGATCATTAGTATTGAAAAAACAAGTACCTCATGAGCTTTTCTCAGGTATCTAATTGCGAAGGCCGTGAGCCAAGTGGAGGGTTCATCTGCGGCTCCAAAAGCGCTGAAGCCTCCTGAGGGATGCATGTACTGCAGCTGACGGGTGAGTCCTGGAACAGGAATGGTATTCAAGGCATTAAAGTTAAGTCAGTAAATCTTTTTGGAAAATTTAAATATGGGAAAGCTTTAACCAATCATATTTTGCTCAAACGGCAGCTACTCTCCTTGACACTATCTATACTGATATTATAAAATGTAAACGGATAAACCGCTGAACCGATTTAGATGGAATTTGATATAGAAATGGTTTAAGTCTCGGAAGTACGCAAGCCGCCAAGAGTCGGTCGCTTGACCGTGCTCAAGGGCGCCTCAGTGTGCGTGCCTCGCGTAATTTGGACGTGTATTCGAGCGTACCGACCGCAACCACCGCAACCACCGACGCAATTTCTTTTTGTTAATAATTCGGTGACGTATGATAAACGCAGCCGCGGCTGTCATCATGTCCGACGCCATTTTGAAATGTCGGCTCGCGGTGAACACGCTGCCTCACCCGCGCATGATTTTGTGCAACAATTTGGCTCACGCGCAGCTCGCCGCGCAGGGCGAGCATGCCTCAGGCTGAGCCACTCAGATTCATACCCAGCTTAACGGTTCTCCGTGAGTGCTCTTAAACATCTTATTTGAATTTACCACTAGTCGCGCCGCACAACGCATCGCTTCCCATAATAGTGCTGTTAGTCCCCATAGCTCTGTATAGTCAGAGACTTAATTTGTGACCCACGTTAGGTCCAAAGTCAATCTGACACTCTACAGCAACAACGTTGAGTTTCCTCTAAGTTACATATGACTTGGCATCTCTAAGGACATTGGCAACTTCAAGCAGATTTTCTTGAAATGGGTCTTAAAACGCTCGTGACCGTACCTCTCGCAACGTGTTCTTTAGCGGCTGCTGCCGCTGCACAATGAGGGTCCAGCTGCTTCAGTGCCAGCAGGTTGGTGGCCAACCGAGCCATGTTCTGCTCACCACAACCACGTGGGAGCAGCACCAGCGAGTCCGCGTCCTGGAGGAGCATTTTAGAGCAGCTTGATTACTGGTGGTCCTAACTGATCAAAGAGTCTATAGGATGAGTACCTACTTATAGCTAGTTAAGTAAATCGTAAAGCTTGTTGAGGACTAGATTTTCTAATGGTTTGACTGCATGTATAATTTGTCTCACACCTTGCACAAAACAATCTACTCTGAACTACCAACGCTAATTTGCCAACCAAAATTAAATGAACAACGCATAAATCTGAGTCATCCAGATCTTTTGGTCCCAATAAGCAAAGGATACTCACGGCTAGTAATGGTCCAGTGATGTCTCCCGTGGCCCAGACGGTGACGGCTTCAGTTCCAGGCACTGCCTGCACTTCGGGCCACGACCATCTCACCTCTGAATTGCTGGACTCTCGACTACCTGCAAAAGAGAGCAGAGAACCTGTATCCAAACCCAAGTAACAGTCAGTAAAATTACGATATATATTCTCCAAATACTTTGATCAAAATTTACACAATTGCAAATTCTTGTATTTTGGATAATTTAATTGTTTTCCGTAGCTTAGGTGGAGTACGAAGTTAAGAATTGGATGTAAAAAGTCTTGAGCAAAAAAATACGTTCTGTATTCTGCAAATTCAGAATATTTGCATTATGCCTCTTTACAGTTTCCGCCAATTTATAGAAGTTATTACCTCGTGAACAAAGGAGGGCTGACTGGTGGTCCTGCACCGGCACTCCCTCTGGGTCGACTTGGATTTGGATGATGACTTCGTCACTGGAAACAATACAAGAGACAAATGTCATTCTCAATCAAGCTTGTCTTTTCCCTAAGTACTGAAAGTAATACAGTTTAAATAAATAACCTGATCCCGGTCCGTCCTCCGCACGAGCCATCTCGCACGGCCTTGGCGCGGATAGCGACGCGTGCGGCTCCTGGCAGCGCGGCGCGCAGCTGCACTCGGCGCGCGGCCGACGACCGTGCGCCCACGCAGGCCGTTTCTACGTAATCGCGCGGCGCCTTCAGATGCGGGTCGGCGAACACTTGGATTTCAACCTGGGATTTGCAAAATATATTAGGGACCGTATTAATAAAAAAAAAGGCTGTAGTCAATATTGAGTGACAACTATGTTTATTATGTACCTCGTATCCAAAAGAAGACGGATTTCTAAAATTAAGGTATCGATGGTTTGTCTCAACAACCCAAGTGTCCTAGGTGAAGTTAAAAATATGATTCAGTGAGGTTTAAAAAAAGAAGTCAATGAAAAATATTAAAATGTGATTACAAAAATATATACATCTTATATGTTTAAAAATTCTACTTTGACCTCGAAAGAGATTCAAAATTGAAGTGACTATTTCAGTTCGAGCTGTCAGATCTCTTCACCCTCAAAAGTTATTTTAGATCAACCGAACGATCAAAATCTACTTAAACAATTTGACTGCTTACGCAATTTGAAGTAAATGAAACTAAAAATCTCGACTGCAAAAACATGTCTTTATTATGAATGAAATTACTAAAAAAAAACCAAGAAGAAAAATTCAAGGTCCATTGTAGAATTATGCTTGATTTAATTTTTAATAAATTATTGCAGGCGGGGACGAACCAAAGGTCACAAACTAGTCCCCGTCAGCGATTCACTTGTAAATCAAGCGTAATTCTACAATAGACCTTGTGTTTCACTTGTTAGTGAATTTTTTGACATTATTAATAAAGACAATCTTATGCAGTCGGGGTTTCTGTTATTTACATTATTTGTTAAATTCGTTTATTATCGAGCTACAATGGACATCCCATTTTTTAACTCCTTTCTAAAAACTTTGGGCAAATTGTTTACAATTCATTAATGGTAGGCGTTTCTTTTCTTATTCTATACATAATACTGACTCTTATTTTCTAAAGACCAAGTACTTAGGTACATCAGTTCACGGCCCGTTTATAGAGACAATGATCATAAACTTTCTTATTTATCTCTAACACTAATTTAGAGTCTAAGAACTTACACTTAGTGACTCATAGAGGTAATTGAAGATGCGGTAACGGATGACTGCCGCGTCGCCTCTGCGCAGGCGCCGCGGGCCATCGGCGTGGATGAAGAACTCGCGGAACACCTACACAACACATTCAGTTAGGTCAGCCATTGTTAAAGTGTGGTAATTGGAGCCCTGGGACTCTGTTGTGCCGCTACTAGTGCTCCGCCAAAATTTCAACATAATAAAGTAACCACGGAATAGAAAAGTGTTAATGTAGCATTTTTTTATGTCAGTATCCACGGCATTGTTGTCTATTGTGAGCCTTTACCTACTCACGAAGAAACTGCTTTAATTTGACCCAAATACTTCAACGACGGCATTTCCAGGTTATCTTGATCTCTGTCGTCATACAATCTCTATAGGTTCAAGTCTGTTTGTAGGTTATAAAACACATTTTGTTACTTTGTGACTGTTAAATAACTCTACATTATCAGACCTGCAAAACGTTTGATGCCATTTACTATTCTTTGAAAATAATGACACGTTATTTCACCAAAAGTAATGATGTTAAATAATTTAGCAAATTGGTTTTTTTTAAATACCTGCATAAACACTTAATTGTGTAAGTATGACACTTATATTATTATTAAACAGATGATTTAAAAAAAAAGAAAAGAAAAAAAATACAAAAAGACAACCACTTTGGAGGTGCGGGGTATCGATCCCCGTACTTCTCGCATGCTAAGCGAGCGCTCTACCATCTGAGCTACACCCCCGTGCCAACTGAGGACGAAATTAGGTATCTTAAGCTACGAGTATTACAAGGTCGACACTTCCGACGAGATAAGCATTTATTTCGTTAATCTGAAACCGAAGCCGTGTTTATTTATGTACGGTCGGCCTTTTAAGTAGCTGCACACTTTAGTGCTTTGTCACTTTAACGTCATGTTTGAACTGCTGCACAAATCTATAAAACGCGTTTAAGCGACAAGGTACTTAAGTGTGTAGGCAGTCGCCAGCAATAATTATATTATATTGTATATAATAATATATTCCTTGTTAATTTTCTGTTTGTAGTACTTAACGGCTTCGGAACCCTACACTGAGCATGGTCCGACATGCTCTTGCCCGGTTTTAAAATTAGTATTTTCCCGAACCTCGTTAATCTCATTATACTTCCTTATCGTATAAAGAGGTTTGAGAAAATAATATAAGTAAGGACATAATAAGGACATATAAATAAGGATAATATAGGACTTTTGGTAGCATACCGTGGTTCTAGAATCCAGAGTTGCTATTTCCCAATTATTATATTCATACCACTTTGATTTTAACCTTCGGTATTTCGAAATATACTGACGACTGGGTTCAAATCCCGGTAAGGGCAGATATTTGTGTGATGAGCTCGAGTATTTGTTCCTGAGTCTTGGATGTTTTATATGTATTTAAGTATGTATTTCTCTATGTAAGTATGTTTATCGTTGTCTAGTACCTATAGTACAAGCCTAGAGCTTAGTTTGGGACTATGTCAATTTGTGTGAGAATGTCCCCCCTGATATTTATTTATTAAACTACTAATCTTTTAAAGACTTATTTTGTTCGGTTTAATTATAACTTACTTTTATTTGATATGCTTTCACAACGGGAAATATCCTCCGTACCAAAATTCATTTAAATTGGTTCAGTGGTTTAATTAAATTATTCTGAAATATGACAATACTGACGGTCTAAATCAAAGTGGTATTTAGGAGATAGCGACCCTGGGGATTCTTGAACCACTTTTTGCTACCAAAAGTACCCTAGTTATGAACTAATGACATAACCGTTTTTTTGTGACATAATGGTTTTGACTTACTTGCAAAAAGGCTGGAGCCGACACAGAGATCCCGTTCCGTGCCACGCAGATCGCGGTGGCGTCGAACCTGGTGATGGAGTCCGGCGCGCGCGCAGCCATCACCGCTGAGCCGTTCAGCCCCACCGGCAACAGCCGCCAGAGCCACGCCTGGGATGTACACATTGCTGGCTATTATACAAGCTTTAATTATATAGGTACATCCATACATAACATCACGCCTTCATTCCCAGAGTGGGGTAGGCAGAACTACAGAAATACCAACAACTCTAAAAAGACTTGTTTATAATTGTGTAACCACATTTTGCACAATCAGGCCAACATTCATCAGTGTGTTGGTGACATGTTGCAAGCCCATCGCCTAACAGTACTAAGCTCTTATGCCCTTAGTCGCCTCTTACGACATCCACGGGAATGTCGCCTCTTACGACATGTTGGTCTATTTGGTAGTGAACCTGCCTTCGAAGCTAGCGGTCCTGGGTTCAAATACTGCTAAGGGCAGATAGTTGTGTGATGAGCACGAGTATTTGTTCTTGAGTCTTGGATGTTTTCTATATATTTGTACCCATAGTACAAGCCTAGTGAAAATATTTTAGGTACCGACTGTAAAATAAAGGCGGCAATTTATAATTCTCGCTTTATGATCACTATTTATAAACATTAAAAAATACGTTTAACACCAACAGTATTTTTAATAGCAACGCGGTCGCGGGATTAGAGTCGCATCCATGTTAAGATTACGACTCGATATCCCGTTAAATCCGATCACTGGTCATCACTGGTGGCCACTGTGTAAAATGTTTTAACTTGACACCTTATCCCTTCTAAGGTTGTCTGGACGTGATCGCTAATCAACGACAAGAACGCCTGTTTTTTATATTGTGCTATTTCTCTATAATGTTTTTGTTTGGTGGACAATAAAGTGGTTTGTATTATATTGTATTGTACCTCAGAGAAATCACTCCTGGGTGACATGACGTCATCAGCGAGCAGCGGCGCGGGCGCGTCGGCGCAGCGTGTCGGTGCGCGCGCGCCCCCCGCCGCGCGCACCCCCGCCGCCGCCAGCCAGCTGGTCGTCAGGCCGAGGCTAGTGGTGGGGACCTCTGTTGAGTCTGTTGCTGGAGATTCAAAATTGCTATCATTGGTAAGTAGTGGGTAAAATAGAGAAAATACACGCTCTCTGGAAAGTGCTATGAAAGAGAGGAATAATTGTACACGCGAAATAATTGTTGTGTAATTTTTTCATAAGATATAAAGCTTTAAAACCGGGCAAGAGCATGTCGGGCCATGCTTAGTGTAGGATTCCGAAGCTGCCAAGTGCTACAAACATAAAAATCAACAAGTAATAACTAATTTTCTACATAAAGTCAATTGGTGCCGTCTTAGATGATTTTAGTAGGTATAAACACTTTAATCGGCTGTATCTCAAGAATCAAAGATGTCTACTTAGTCGTGATAGTTTCCTTTAAAATTCGTTATATGCCCTTTCATTTAAGTTTTTTTCAGATTTTTTGTATTTGTAGTTTTGTCTGTAGGGGGGACGGGGAGACACTTGTGTCTAACAAAAAATAGCGCTTTAGGGCGTTTTTCAAAAAAAGTGAACATCGTTAAGGACCAAATTAAAAACATTTAACTTTTTCCATTTCGTCACAAAATTTAATGGCTAATTTTTGTGACGAAATGATAAAAAGTAAAATTTTGTCCTTAAAGATATACACTTTTTTTGAGAAACGCCCTTAAAAGCTTAATATTTCATAAACGGATAACTTAATCAAAAAACTGTCTACACGAACTCGTAATATTTTTGAAATGCCTATCCAACGACGCCCCACCCTATAGGGAACCTAAACGAGAAAAAAAATACATCCCCAGTATCCCCACGTTACGTGTAGGGACTTAGGGAGGTACACAATAGTTTTTTTTTCCTTTTTTTGTATCACTTTGTTGGCGCGACTAATATGCATATTCATACCAAATTACGT
This sequence comes from Acleris holmiana, assembly GCA_949316455.1. Classification (NCBI taxonomy): domain Eukaryota; kingdom Metazoa; phylum Arthropoda; class Insecta; order Lepidoptera; family Tortricidae; genus Acleris; species Acleris holmiana. The sequence goes on from OX438779.1 coordinate 16,806,572, forward strand.
CTTTCTAGTACTAAGAGTCTCTGCGCTAGGCTGCGGACGGACGGACGGACTGACATGGCGAAACTCTAAGGGTTCCTAGTTTGACGGAACCCTAAAAAGTCATAGATCAGTCCGCCGGCAAAAACACTGTACACAAAATCGACGACAGGAATGACGTCACAGCTGTTGTTCCATGTTTAAAATATAAGGACCTTATAAAGAAATATGATACTTACTGAGAAAGCACTCCCCAGCCGCATCATACTCCGTCAGGTTCCTATGAGCCTCGATGAGCCTCCTCAGCCTGTCCATGATGACATCCTTGAGGCGCGGCGCCGGCTCGACCTGGGCGGCTGGGTCGACCACGGAGAGGCCGCAGAAGGCCAGGCCGTTGGTGGTGACGGAGAGAGATGCGCTGGCGCCGGGTGCAACCTGGCGGGAGAGCCAGGTTGCTTCCACCTGGAATCATACACGTATTTAAATAGTTAGATTAAAGGTCATGCATGGTCAACACAAAAACCACTCGAAACCGAGTCAGACTCGCGCACCGAAAGTTCCGTTTCGCCGCATAGTACTTGCCCTGCTAACATAAAATGCAGTATCTGAGACAAAACTTCTGTAGCAAAATTAACCTTATGACTAACGGTTTAGGGTTGAATCTGCTTTGGCCATTAAATCTGAGATACTGCTTTTTTTGCTTAGGAGGGCAGAGTAGGTATTATATTCCGATTTGATTTCGATTTCAAATCGAACCAGCGCGCAACTCACATTTGACTTCTTTTTTGTATTAGTTTAACTTAGCTAACTTTAAAAAAAGAACATTAGTACCTATATCTGCCGTAATAACACAACCCATTATCTGTTACGGTTTAAAAGAACAGCTCTTTAAAATCAGGACGGACGCTTGTACGAAATAGATTTTATTCAAAATTCTTAGATTTATTTTAGTTTTGTATTAGTATATGTCGGCTCACCTTATTAGCAAAGCACTCCTCCATCTCAATATGCTTATTAGCACTGACCATCTCCCCTTTATAATAAAAATACGCAATCAAATGACTGTCTGGGCACATCTGATGTGTCACTTTGATGGGCAACATGATTCGCAGCAAATGCCAATCCAGCAGGGAATCGCTTGTGTTACTGGTGGTTTCTGCTAGAGAATGGGCACGAAGGCTGTCTTGACGGCACCTGCTGTTTCTTTGTGCTGTGTAGATCTGATTATTGGTGCTGGAGACAGGGCATTGGGTGGTAGCACCCCAGCGGTATATGGTGCCTCCACGGGTTATCACCTGGTGACAAAATAGCAAAGTAAATAGCTGTTTAGTTTACGGAGATCACATCGCAGATACAATCACCCAATAAAAATGTTGAGCATACTTAGAACCTTGCCATTGTAGTTGTCATTGTCATTCTCAAGCTTGCCGTTTGATGTTCAGTTTAAAGGTTATTATGAAAAGGCACTAAAGTGCTTAGCATTTTTTTGGGGTCATGTAGGTAAATAATTTACCCCGACACATATTTCCCTTACCTATGGGTTAAGATTTCTGCCCTGCTAACACAAATCGCAGTATCTCAGACCAAACTTCTGTAGGAAATGCAACCTTATTACTAACAGGATTGGATTGAATTTGCATTGGTAAATGAATTTGAGATACTGCATTTTTGCTTAGGAGGGCAGATTTAGTTGACCAGTTTGTCTAGATCGTAAACAGAGTATTACCTAAACAATCTGGGCGTTTGCTCTTTTGGGATAGCAATACGTATAGTACAGTAGCTAACGTTAATTTAGGACCCATTTCAAAAAAATAGCTTGACGTCGTCAATGTCATTAGAGATTCAAAGTCATTTGTAACTTATAACAAACTCAACCTTATTGATGTAGGATGTCAGATTGACTTTGGACCTAAGATGGGTCCTATCTTATCTTATCTTATCTTACAGATAAGGCCTTTTTGGATACACTTCGACCCCTTTAGGATCTTTTGAGCAATTGCCCTCTTACACACTCAGCTGTTCGAATGTGCAGGTTTCTTCACGATGTTTCTCCTTCACCGTAAGAGCATCGGGTAATGTACTTAAGTTAGAAAAATACAGGTACATGGTGACCGCGGGGGTTCAAACTCGGTACCTTACGATCACGAGTCGACCCCTAAGCCAATAGGCCTATTAGTGACTGTACAACCCGAACAAATCAAATTACATATCGACGGTTCTGTGACTCAACCTCGTATGTTGAATTTTGTCCAGAATAAACTGACACGCACTAAGTATGCACTCGCGTACTTAGGGCGTGTCAGTTTATACTGGACCTAATTCAATATACGAGGTTGAGTCACAGATCCGTCGATATCACCTTTAGCAAACAAAGATTCTGTTATTGAGTGATTACCTTAAGGCGGTTTATTATGAGAAATTATTACCGGTGAAAACAACCTTTCACCGGTAATAATTTCTCATTATAAACCGCCTTAAGGTCTCCGCTCGCCGCCGCTTCGCCCTCATTTGTACGTTTAAAAATTACTATCAAGGATTTTGTTTCTAATCGTGGATCACGTTTAATGGTCTCATGGAAATATGATCAAGTTTAATATATCCAAAGAACAGACACATATGCGTTATGTTTATTCAGATCCAGATCGCAGAACACTACCACCAACTTTATCATATGAGGCCTTTTAAATTGAACCAGCTGAATCTCATCATCACCAAGATCTCTGGTCATTATCCTTACCACAAAATGTACAGTCAAAGCCGTGTCGATGTCGTTAGAGCTCAGGTACAGGGGCACGAAGCTCCTGGCAGCGTTGGAGTCGCTCCTCAGGGGTCCTAGCGCGGCGTGGACGCTGCCAGTGTGGCGGATTGGCAGGTGCAAGGGTGGTGCTGCCGTGGAGCTGTCGTTTAGGAGGGTGGCCTAAAGAAGTAAATTATTCCAAAATTGATTTTTATTCCACTGACCCAGGAGGAGGGTAATGTTTTTCGCGCGTATGTATGGTATGTCCGCTCCATTGTGACCTTTTGTAGGTTGAATGCTGAAATGCCGTCGGGTCTTAAAAAAAGTTGTTTATTACACTTGTTATAGTTAAGGGTGGTCGCGTTGCCAATATTTTTATCATTTAACGAGAAACTGCAGGTATTTTTAATAAAAATCCTTTTTCTTTTAGCAAATCCATATGTACCAGTTAACCTTTTAATAAACTAGCTTAAGGGCAGAATTGAAAAACTTTCTAAAACCTTATTCTTAAACTTTACAAAAATAAGCTGTTTTGAGTTTAAGTATAATTTAAATTGCACTTCGACTTCATCAATGTTTTTCTATGCTAAAACAGTCGCAGCTGCGTTGCCTTTGAGAAAACAGGAGACTCGTCTACGGGTAGCAACAATCACTCACTTGGAACTTATACAGCAGGTTGTGATGATCATCAACAGTGAACATCACCCTGGCGACGCCCCTCACGTCAGTGACAGCGTCATCACAGGTGATGGCGGTGCTAACGGCGATGGAAGTGGGGGACCGGCAGACGCGGACGTGCTCGTTTGTCGCAGGTCTGTCATCCCAGCGGGTGGCTTTTATCTAAAGATAACAAAGTAGGAACAAATAAAACAGATAATTAAGTAAGAGTAAGGGAAATATATGATAATGATAAAGATGGCTCATTACGTGCTTGCCAAGACTAGACCATTGCTGAGAAAAAACACTGAACGAATTCATCAGTCAGTCAGTTTTGAGACGTATTACTTACTTATGGAAGACGCCTGCATGCTTGTGAAGAATAACATGATAATATATTTCCATTGGTGTAAATTTTCGAAAGATCATAGGATACCGAAGGAATATTTCCTCCAAATTTCATAAACCTAGGTCTAGCAGTTGATAATGCGCGTTGTCTGACAATCAGGCAGTCAGTGACGAACGAGTTTAATATGCATCTAGATAGAGATAATACACTGCTTATTACTTAATCTGGACGTTATAAAGATTACATACAATGCTATAGGAGGTCTGTGGCTTCGTACGCGCAGTAAAACCTAGTGTTACCTTCAATTTATACGGGAGTCCTGGGGCAATCACAGCGCGGTGCTTGGTAAGGAACTCGAGGGTGATCGGCTTGTCCACCACTTGGGAGACCACCGTCGTGTTCTGCCACACCCGCGTGCCTTCCTCCTGCAAAGTTTTCATTGTTTTTGCATATTTTTACTAATATTTATTGTTTGTTTCTGTTTCACAGTTTAACACTTCAACCGATCAAGGAGGATCTCAAAATAATCTGCACTCGACTCTATTGTCGTGAGGCGTCGTGTTTAGATCATTTTGAGCATGTTATTCTGCTTAGCTACTTTTGACTGTACATGCTTTTAGACAAATCCGCGTTCAAATTGGCAAACGTGTTTAGGTCCTATATAAGCGATGAGACTTAAACGTTTAGGACAGAAAAACAAACAGACCTTTTTTTGGATGGAGCACTAACCTGGAAGGAGAAATCAGCCACAACCACATCAGGTGGAGTAGCTCCATCGAGGCCAACTCTTCTGGCAGCAATCGCGTGACGGTGGCAGGCCTTGGGGGTACGTAGGCGGACGGCGGTGCGGACCCCAGGGGTTCCGTCCGTGTTGAAGTTGCCACCGGCGCCGCGGAGACGGATCACCAGCATTCCTTCCACAGCTTCCGTCCATGGATATCTGAAGCATGTACAGTGGTAGAACCTTGTGAAGATTCATCCATGTAGCTAATGTTATCAGTGAATTGCCCGTTCAGAGGCCACATATAGCTGCAGCGACCACAATAGAATGAAAAGGGATGGCTTTATATGTTTCCGCGCGAAGAACGTGAGATGGAGATAGTTTGCGCGCTTTGATTGCAGCATCAAATTCAAATAATAGCTGTTTTTACAAACAAAATAATGTTGATTGAGGAAAGAAAAGAAGAATTCAAAGTACTCATCAATTTAGTTAAAAAATCATCGTAGCGTTTCAAAGATTCAACCAAAAACATGCGGAAAAGGTGTCATGTTTAAATAACAGTCTCAAGAAAATATGACCATGTTTAATATCCAAAGAACACACACATAGGTGTTATAATTACTGGGATCGAGATCAAGGAACACTATCGACTTTATCATATGTGGCTTCCTAACTCTGCTGCCAGGCTTTACCATAAAGCTGATATGCCTAAGTAATCACAGTTAATAGTAATCTCCTATCGAAGAATTTGCGCATAATGAAACGAGCAACATCATAAAAAAGAAGTGGTACCTTGGACGCCTAATTTCATCGAAAGGCATTTCTGGCCGCATGAGTATTTTTTTGGGAGATACTAAGCTAACCAAACTTACGTAATATATATAAGATATCCTGAAAACATCATAGATTCCGCAGAAAAAAGCGTTCCATAAAATGAAATTCAATGAATAGAAGTTCGACAAATGAACCTTGGAAACTGCTCCCAAAATTAAAATTCAGTTATCTCTTTCTTTAAAGTCCATCAATTATGTAGTGTGAATAGGATAAAGATAGGTTTGAAACCCACCTGACACAGACAGTCCACACCAGCCTCTCGCTACTCCTCAAGACCTTGGCTGCGTGTCGCACGCTCAGCTGGAACGGTGGTATCTCGTAGTTGCCCACCCAGAAATCCGAAGCACCCTGAAACCATTTTTTTTTAAGCGGGCTCCGGTCGTCCAGTGGCACCCTTATTACGTTTATTGCGTTTTCTAATAAACTAAAGTATTATCTTAAAATTTAAGAGCTCTTTACTGTTGTACAAATTAATACACAATTTATGGAGACTATGACATAACTCAACAACAATTGAACTATGAGTTTGCAACTAAATGGAAAAAAGTAAATAAATAAATATCACAGGAGTCACAGGACAATGTCACACAAATTGACCTAGTCCCAAACTAAGCTTTAGGTTTTTGCTATGGGTACTTGACAACGATAAACTAACTTATATAGAGAAAACATATTTAAATACATACAAAAAATTCAAGACTCAGGAAAAAATACTCGCGCTCATCACACAAATATCTGCCCTTACGGGGATTTGAACCCACGACCCCTAGCTTCGAAGGCCCAACTAGGCTTGCGTGTCGTCAAAGTGCAGTGGCCACCTTTTTCCGTTAAGTTGACTACACTAATGTGAAAGGTTATTAAATTGTGTCATGTATGCTATATATTGCGTATTCATTTGTACAACAATAAAGCACTCTTAGATTTTCAGATAATACTTTAGTTTATTAGAAAACACAATACAAGTAATGAGGGCGCCACTGGACGCTCGGCGCCATCTTAATGCATAAGTAGTTTCCGTGGAACTGCGTTTAATATTTAGTAATTTCATTGTTGCTGTGGTGTGTCTTGTAGTCAAGATTTTGATTAAATTGTTAATGTATGTAATTGTCTAACTGCCCTCCGCATGTACATATCCAATGTCGTGTCGGCGGCTCCAGCTGTAAATCAGCGCTGTGGCTATATGCTGCATCATCTATATATGCTGAGCTGGCTACCCTTTTAGTGTCTTTAGGTATAATTAGTTATGAGTTGTTTGCACTTTTGTTTTGTAATTATTTTCATACATAAAATCCCGCCTTAATTCCCAGAGTGGAGTAGTCAGAGCTACAGAAATGCCAACAACAAACAGGCTAATTATTATAGGCACTAAATAGCTGACTTTTCGCTTTCATAAAACGTACATTAAATACCAATTTTGTAGTCCCAAAATGAGAATCAACTTCTACATGGTCCTTCGTCCCGGCTTACCTGGGAGCCGTCTGCGAGCCGCGCGCGCACGGTCCACCGGCCCGGCGGCGCGTGCGCGTCGAGCTCGTACTGCGCCTGCCCCAGGCCGAGTCGCGTGCGCACCGCCGGCCACGAAGCTGCGCGCGCGCCGCTCCATGCACCGCGCGGCCCTTCCAGCCACATCTCGTCGATCTATCAAGATATCAATAGAGTAAGATGCGATTTTTTTAAAATTGAAGTTTATTGTTTGTTTAGCATACATAACATCACGCCTTCATTTCCAGAGTGGGGTAGGCAGAGCTACAGAAATACCAACAACTCTAAACACTTACTGATATTTCTGTAACCACATTTTGCACTAAAAGGCTAAGGGCCGTGTTCACCAACAATTAATCGGACGGTTAAGTCTTAATCAGCTGTTAATCAATACATCTGACACCCGTTAAACTGCTAATCGTCCGTTTAATTGTTGGTGAACACGGCACTAAGAGGTTTACTGGTGAATTAGTGACAGGTTGCAAGCCCATCGCCTAACAGTACTACAAGCCCTTACTCCCTTAGTCGCCTCTTACGACATCCACGGGAAGACATGGAGTGGCACTATTCTATTGTTTGTTTAGGTCGAGCAAAAAACGGCAATTAAGGAGCGCGTATGCGCCCCAAAAAGTACGTTTATTGTAAGGGGCCTTTTCAGGCCATTAATTTAAATTCTTGTAGCGGCAATAGACACACTATAAAATGTTCAACTGTCAATGGTCTCGTTGGCACCCTTTGGGTCCGGAACCGTAAAAAGCAGCGTTATTTACTTTATTTCAATTGTAAAAAGGCCTTCAGCAAATAAAGTAATTTGATGACATGTTTCGCTGACCTCCATTGCATAAATGTTTCCGAGAATCAATGATTCATTTAGCAAGGCCGTTGGTCGCATTCCTTCTTTAGAAATAAAGGTAACGGGATGAGAAAGCTTTCCACATATCTGTCAGTTTTGACATGTACCTGTAACATGGATGGTTCCTTTTTAAGTGAAAGAAGACAAACAAAAACACAATTTCGTGTTTGAATAATAAAGTTAAGATTTGAATGCCGTTTAGAAGGTGCGAGGGGAAAGATTATTTAATCAAAATGGCTTGTAAATAGACGCTGCGGGAGACTTATGTGACTCAACGCATCGTGAAGCTGTCAAACGCATAAAAATCATGGATCATGGGCACTTTAGTATAGAAATTGGGTGTAGAACCAACAGAATTAAAAAGCAAAAAGAACCTAGATCATTAAAAAGCAATGAGGAAAATCATAGTTTCTTACGACGACACGCTAGCCTAGTTGGTAATGACCCTGCCTTAGAAGCTAGGGGTCCTGGGTTCAAATCCCGGTAAGGGCAGATATTTGTGTGATGAGCACGAGTATTTGTTCCGGAGTCTTGGATGTTTTCTATGTATTTAAGTATATATTTCTCTATATAAGTAAGTTTATCGTGGTCTAGTACCCATAGTACAAGCCTAGAGCTTAGTTTGGGACTAGGTTAATTTGTGTGAGATTGTCCCCCTGATATATTCTATAATACTGTAGAAACATTTATTAACGAACCAGTTTTAATTAATTCTTGAACCTAGCGGTTTAACAGGACAAAAACGTTTTCGTATTTGCTATGAAAATTATTAGCTTCACAGTACTGAGTTGGCATTTTTCTTGCTCGTTCAATACAAAGTTGTTCATCTGTATGTCATAGTGTCTTATAAACTGTTTTAATTGTGATGGCATTGCATCTTAGTCCTCAGGGTTGGCAACGCATTTGAGGTTTCAGGATTATAGTATTGAGAATTCAAATGTCCATGGGTCTCAGGTCTCAGATTCCACTTACCATCAGGTGGCCTGAGTGCTCGAGTGCCTTCTCCTTAACATAAAAAAAAAATAAAAAAATAGCAGATGTTTTATAAAACACGCATGGATACTGTGACTTAGTTATTCTTTTACACCAATACATTCTTTAAAATTGGTTAAGGTTTCTAAACGTGTTATAAATAAATGGACGAACCCCTTTAAGATTTGACTTACTTGAAGTAATTGGGGATAATTGTCGCAATAAGGAAAGTTACCCCTTTTATTAATTAAAACACCACAAAATAACAAGGCGGTACAGAGACAAGACAAGTTGAAGTTTTACGTCCTCACAGAATATCACTCCTGTGGGGCTAGACAAGTTGCATTTGACAATCGTTAGCGATTATGTTTCGATTGAAAAATATATGGAGTTGACGTAAGTGTCACGTTACTATCTCGGTGGCTTACGTCAATTCCATACATTTATCAATCGAAACATAATCGCTAACGATTGTCGAATGCAACTCCCCACAGGAGTGATATTCTGTGAGGACGTAATTATGTCACTCAACCACCTGAATGATTTAATAAAATATGAGTCAGATAAGATAATGTTTTATTGACATGAAATAGGAACAAATTGAATTGAAGTCCCTGATTTCTGAGCTAGGTCAGATTAACCGATAAACCTGTGTTACAGAAATCTGTGTTCTCCCATATTCGATTATTTTTTTATGTTAAGGAGAAGGCACACGAGCACTCAGGCCACCTGATGGTAAGTGTAATCTGAGACCCATAGACATTTTAATCCAAAGACCTCAAATGCATTGCCAACCCTGAGGACTAAGATGGAATGCGTCTATGCTAGTAATTTCACCGGTTGTTTTATCCCCACACCGGAACACAGCAAAGCGAACACTGTTGCTTGGCGGGTGGTCAATGGATAAGATGGTGGTAGCGATCTAGACGGACCCTGCACAGGGTCCTACCACCACTAAACATACATAATATTCTATTTAATGTTAATAAGTACCTAACCATATCAACAATATGTTAATTATAAAAACTTGCGCACTTAAAATGCGCACTGTGTGTGAGTGTACATGTGCGTGTATATGTGTGTGTGATGTAGATAGATTGTGTATTAAATGATGAATTAAAGATATACATATTACACATATATACATATTACTTATAGCCCTCTTCTACAAACACTCTCCTGTCTCAATTCGGTCATATTTTTTTTATTAAGTTTCATACTTATATATTTTTTTTAATATAATAAGAGGAGTGCCGTATATTTTGTCCAAGATGAGGCATTAGATATTTAGTTCTGCAGAAAATATCGCAGGACAAGAGTCGGTAGTATAAAACTATCTCACAATAAACATAAACATTTAAAAACAAAGATCGAAGCTCAATAAATTACAAAGTCGGTTAATTTATTCGTGGAGTCTGACGGATGGCACTCGGGTCAACTGGCCGGTTCGCGGACCTATTCTGATCGACCCGTTGATTTAATGATTTTGACAAAGATAAAAAAAAAAAATACGGGGTAATGGGTAATTTCATACAAATTGACCTAATCTCAAAGTTAGCTCTAGGCAGCATGTTACAACATATAGATAAATATATACATAGATACATAGAAAACATCTAAGTCTCAGGAATAAATACACATGCTCATCACACAAATCGCATCTTTAGAATTATAGTGACCTAATCTACATATTTTGAATTTCAACTTCCCTATAATACTAAATTTATGACTCGAAATCGAACGCTGAAAATGTTTGAATTAGGTCACTATAATTCTAAAAGTACGAAATATCTGCCCTTACCATGGAATGGCTAAGGAATTCAGTTTACGATGAATGTAAGGAACAGAGCTATAGCAGTTACGTTACACGACCCTGTCTCTTTCTCTCACCGTAAAGTTGATTGTTTAGCCATGACATGGTAACCCCCTGGTCTCTATGGTTTAGGCCTAGAAGCCTTCGCAATAAGCAAATGTGCACAGATCTCTTGGCTAATGATAAAAAATATTCCTACATTATTACATCGTTCAGACAACCAAGCTCTATTGGCACTAGAATCCTTAGCCCTTATCTGCGAGTACTAAGGTTGCGTCTCCTACAGATGCTTCTTAGTAGGAGCTACAAATTGGGTATAAAAGGTATCAACATTTCCAAATTGTTGTAAGCCTTATGAGTATTTAAATTCATTCATTTAATATATTTATTAAGTAAATTTATATTAGAGATATTATAATTAAGATAATATTATAATATAATAATAAGAGACTCAATGATCCCGCAGTCAAACTATGCAAACGGTTTTGTGGGACAATATTTTATTGTAACATTTTAATAAATAATAATAATCAGAATAAGTACAACAAAGTGAAATGGGCTTAATACGCTTTAAAGAGTTAAATAAATAAACAAATGATTTGCATACCGCCTACTGTCCCGTTATAGCCGCGTTTACCTTAATTGGAGGACGCTGCGCTGGCGCAACGGCCATTGTTCAATGTTCATGTTGACAACGCTAGGTTATCAATTTATAAATTTATCTACACACATATCATGAGTCCTCTATTATGCGTTCAAAACCCGTAGGAAATGACCAGCATTATTAACCAATTTTACTATGAGAACTTTCTTGTCTGTGGTAGTAGGTAAAATCTGTAACACTACAGTACTTATACTTTTTTTTTTTTCTGAGGGACCTACGTAGTTAGCCTCTGATGGCTTTGACTACTTCGCCGGAGAGAGGGCGGACTCCTGATGGGAGTCCACGCGGTAAAGGGTTTTTACACTACCATGCCTAAGGGCGCCCCTATTGGGCCGACCTCGGACTTAGGACGCTAGGGGAGAGTTTCAATCGAATTGGTTTTATGCTACCAACGCTTCGGAAATTTTACGTTAGACCAGACTGAGAAGCGTCGAAAGAAACTCCATCTGGGTGTCGAACAGTATCTGTATATTCTGGTACGGTTATTAGTTTAAATTTGGAACAACTGTCAAAACTCAAGACGGTCTCTATTCTACTCGAAACGTCAATTCAGTATTTTTTATATAAACCTCTCGACATTTTGATCTCGAGTGATATGAGAAAAGTGACTTCATTTGTTTGTCTATGATTAAAAAAAAAATCGTTTTGACGGAGGATCGAATGGCCGCCATTACTGTTGTCGTTTGTTGGTTTTTTGCTGTTACGAAAGTAGGATAATTTTAAACTTATGATATGGGTGTAGATAAAATTAGGCCTTAAAACACTCGTGTGATCCTATTCTGAAACTCGCTTCATAAAATCACACTCGTATTTTAAGGCCCCTCATTATGCATCAGTTGCATAAACTACTATTACGGCTCTGATACGACTTTGCGCGGTAGCTCGCTGTGGTAGCAAGCGGCGGGTGGCACGAACAAACGCTTAAAAGTGTGTCCACACTTTAGGCTTCCATCGGATCGGACTACGTGGCAAATCTACAGAACTTACGCTTAATATTTATTAAGCGACGGGGGACCCTTATCCCTTCATTTGTCATAATTTAATTTGCCATAATAATACGCTCTGATACGACGGCGCGGTAGCTTGCTGTGGTAGCAAGCGGCGGGCGGCACGAACAAACGCTTAAACTCCGTGTCATTAAACTTGAAAAAGATGTAAACAAATTAGTACTGTTTGACACATAACCTCAAATATTCACCAAACGTGTTTTTATTAAAAATAACGTGTAATGAATAGTTATTTGATCTTGAACTTCACGTGAAAATAATGATCTAATGTATAAATCATTGCAAAGACCTCACTTGATCTTTAAAAGTTCGTGATTATCGTGTAATCATGGTAAATTGGTTCGTTTGGTATTGTTTAATTTTTTCCAAGGTCAATTGACACAGTAAGAGGCCACATATACTGCCACGCCCTTACAAGAATCAAAAAGGATGGCTTTATGTGCTCCCACATGAAGAACGCGAGAAGGAGACAGTTTGCACACGCCTTGATAGCAGTGTCACGTTCAAATAATTGCTATTGACTTTAAAACCACTATATTTATTTTAAAAGTAGTTTATCAGGATTAGGAAGTTATAAGTACTCAATAATTGATTCTAAAATCATCGTTAAAGACCTGGGGCGAGTTTTGAAGCTTACAGACGAAAAATTACCAAGTTTAAAATCACCTTTTGGATTTGATATTATAAAAGCGGCATGATATCAAATCCAAAAGGTGGGCTCGCTCGTAGATTAAATCGCTGCTCAAATAGATATCAAACTTAGTAATTTTTCGTCTGTAAGCTTCAAAAATCGCCTCCTAACACCTCCGCAAAAACATTTATTCAACCTACAAACGACTGTGCCAAAATTTAACAATTCTCAGAATGAGCGCATTGTTTCATTCTGTGGTAATGATAACCTGATTCCACGTGCTCCATTTCTTATGTTAATCTTTACAACCATCAGGTAGATTCATACCCAAACTTATAATTATGCATACTTTAGTGCCTTGTCACTTTGATGCCATGTTTGAACTGGTGAACGAGTCTGTCAAACGCGTTAAAGCGAAAAGGTACTAAAGTGAGCAGCTTGTAAGGCCTACTGTACCAGGCAAGGACGAAAATGTCGTTATGGCCAAAGTTAAATAAATATCCGTCATTAAATTCATCTATCTATACACCGTGTTTTTTTTCATTTACGATAACTTCGGCATATTGTTAGGTACACGTATAGAAACTACGTGGTAGATTAGATTTTAAAATATTGCAAAAAAAAAAAAATGTTTAGAACAAAGTAATTAAATGTTGTGTCTTCAATCATTCTAAAAGGGTCTTTAGAGTTAACTCATAGTTAGTGTCAAATACGTCAAGTCAGCGTGACATACACACACACAAGTAAAGATAACACTTGACAGGTGCACGACCTAACAATTGAAAACTTATTTACTCATAATAGGTAATTAAAAGAAAATTGTTAGGTATCAATTAAGAGCCTTTTACATTAGTTTAACGTGATTAACTGATTAATTTTAATAATTGAATATCTTTATAACCGTACGAGTTATCATATGTCTGTCTTCGGGAAATTAGCTTAATTTGACTTGAAGAAAGTTATCGTAAATCAAAAAAAACACGGTGTATAATATACAGATAGATGAATTTAATGACGGATATACAGGGTTTTTTTTTACTAGTGCACTTATTTTAACATATGATTTTGTATCGTTAATATAACATATTACGACAATAAAACGAGTTAAAAAAATATTTTTTTTTTGTTGCATATTATCTCTCTTCTTCCTTCTCGTGTGGACACAAAGTCACACTAGAAATGATGACATGGGTTGTCAAGCTGTAGGTATGCGATAAACTGTATTGATATTCGAAATATGAAATTTCATGTACAGCTTATCAGACAACAAACTCCTACTGATATTCTAAATTCTAAATTTGAAATTTCATTTATTAACTTATTTAACAGCACTCCCCTCTCCTCGCACCCCTGCATTAGAGGGTCCATGAATATCGTTAAGTTAGTGGAATCATTGAATCGGAAATATCTCTAATAATTTTTAAGCTAGAGTAAAAATAACACAGCATGCGTTATTGATTAACAATAGCGAAGCTAATATTATTTGTGCACCTATTAAAAAATTACCCTGTATAACTTTTTTATTTTTTTCTTTCATAACAACATTCTCCTGACAATAACAAACATAACAAAAAATAATTAGCAAATTCGGTCTAGTCGTGCACGCGTGATGCCGTAACCAAGGGAAATAGGGTTTCATTTTTATATATTACTAGCTACCCGTCAGCGCCTTCGCCCCGTTGCAAAATTGTGACTTTCCTGGTGGATTTTACATTTTTTTCTTTCATAAAAACCTTCTCTTGACGAACACAAAAAAAAATAGCGAAATCGGTCCAGCCGTTCATGCGTGATGCCGTAACCAAGGGTTTAATTTTTATATGTTATATTATAATCGTGAAAAGTTAAAAAAATAGTTAATAATCGCTAAACAGTAATCGTTAGCTTTCGTTGCGCGCAATGAACGATATTTGTTGCGCGCATTCTGTCAATGGCGCCAACTGTCAACGACTGACAGTTATGTTTTTTTTATATTGTATCAATTTGAATTCAATGTTCATAGTTAAGTCAGGACATCGTCTGTGTTCAGAAAGTAAATAATATTTGAAACATAATTTTGTTGCCATCTGCTATCCGGAATAAAGGTCCTATTAGCATGTCAACAACCGAGAAGTTCTAGGCAGTAAAAGGGACAGATTTATAACTCCTATAACACTACCCCTTTCACTAACTGAACCTTGGCAGGTTTAGATGCTCATAAATAATTAGATCAGCTCTTAGATTCACACTGTCTTAGAGCCGTAATAATAAACTGATCTCGACTGTAATACTCATCTCAAGATGCTTCAAAAATTACAATTTTCCATGACTTGACGTTTACTTTGACGAGTCTTGTGACAAACATCTCATGCTGTGTTTAACTCAGCCGCCTGTACTGTCAAATGAATATAGGTAACGTTACGTCGATAATACAATGACGTGTCAAAAGTAACATGGTTTTTAGTTTAACCCCATAGAAATAGAGCCGACCACGATGTAGATCTTTCGGGAAGACCTATGATCGCGTGCGTTTTTGGCCGGCATGATGAAGATAGAGACTTACGCTTCCATGGACCGGAGTCAGGTCAGCCTTCAGCACAATGACTCGTACTCGAAGAGTGTCTCCAGGTCTGTATCTGGCTCGTTCTGTAAGCAGCACTATTAGCCTGCCGCTTGAGATGCGGACGGTCACGGATTGAGTCCAGGTGCATCGGGATTCTGGATATCTGTGAACAGAGACCATTAGAATTTAGAAGGTTTGTGTCTACTTGCGATTGTCGGGTTAGTAACAAGTTCTCACCCCAGCGGTTCCCATGCACCAATTAGTTTTTCCAAGTAAAGTACCAAATCTTACATAAAACTCCTGTAGTAATCACAACCTCATTTGCATGGCGCAGCTGATATGAATCCCACTGATGTGAAAGCTTGTTAACTTTGCAATGTATTGCGAATTGTCACTTGTTACCTATCGTTGTCAAGATGGTTAAATAGGGGGCTGATGGTAAGTGGGATCTGTGACCCAATAACATTTGCATTCTCAAGATCTTGTGCAACACCTTTCTCATCGAATGTATCATTTCATCGAACGCAACTTTCTGCAGAAACCATAATGTTTTTAAGGTATCTTAAACATTTAACCTAACCTAACCTAACCTACGTAATTAATGTTTAAGATACCCTGAAAACATTATGGTTTCAGGAGAAAATAAATTCGATGAAATGAAATTCGATGAAGTCCGAATTGTTACCACATCCTATCCTTTACCGCCAAGCAGCATTGTTCGCGTTGTGTTCCTGTGTGGGGATAAGACAACCGGTGAAGTTAGTTAGTTAAGAGGCATTCCATCTTAGTCCTCTGTAGGCCACGCATTTTGATTAAAGTTTCAAGATTTTAGTCTTGAGAACTCATGTCTATGGATCACAGATCCCACTCAGGTGGCCTGTGCCTGTGTGCTCGTTTGCCTTCCCAATGACATATAAAAAAAGTTTTTTTTGTTTGCGTTCAACCAAAACGTAATCAAAATTAAGCGATAGATATTTTATTTAAGTTTTGTTCTAAACATCATAGTTTAATTGTTGCCCGTCATATAAACTCATATCACTGCTAAGTATAGCACTAACTAAAAGAGTCCTGTTGAAGGACGTCGGAGCGGATTCCTCAATACAAGTTTCCATACAAGCTCATGTAGAATTCGCGGGTGAATAAAAACCTCAAGGTTAGGTTAGGGAGTGTTGCATAGTGAGCTATAGTGGCGGACTTTGAAATAACATAAGCAGACGTGTGCTAGCTCTTGGCCCGAATACAATACAATACAAATACTGTTTATTGAACACCAAAAAAAACCGAACACGGAACAGTACATACTAAAGTAATGTAGCAAATTATTTTTGCGAAAAAAATAATATCGATGTTACTGTAAAGATCAGGATGATATTCAACATTAATAATTATTATTTATTCTCTATACATTTTAAAATAAAAACAATAAACAAAATAATATTGTTTAGTATTGAAATAGTTTCATAGACAACAATCAACGTTTTTAGGGTTCCGTAGTTAAACTAGGAAGCCTTATAAGGGGTGTCGTTGGATAGGTCTTTCAAAAATATTTTGGGTGTGTGAAAACGATTTTTCGATCAAGGGTTTCTTATATGAAATATTAAGCTTTGAAGCGCTAAAATGAAAGAACATATATCGAATTTATAAGGAAAACTATCACGACTAAGTAATCATCATTGATTAAAAATCATCTAAGACGGCACCAAATGACTTTAAATAGAAAATTTGTTATTACTTGTTAATTTTTATATTTGTAGTACTTAACGGCTTTGGAACCCTACACTGAGCATGGTCCGACATGCTCTTGCCCGCTTTTTCCATATTTGTACTTAATGACGATTGTCGTCAAGATGAAAATTTCCACTTTAAATTACTTAACGTTCTCTCAACGTCCACTGTGGTCAACGTGCCATTCTTCAAATATTTGAAATTATTGAAACCCGTTTTCTGAATCATGATCGATATTGACTAAATGACTGGAGTTTTGGACATGGATTTTTTCATCTTAAAAGTAAATAAACATGATTGTATATCGACATCTTATTTATCGATATCAAATCCCTAGAACGTGCCCCGGGTTAGCACACGTATGAGCATAAGGAATATCAGATTAAATGTGTCTGTTTGGAATGAGATTATTATCAAACACCGGATTGACGGGAGAATAAATGTACCAGTGCTAGTGATTCATTAAATATCGAGTTTATCGACATCGATAAAAACTATTTTTTGTCATCATTAACATAAATAATAGGCAAGTTTGGATACCTTTTATTTATGAGCAAACCTCGTGTACTTATCGCAACTATAAACAACTGGTATTTGACTTATTGAGTCACTTTTGACAATAATTGAAATTACATTTAATAACAATTCATTCAGTATACACCGTGTTTTTTTTTGATTTACGATAACTTTAAGGGCACGTTCTTCAAGTCAAATTAAGCTAATTTCCCGAAGACAGACATATGATAACTCGTACGGTTATAAAGATATTCAATTATTACAATTAATCAGTTAATCACGTTAAACTAATGTAAAAGGCTCTTAATTGATACCTAACAATTTTCTTTTAATTACCTATTATGAGTAAAGAGTTTTCAATTGTTAGGTCGTGCACCTGTCAAGTGTTATCTTTACTTGTGTGTGTGTATGTCACGCTGACTTGACGTATTTGACACTAACTATGAGTTAACTCTAAAGACCCTTTTAGAATGATTGAAGACACAACATTTAATTACTTTGTTCTAAACATTTTTTTTTTTTTGTAATATTTTAAAATCTAATGTACCACGTAGTTTCTATACGTGTACCTAACAATATGCCGAAGTTATCGTAAATCAAAAAAAACACGGTGTATAATTTTCTTATTCATCATTTATTCATATTCATCTTCTTTAGCATTCCGACGAATTGAGAACTTTTTTTTAAGGTCAGATCATTCAGATAATATAGAAAATTAAGGCAAGAAATGTGAAAACCATAACGAAATAACTTATCGATAAACTTAGTCGATATATTTTGAATCACTAGCACTGGTACGTTTTTGCCCTCGTCAATACGGTATTTGATTATATTTGTTTTGAGTATGCAAATAATAAGATTATCGAAAAAAGTATTTATGACCCCCCCACTCAAAAGAGGGGTATTATTTGACGTGCGCATCCGTGTGTCTGTGAATTTGTGCGTTTACATTATTATGTGTCTATCTGTAACAACGTAGGTACCAAACGGATGAACCGATGCGGACGCGATTTTATATATTTAATGAGTTAGGGTTCCGTACCCAAAGGGTAAAAACGGGACCCTACTACTAAGACTCCTCTGTCTGTCTGTCACCTGGCTGTATCTCATGAACCGTGATAGCTACACAGTTGAAATTTGCCAAGATGGTGTTTTTCTGTTGCCGCTATTACAACAAATACTACCTAATAATAAAATATAATAAATACCGGGTGTTGCCTGTAATAGGAGCAATAAATTTAGGGATCGTTTCCACACCACAAACGTAACAACATTTATTCTACAACTTTTAAGAACAACTTTTTTGTTTACTAAATATTAATGAATTTAGATTTTTCCAAGCCAGCAATGTATTGCGAAAACTACGAAGTTTGTAGGCTAACAGTCGATGTCAACTAGACTATTAGATGGAGTACATTGAAAATGCTATTTAGTTTGTTCGAAAAAATCCCAAATAATAAATTACATATTTTGTAAAAGTTGTAGAACAAATGTTGCTACGTTTATACAGTAGAAACGATCCCTCAATGTATTGCTCCTATTACAGGCAACACCCAATATAGTATACTAGCGACCCGCCCTCGCTTCGCTCCGGATTAAAGTATTATACATATAAACCTTCCTCTTGAATCACTCTATCTATTAAAAAAACCGCATCAAAATCCGTTGCGTAGTTTTAAAGATTTAAGCATACAAAGGGACATAGGGACAGAGAAAGCGACTTTGTTTTATACTATGTAGTGAAGACGGGCTCCGATACAACAAACGTGCTTTTCTTGCAATTTTTGGCTCGACATTAATAACGGCGACAGGTAGACGCTTTAAATATTCACAGAATATTTAGTTGTATATTCTCTTTAAAAATAAAACAATTTAATTAAAATGTAATAAATATTTAAGGGAGCTCTCTTGCAACAAACGTGTTTCTTTTGTTCAATATTAAACTGCCATTTTTTGTTCAATATTAAACTGCAACGGTGGATTTATATAGTGTCTAATGTTCTATAGATAACGATACGGAACCCTTCATGTGCGAGTCCGACTCGCACTTAGCAGGTTTATTTGATCATTGTTTTATTTGGAGACATTTAAAACATATTATAACCACATTTGATCTACTTTCAAGCTTCTATCAAATATCGATTAGAATAGCGATTTTCGATAACATTTTTCATTGCGATAATAATGGAGTAGATGTAACGCAGACCTAAAAGTAATATGCGATTAAGTGTCCATTGTATGCAAGTTACTTCCAATAGCCAATAAACCGACGGAAGTTTACAAGTCATCGTCAGATTATGGCTCTGACAAATGCATGGAAGAAAAGGTTGAAATGAAAGAGACGCGCTAACAAACAAGCAGGAAATCACAAAACTTTGTAGTTGTACAGCCAGTACGGTCGTAGTTGATAGGGAACACGCATAATTTTTAATCTTACGATTCTAGAGAGTGCTATTGTAACGATACCGACCCCTCAGCAGTCAAGAGTGAGTCGCATAACGTAAATAAATATATAAATAAAAATAAATAAATAAATATCTACTTATAAAATAATTGGCCAGCGTGATCATCTAGTTATATAAAGGTAGGACCCCAAGTTAAACCCGTGTGTAACCAGTTCGTTTAAGGAATACTCGAGGTGTGTTGGAAAGGTTTAGGAAACATTAACTTTAATTTACTAATTCAGAGGCTTCTACTGTATATTACCTACCTAATTTTATATATTCCATTATAATCTAATACCTAACTTTACTTAGATAATATTTGATTCAACAATTCATCTTACAATCTTTCTTATTTCCCTACCGTGTGAATCCATCCATAATAAACATGCCCTATGTTCGACCTAAGATAAACATATTAATGTGTCAGCAAAGTTACTAACTTAACCCATCTAATTAATTTATTCAAGTTTGAATAGGAAATGTTGTTCGAATGTCCTAGTATTATAATAAATCTTTCACATACAGTAAAACTCAATTTTGTATGAACTTCCTAAAGTTTAATAATCTTAATAACTATAGTCCTAAGCTTCAAATTCGATTAATCTTTCATAATTTCGTATCCGAAGTGAGATAGATTGTGAAACTGCTAGTTCTTTTAATGTAGATGTAAGTTTTCTTGATTAATGGAACAGAAGGAGATAACTAATTCCCTATGGGTCCCTTTTGTAAATAAATACAAAGAGAAGGGCAGGCCCCTCCTAGCCATTACACTTAGGCATCATCCGCCTGCCCCTGTGCGGCTCGACAACCTGACGGGGCACCGCTCCACCCAAAGCAAGAGTTGCTGTCCCACTTACAAGGTTAGTAGTGTCTGTGTAGGTTAGTCAGGTCTCCCCAAGAGAGATCCTACCCCAAGGGTCGCGTTGAACTGAACCGGGATGGTGATATAATGTCGCTACTATTAAAACTAGTGAGTCTCCCCTAAAGCCATCTAAATTCGAGAGCATAATCAAAGGACCTAGTTTTTACTGGTACATAATGGATGCCACCTCAGCCTCGTTTCCACAGCTTTGAAGTAAGGGCCTCATCTCCACAGCCTATACTTGGGAGGGCGCCTCCAAAAGAATCCAGGTCCACTAGGCAAAGATTCCTACCTGATCTAGCGCCCTTTAGAAGAGACTTTTGTAATACCCACGTTCACCAAGAGACAACCTAGCCCAATACGGATCAACTATGAATTGTCGACCCTGCAAGCAGCAGCCGCCCATTCCATAGCCAAGAGCCGATAAATTGCCGCTAAATTATCACCCGTGTAACGGGCGAATCATTTGTCCAATTCTTATATTACATTAGTTTGCAATTGACAACCAAATGTTGACTAAAATGATAATTGAACAATAACTCGATATCAAACTATGCGACTTATTAACACTGCATTCACGGCATTCTTCAATTTATACCACCAGCCCGGAGTCATTTAAAGGTAAAACTCGAAATTTTGTTTCATTGAATTCGTGACGACCAATTAAGTATTGTAAATATTTTCAATGACTCAATATTTCGATATAACAAATCCAAAAACGTAAGAATTTCTTTATCTATGGTTTTAATCTATAAATACCATAGTTCGGACTTTAACGTTATAAACAAAAATAAAACTTCCAACTGAAATGTTAACCTGTAATAATATGATTGAACTTCACTCACTATCTCACTTGGACTCAAATTATATAATCATCCTGATACCAAATTTCATTCTCTTCTTGTTACCTTAGCAATGGATCGAATCCAAATATACAATAACATATTCCCTATAAACCGTTTTTATGAAATAATAATTGTTATAACTTCCATTTACACATACCAACTTTTACAGACAGACGAACGAACAAAAATCACATGGCTCTTTGCCTAAGATTAACAGGAACTGGTTTAGTAAAACTAAACTTGTTCATAAAGTCGGCGTATCATAATCCATAAAACCCCTTTTATAAAATAATAATTTGTTTATAACTCCCGTTTACATATACCAACGTTTACAGACAGACGAACGAACAAAAATCCCATGGCTCTTTGTTTAAAATAAACAGAAACAAGCTTAGTCAAACTAAGCTTGATCATAATGTCGGAATTACGCCAGCTGCAAATCTAGTATACCCGATTTAATCGTAGCTCCAAGGCCGCATGTACAAATTCATCATCCTACTACTTATTATTATATATATACCTACTTTAGCCAATCCATTGACATAACTATCGTTAAGCAGTAGTAATTAAAGCATTCATCAACATCTGTCGTACTTATTAAGTTATATCATAAATTAACCTTGATTCCTAAATCATATTTATCGATATTGGGACTGCCAACAAATATGAACGAACTACCTCTCATTCTCCCTAAAGCCTAAATGCCTCCTTTCAAAATTTCATATAAGTATATTTTATCGATTCGTGTCTCATCTACCTATAGTGTAACGGGAGCAATATTTAAGGTGTTGGTTCCCTCCAAATTGTATCCAACATACTACATACATATTGATCATGAATTATTTATATAATTCCTGACACATCGACGACCGTAATCTAAATTGATGTAAGGGACAAAATGGCGAAAATGAGTTATGAATGCAGTTCTATTCAGTTTTTTTCTCTCTATCGATTGGTATAGGTGACGTCTCGATAGCCTTAAAAAGCATGCCCCTTACAGCCTTAAAAAAATGTTACTTTGACTCCGTATTTCAAAAAAATACGACGTATCTACAGCAATTAAAAAAACTGCAATTTATTCTTGGTGTAACCTTCATCTCGCAATTTACCTAACGCTGTAAGGCGCCATTAAATAAGTAAAGGTACGATACATCATTTAACGTTCTCAAAATTATCTACAAAAATAAAATTGATTCTATCACAATTAGACGTAACTATAATTTTCTAAATTTACCTGCGTCGTAAAAGACTATTCTGTAAGCGATTGTACGATACGCAGTTTTGCTTTCACAAATGTAAGGCAACAGTGACCCTTACGGTAATTTGTAAGTGTATCAAATATTTGCTAAGAGTATATACGACATTTTTTCACAACTACAATCATAAAACTACCGTCCCTTACATTAAAATGTTAGCGTTATCTCTTTCGTTAGATGACATACTCAGTGTTCGTTAATATAGCTAAATCACTCTCACGCACTTAAAGTTGCTTGAGGGTGAAAGAGATCTCACTACCACCTCGTTGTACGCGACAAAAAACATTTTAGAAAGAGCATGTCGCTGCTGGTTGTGGTTGACAGTGTTACCGGTTAATCTGATTTTTACGAAATCTACTGAATTTTCTTGACAATCTATTGATTTTTGAGCCTTGTACATCGATTGAAAATATGCCTATAAATGCATTTAAAATAATATTCCAAGGGTTAGTTATTTGTGCAAACAGATTATAAAGTATTTACAATGAACACGACACGTGATAACTATATTTTTTTCAATTGAAATAAAATAAAATAATTTTAATGAGAGCACTATAATTCAATTGTTAGTTTTCCAATAAAGCTTTTACATACATACATACGTACAAGAAAAAATCCAGATTATTAATCGTTTATTCAAAGGTATTTTCGACTGATAAAAAACTATTCATTTTTCAAATTACACCTGGCTACACTGGATTGAGTGCTGCCGCTGCTTGCTCAGTTCTGTTTTGCACGAGCACTCGCCTTCACGCATGTTTCAAGTACTTAATAATAAGGAAGGCAACTGAGATAACGATGAATATAAACAGTATTGAATCACTCTTAGCTCGACGCAATAAATTACTGCGGGATCGAGACAAGAAATTGCAGTAAGTATTTTATTTAATAAAATATCAAATTGTCGGCTACATGCAATTACCGTGTTTGTGTCTACTTATGTAGGTATATTATTTTGCAAGTCTTTAGAAATGCTATGAGGACCAAAATACTTTATCACGTTTCTAAATATATTAAATACCAATTCCTTCTAGGTACTATCCCAAAGCGTTTTCATAACGAATATTTAACTTTGCCTCACTCTGAAATGATAACAGCTACTTTAGCTGAAACTGACGATGATAATGAGAGCAGTGATGAAAATTAAGATAGGATTTGGCCTATTGCTAATTGTACTACTATTAGTACCTAGGTTCTAATTGATACTGTCGAATTAAAATTGTTTCTGTTTTTAATTTATATCTCTAATCGTTTTTACACCGAATCGTGTATTTTGTTTTATTTTATTACTTGTTACTAGTCTAGCTATCGACATATTAATGAGAGCTCATAATGGCGTATGTAGTGATGTATCGTTGAACTATAATTATAAAACTAAGTATATGTTCTTCAGAACACTTTACTTTAATTGCGAACCTCGTATATTGCTGGTAGTAACAGAAAAATAAAGATTCAAATAATGAAAGTCCTGTAAACACTCAAATACCACTAAATAATTGCGATTCTGAGCTCTGGATAATTATGTCTATACTTCCATGATTGATCTCTTAATTATCCTAATAAATAACACAATTACATTTTATGTTTTCGTTTTTTTTCATCTAATCATCATTTCACCTAAGATAATTTCCCATGTACCTTTTACACCCTGTCATTGATTACTTTCAATGGAGTTACGATCACTTTAATTTCATTTCTTTAAATTTATTTGTAGATACATCAAATTTACTCTAAAGGCAACTGTTGGAGAAGGGTGGTATTGGACATTATGAATTTATTTTTTGACGTAAGGGACATGCTATCTCAGTAACTAAGCGTTGTATGATAAATTGAGTTATTTGTAGTTAAGGAGTGGAAAAAAAGTAAGTAATTGGCTATTTTTAGTTACATGATACGTAAACAAACAACAAAACTATGAATTTTAAAAGAAAAAAAATACTGTTTTTTGGCTCTCCTGAAAAGTAGCCATTTGTCCGTTACGTCAATTTAGATTACAGTCGTCGACATTTTTCACAAGGCGATTTAACTAGTATTGGTTTCATATAAACCCTCCAAATTCTGAACGGTACGACAAACAAACATACATACGCGATTTCATACGACTGAGTAATAACTCCAGAGTTCCTTTCTACATACTCGTACATATAATTCTACATACTGATACATACATGCCTAATTCTAGCCTGTCTATCGATTTTAACTTCACGATCCATGCGATTTATTTTAACGTACGACATTCACGGTTTCCTAAAGCCGGATTCACAACGACTTTAGTCAGCGATTACGTTCGCTTCGTAATTGCATCCTAGGTATTCACACAATTTATTTCCTAATTACTTCCAAACTCTACAAGTAGTTATTACATCACATAAAACCAAGCCTCGAACCTGATTCATAATTAATCCCTTGGATTGTAAGCTATTAAGAGATATAAATTAATCTCAATATCACTATTCAAATTCTGAACTCAGTATCATTATTTCCTGTTGTTACTTATAAATATAAACATGATTTAACCTCAAAATGTTTGATAACGATCCGAACCGATTTAAAGCAAACTTCATAATTACTATTCTATAAAACCTAAATTAGGTATAACAAACTTATCATAATTTTCATTTACTTAATCTTACATACAAAATCATCATAATCATAGATAAATATCCAACATCCAACATTCGCAGCCTCCTAAAGTTGGATTCACAATGAATATTTGCCAACGATAATGTAAATTCTAAAATCGCAACTATAAAATCTAGCCTCGCTAACCTTATCCTAAATTCGAACTCAAAGCTTTATTTCTTTAATTATTAGATCTACTAAATTCTTATAGTTATGATATAAACATTAATCTTTGGTCTAGATTTGAACTGACTCAAATGTATTTCTCTAAATATCTTTACGCAAGAGATGCAAAATTAATCGTATCCAATACTCTAAGTCTTTGGTCAAGTATCGAACTGACATTATGTATAGTTCCCTAAACTTCTGAACGTATGCAGTGCCAAATAACTAAATAACTATATAATTTATTCCTACTTATATAAATTGGCTAAAAGCCTAGTCCTTAAACCTGTACATTACAATAGTCTGTGAAGGTACAATAGACGCGCCACAGATAAGTTCTTGTACTTAATCTGTGAGACGCGCAACTAATCACAGACTACTAAGGGATTCTATGATCAAATAAAGCACTAGTCTATTTTGGGTTTTTTGTTTAGACTTCTCGTAAACTATTGAACAAATAGTTTTTTAATGAAATTTCGGTAATTATCCTTCTATTTACTTCCTACCTGCTTATCTTCGATCAAGTTATTACTACCTAAATTTATTCTAATTTTAGATCTCGGGAAATAAAGAGTTCCGCTTGGCTGAATTAAAAAATACCCCTTTGCCTTATCTCCACTGTTCACCTTAAAACCCTCAAATAACCTGTAGACTCTTAACTTATGTAATCTATACATATAATAAAATCTACTTAATAATCTTATACTTCGTTAACGAATATCTTGTAATTGGATGGTACATTCAGCGCTATTCACCCGGACACAAATCAAGCAAAGCAAGTTCCCTACTCTAATTCACGCCTGGATTTCACATAAAAGATTATAAGTGAAACATCAGTACAGGTTAGTAAATACACTCGTTAAGCATTTCTACTTCGCCCTACAATAAGTAAATACCCTATGCCTATTTGTTCAATTTGGACATTTCAACAACCTACCAAACTAAAACCTTTATACATAGTGTTATTAATGGACTAGATATTTTTAATCGACTGTCGAAAAATAGCTTCTTTCATATGAATATAATATCTAGGCACTTATGTTTTGATAAAACCTTCTTCTGAAAGTAGGTTAATACCTATTACTTCGAGGTTAATTTTAAGAATCATAACCTCCCAAATTTATTTCAGTAATCCATTTATACGTTTTGAATCAAACAAGCACCGAATCACAGTATCACTGAATACATAATAATAATTGTACCCTTCGTTCGACTTTGTGGTCTCCTGATATACAACTAATACTAATGTCAAATGTAAGTATATAAAAACCCCTATTTGCTATAATAACTACTTAATATTTAACTGTAAATTGGAACCCCTTGTTATTAATAATCTTACAAACCGAATGCAGAATCTCAGGCTTAACTCTTTTCCGTGAAAGTTAACTACAACCCTTTCCTGTTGGTTTTGTTTTAGTACTCTAAAGCCCATAAATATCATTGTTTCAATTAAAGGCATCTGAGATGGTACTTAATGTTATTTCTTTGGGAAAACTAGAGCTAGGTATTACCTATAGCTTTTATGAGTAAATAATGTACTATCTATGATAACATCTACTAGTTAAATATGTAAACGGTCCCGTTATTAAAACAATTGATGGTAGGCATATATAACTAGAAACCTTCTCCTAAAATGACTTGAAAATAATTTAACCAATTTGTTTCAGGACTCTGCTTGTTTATTGAAAATGTAGGAGCATCTGTGGAATTAAATCTTCCTACATGGTACCTAACCCTGAATGCATATTGAAAATATATGAACAGCTGCTGAATGAAGTTCTACAACAATGTATTGGTTCCTGAATAAAATACCAGAATATTACCATAGATGTTGGTATTCCTATATTTTTACTCTTTTCAGGTATCCCAGATTTATTAATTATACTTCCTAATCCCCTTTCATAAATAATTCTTGTAGTAAAGGTTATATGTTAAAAAGGATAAAGGTGACACACAAGGAAGTTCTCAAACATTTTCTGCCTTACTTAGATTGATCCTAGTGGAGAAGTCTCAGCTGAGTTTACCTCCAGTCTCTTTGTACCAATTAATTACTGACCATTTTTGCCTCTCGGCTGATACTTCAATAACTGAATTTAAGTCTGAACATATTGTTTCTATTAAACTATTTTGTCGCACTAAAATGATATTCCTAACTAAGGCAGAAATTGCTAATATGAGATTAATATATCACAGTTTAAATTTCAAAAGCCACTTACCTTACCGTCGAGTTATTAAAAGGGTATATGTACAACATAAGTATTTTTACAACATCTAGATTTTGAAGTTAATATTTTAGATATTCCAGCTTGTATCAATAAATATAACAGGTTAGATCAAAATTAATTAAAGCTTACCGCAATTCTTATTTAATGATTGGAAGGTCTAATTTCTATACTTTAATCTTGCTTTTTTGTAACATCAAATAATAATTAGATAGAATTAAATATTTTGTTAATTGTAATGAAATGTACATATTCCCCTTTTGCACAAAACAACAATAAAATATAGGTCAATGAAACACAAATCACAGTATATTTTATTACACAAAATAACATCAAAATTCAAGTAAATTCATAGGATATGTGCACGAATTTTAATTATTACTTTATAGTAACATAATATGGTTTACTTCTTTGATACTTCATCCTGGAGTTATTAATTCAAAATTTAATCATGATTACACTGCAAATAGTCACAATGCTTTCATGTTTGTTGGAAGGTCAAATGCCTGTACATAATCATTAAGGAACGATAGTAAATAGCTAATTGTATTGTTAGATGTAATTGATTCGTGCACATTCCCCTTTTAACACAACACAAAAAATAAAACACATCAAAAGGAACCCCTCCCTAACTCCCTAGCCCTACATTCCGAGAGACTACAAACAGTATAGCTGCATGCCCTAACTGCCTGCCCGAGTTCCTAAAGAAGCCCTATCAGCCTACATTATAAAAGGATACTCTGCTACCCGAAATCCAGACTCAGATTCCGGACTGCTATAAAAATAGCAGCACTAAAGGGGTCTTGGTTCAGCAGAGGTATACTCACCCAATAGGTCCTGATTCCCCATCCAAGCACTCAGAACTTTAAATTAAATATTAGCGAAGCTCCTCCGTCCTCTCCGTCCCGCGTCGTGCTAATCAATCCCTTTTCTTCTCCTCCAGCCGTTTTATACTCGAACCATTCCCCCCACCGACCCTAACATTCAGCGACCAGAAAACCTAGACCCGTATCAATAACGGAAAAGGGTCCCAATAACGATTTCCCATAGTCCCAATAACGAGTTAAAACGTAAAAACGTCCCAATAACGTCTCGTTAGTTCTCTTTATACTGGTCGCTCTTGCTTCCAACAGATTACGTAAGTTTAGTATGGACAAGCGCAATTATAATCTGAATATTTAGTACCTATGTATCCGAGCCAGATACTTTGTCCTTCCTTAATTCCGTGTCCAATTACATAAAAGGTTGTTAAACCCTACTTCTTCTTATATTTGCTAAATAACATAAACAACTTTTTCTGAGATTAGGTACTTATTGTTATATAGCGACCCGGCAATCAACCAAACAAATATAACATATGTTCTAATGGAATCGAGATTAAATAGGTAAGAAAAGAAGGAAGAGGTACTTTTATTTTGCAACCTGTGTTCATTAATTATCTATTTTAGGTATTCTTGATTATGTTCTGCTTACTGATTACTGTTTAACTGTTTGTATGGACCTGAGCTAACAAGAAGATACCACGGATATTTTTATATGCTCCTACGATTATTTAACCATTCATCTTTCCTTTTTTTCAATCTTTAATATTGTTATAAATTATTTCAAGCTTTATAAAAGTAAACGATAAATGTATAACCCGATTTTGTCAAGGCATATCCATAATAACTTTCTATACCCGCATAATCCCACTCTTTCTAACTACCTTCTTTTATTTTCTTACAAGCAAACAACATCATCGTACCCTATCGCTCTGATTCCCGTAACAAATTAGTATGACAGTTCAACATAACGTTAAAGCGACAAAGCACCAACGCGTCTATTCTTATCGCCGCCTCGCCAGTTAATTGGTTTAGGCTTTATAACTACCCTACTTTATTTCGCTAAATATAGCCGCAACGCAACTGTACCCTGTCGCCCCAACGCTTCTAACAAATTAATATAGTAGCTCAAACATAACGTTAAAGCGACAAAGTACCAAAGTGGTTTTTCATATCACCATTCTGCCATTTATATGTTTTAAGCTTTATAACTTATATATTTGAATACGTCGACATATTGTACTAATATTTAGTACACATCTGACCTATTCTATTGTTTAAAAACCCAGTATTATCTCTCGTAAACATATTTATACCTTTATATGATCAGACAAGTCCTAAGCCTCCTATTTATAATAAGTGACGATATATAATTTATGATTATGTAAACAAAAAAAAATTATACCCTATATATATCTATATATTTATACATATGCTGGCTGACTTGGGGTCAGTACATCACCCCCCTTTGGCCTTAATAATTTTCGGATTTCGTAGAAGACGCACAATTAATAAGACCAAATCTACTTATAGGTTCCTACATAAACGCAAAATTCAAACCATGTATAAATATGTATACCTCCCCATTCCTACCTACCTATTCTTTAACTTAAAATCCTCTTCTTTTTTTTTTTTTCCTTACTGTGCTTTATTTATTTTTTTCTCTAGAGTGCCTCGTGGTCAATCTAATAAAACCAAAATATAAATTTTATCTTACCGCGTTAGTATACACTATTGTTGATATACTTATTTTATAGTTACCTAGTACAATTAAAAATTCAACGACCCTTTTATTACTCAATATAGTTAGATACTACAGATTGAGTATCTAAATTATGCCGACTTCTATTTTACCTACTCAGACTGTTATTTGCTACTAATTTGACACCTTACTTTCCCTATCATCCATCCAACAAACCTTCTACTACAACCCTACATACACACTTATGTAATTCATACATATTTGTATATTTTCAATATCACAAGTAAATCCCACTTCAACCCAAACAAACATTATGTCCAACACACATACCTATACACATCCAAGCAGCTATACTTATTCAGTCAATTATTCCCGCGCATTCGCATTCAACTCTAAAATATAATTTACTATGCTTTACCGAAATTTATAGGCTTAAAGATTGGATAAAACTTTTTTTTTTCTTTCTCTATTCAACCTACCTGACTATCCTAATGCTTAATACTAATTTATTAATTCTCTCCCACAACTATAGTGACCTATTGTACTAAAGTAATTAAGACAATTAACACAGTTTATAAGCGTCCACTCTTTGTTCAACCAAATAAAGGTCATTCTTGGCAATTAAAACGAGGAAATAAATTGTTATTGTTTAATAAAGATCAACATTGAAAGATTTACCTATTTCATTTTCCCAACTTCCATAATAGTATTTCAATATCTGGTTATTAAAATAATGAAACGAGTAAGATATTTTGAATAAGTTAAGTACCCCATAATGGTCTTTGAATAAATATATGTATTCTTTTGAAATAAGTAATAAAAAAAATGTTAAGCATCCCAACCTAATTTAACCTAACCTTCTGTTTATCGTACTAAATTTTAACCTCCCTAATTTCATAGTTAAACCTATATTATAATAAGTTGTATTTTGTACATGTAACCATAACATAGAATTAATATAAAGATAGGAGAGATATACCTAAGTCAACATATTATGTTTACATCTGATAAAGTAGACTTAAGCAAACCTAATGTGCTTAATTTTCCGTATTTTACTTATAATAATCAAGAGTAACTGAATTCCACCCAAATTCGATATATCATTTGTTCATAAGTACCGACCTTTATTTTAATTATAACTACCTATACTTTGCGAACTTTCCGAGCAAATGTTCACCCCCCGAAATACGTAATATTTTAATTTCTAAAACACCTATGAAGCGCTAATCCATTTACAACAATTAAACTAACACCTTATACTACTTTAACTAACAATAGGTTAGACTAGGGTTCAAGTTCACCCCCCTAACCATACAATTAACTAAATCCTTAAACCCGCTATAACCTATCAAATTTTTACAAGAACTGCTAACTGACCTCATCCGTGCAACCTCGTCTACCACGGATCTCGAGGGAATCGCGTAGCCTATGAACTTCGACGGAACCCAAGCTAAACTCCCAAATTTCAATATATTCCAACGAAACCGGCACAGCCGCTTTCCCGCAAAACACATCAACCAAACTAACAACCAGGGTCCACTCTCGCACTTATAATACTAGTATAGAAACAAGGATTTTAACCTAAACCTACTTAAAACTCCCTTAAAGTTAATTCATAAGTGAACTCACCCCCCAGATTAGTTAACTATTTTAATTCCTAAACCCCACCTAGAAAATCTCTAATTCTACAACGTTTCTTAAGTTGTACTAGCCTTTCCTTTTCCGTTTAATCCCTAACTATAGTTTCAAGTTTTATAAATAATCTAACCCTGTAAATCGTCTGTGGGAGTCTAATAATTACTCTTTATAACAGTCGACTACTAACGCCATCTAACTCCACACGGAAGATCTAAGGCCAGAAAGTCACTTATTTAAGTAATTAGTTCTAAGTCGCACAATGGAAGTCACTTTAACGGTAAAGTGATTTCCTACATCGCGCTGATAGGATTTTCCCAAATTAAAAGACCTTCCCGCTGCAGGGACATGTAAACATTGGTCTTCTCAATCTAAACCAGACTTTGCCAACCCTTTATCAGCCGCACTCGAAAGTTTTTACTATCCTTTATACCTATACGATAATACACCAAACATTATTTAACCTAATAAATCCTACTGAATAACCGCAAATAAATTAAATTAAAATAAGTGTGTGTGATATTTTATTTCAAACCTGACAGAAGTAGCAAATACAGAATAAATGACCTCTCCAACACACCTTTTTCTACCCACTCCATTTCACGAACATCAAATGTAGGCTAGGACCGAGCTTCATAAGATTTCCTTACGGATCTCCATAAAACCCAGCCAAAGCCTATTAAAATTTAGCCATAGTGACCCAGAATCTAATCCTGGTCACTCACGGCACCAAATGTAACGATACCGACCCCTCAGCAGTCAAGAGTGAGTCGCATAACATAAATAAATATATAAATAAAAATAAATAAATAAATATCTACTTATAAAATAATTGGCCAGCGTGATCATCTAGTTATATAAAGGTAGGACCCCAAGTTAAACCCGTGTGTAACCAGTTCGTTTAAGGAATACTCGAGGTGTGTTGGAAAGGTTTAGGAAACATTAACTTTAATTTACTAATTCAAAGGCTTCTACTGTATATTACCTACCTAATTTTATATATTCCATTATAATCTAATACCTAACTTTACTTAGATAATATTTGATTCAACAATTCATCTTACAATCTTTCTTAGTACCCTACCGTGTGAATCCAACCATAATAAACCATGCCCTATGTTCGACCTAAGATAAACATATTAATGTGTCAGCAAAGTTACTAACTTAACCCATCTAATTAATTTATTCAAGTTTGAATAGTTTACACATACGGTAAAGCTCAATTTTGTATGAACTTCCTAAAGTTTAATAATCTTAAAAACTATAGTCCTAAGCTTCAAATTCAATTAATCTTTCATAATTTCGTATCCGAAGTGAGATAGATTGTGAAACTGCTAGTTCTTTTAATGTAGATGTAAGTTTTCTTGATTAATGGAACAGAAGGAGATAACTAATTCCCTATGGGTCCCTTTTGTAAATAAATACAAAGAGAAGGGCAGGCCCCTCCTAGCCATTACACTTAGGCATCATCCGCCTGCCCCTGTGCGGCTCGACAACCTGACGGGGCACCGCTCCACCCAAAGCAAGAGTTGCTGTCCCACTTACAAGGTTAGTAGTGTCTGTGTAGGTTAGTCAGGTCTCCCCAAGAGAGATCCTACCCCAAGGGTCGCGTTGAACTGAACCGGGATGGTGATATAATGTCGCTACTATTAAAACTAGTGAGTCTCCCCTAAAGCCATCTAAATTCGAGAGCATAATCAAAGGACCTAGTTTTTACTGGTACATAATGGATGCCACCTCAGCCTCGTTTCCACAGCTTTGAAGTAAGGGCCTCATCTCCACAGCCTATACTTGGGAGGGCGCCTCCAAAAGAATCCAGGTCCACTAGGCAAAGATTCCTACCTGATCTAGCGCCCTTTAGAAGAGACTTTTGTAATACCCACGTTCACCAAGAGACAACCTAGCCCAATACGGATCAACTATGAATTGTCGACCCTGCAAGCAGCAGCCGCCCATTCCATAGCCAAGAGCCGATAAATTGCCGCTAAATTATCACCCGTGTAACGGGCGAATCATTTGTCCAATTCTTATATTACATTAGTTTGTAATTGACAACCAAATGTTGACTAAAATGATAATTGAACAATAACTCGATATCAAACTATGCGACTTATTAACACTGCATTCACGGCATTCTTCAATTTATACCACCAGCCCGGAGTCATTTAAAGGTAAAACTCGAAATTTTGTTTCATTGAATTCGTGACGACCAATTAAGTATTGTAAATATTTTCAATGACTCAATATTTCGATATAACAAATCCAAAAACGTAAGAATTTCTTTATCTATGGTTTTAATCTATAAATACCATAGTTCGGACTTTAACGTTATAAACAAAAATAAAACTTCCAACTGAAATGTTAACCTGTAATAATATGATTGAACTTCACTCACTATCTCACTTGGACTCAAATTATATAATCATCCTGATACCAAATTTCATTCTCTTCTTGTTACCTTAGCAATGGATCGAATCCAAATATACAATAACATATTCCCTATAAACCGTTTTTATGAAATAATAATTGTTATAACTTCCATTTACACATACCAACTTTTACAGACAGACGAACGAACAAAAATCCCATGGCTCTTTGTTTAAAATAAACAGAAACAAGCTTAGTCAAACTAAGCTTGATCATAATGTCGGAATTACGCCAGCTGCAAATCTAGTATACCCGATTTAATCGTAGCTCCAAGGCCGCATGTACAAATTCATCATCCTACTACTTATTATTATATATATACCTACTTTAGCCAATCCATTGACATAACTATCGTTAAGCAGTAGTAATTAAAGCATTCATCAACATCTGTCGTACTTATTAAGTTATATCATAAATTAACCTTGATTCCTAAATCATATTTATCGATATTGGGACTGCCAACAAATATGAACGAACTACCTCTCATTCTCCCTAAAGCCTAAATGCCTCCTTTCAAAATTTCATATAAGTATATTTTATCGATTCGTGTCTCATCTACCTATAGTGTAACGGGAGCAATATTTAAGGTGTTGGTTCCCTCCAAATTGTATCCAACATACTACATACATATTGATCATGAATTATTTATATAATTCCTGACACATTTTTCACAAGGCGATTTAACTAGTATTGGTTTCATATAAACCCTCCAAATTCTGAACGGTACGACAAACAAACATACATACGCGATTTCATACGACTGAGTAATAACTCCAGAGTTCCTTTCTACATACTCGTACATATAATTCTACATACTGATACATACATGCCTAATTCTAGCCTGTCTATCGATTTTAACTTCACGATCCATGCGATTTATTTTAACGTACGACATTCACGGTTTCCTAAAGCCGGATTCACAACGACTTTAGTCAGCGATTACGTTCGCTTCGTAATTGCATCCTAGGTATTCACACAATTTATTTCCTAATTCCTTCCAAACTCTACAAGTAGTTATTACATCACATAAAACCAAGCCTCGAACCTGATTCATAATTAATCCCTTGGATTGTAAGCTATTAAGAGATATAAATTAATCTCAATATCACTATTCAAATTCTGAACTCAGTATCATTATTTCCTGTTGTTACTTATAAATATAAACATGATTTAACCTCAAAATGTTTGATAACGATCCGAACCGATTTAAAGCAAACTTCATAATTACTATTCTATAAAACCTAAATTAGGTATAACAAACTTATCATAATTTTCATTTACTTAATCTTACATACAAAATCATCATAATCATAGATAAATATCCAACATCCAACATTCGCAGCCTCCTAAAGTTGGATTCACAATGAATATTTGCCAACGATAATGTAAATTCTAAAATCGCAACTATAAAATCTAGCCTCGCTAACCTTATCCTAAATTCGAACTCAAAGCTTTATTTCTTTAATTATTAGATCTACTAAATTCTTATAGTTATGATATAAACATTAATCTTTGGTCTAGATTTGAACTGACTCAAATGTATTTCTCTAAATATCTTTACGCAAGAGATGCAAAATTAATCGTATCCAATACTCTAAGTCTTTGGTCAAGTATCGAACTGACATTATGTATAGTTCCCTAAACTTCTGAACGTATGCAGTGCCAAATAACTAAATAACTATATAATTTATTCCTACTTATATAAATTGGCTAAAAGCCTAGTCCTTAAACCTGTACATTACAATAGTCTGTGAAGGTACAATAGACGCGCCACAGATAAGTTCTTGTACTTAATCTGTGAGACGCGCAACTAATCACAGACTACTAAGGGATTCTATGATCAAATAAAGCACTAGTCTATTTTGGGTTTTTTGTTTAGACTTCTCGTAAACTATTGAACAAATAGTTTTTTAATGAAATTTCGGTAATTATCCTTCTATTTACTTCCTACCTGCTTATCTTCGATCAAGTTATTACTACCTAAATTTATTCTAATTTTAGATCTCGGGAAATAAAGAGTTCCGCTTGGCTGAATTAAAAAATACCCCTTTGCCTTATCTCCACTGTTCACCTTAAAACCCTCAAACAACCCGCAGACTCCCAACTTATGCAATCCATACACATAATAAAATCTACTTAATAATCTTATACTTCGCTAACGAACATCCCGTAATTGGATGGTACACTCAGCGCCACCCACCCGGACACAAATCAAGCAAAGCAAGCTCCCCACTCCAATTCACGCCCGGATTTCACATAAAAGATTATAAGTGAAACATCAGTACAGGTTAGTAAATACACTCGTTAAGCATTTCTACTTCGCCCTACAATAAGTAAATACCCTATGCCTATTTGTTCAATTTGGACATTTCAACAACCTACCAAACTAAAACCTTTATACATAGTGTTATTAATGGACTAGATATTTTTAATCGACTGTCGAAAAATAGCTTCTTTCATATGAATATAATATCTAGGCACTTATGTTTTGATAAAACCTTCTTCTGAAAGTAGGTTAATACCTATTACTTCGAGGTTAATTTTAAGAATCATAACCTCCCAAATTTATTTCAGTAATCCATTTATACGTTTTGAATCAAACAAGCACCGAATCACAGTATCACTGAATACATAATAATAATTGTACCCTTCGTTCGACTTTGTGGTCTCCTGATATACAACTAATACTAATGTCAAATGTAAGTATATAAAAACCCCTATTTGCTATAATAACTACTTAATATTTAACTGTAAATTGGAACCCCTTGTTATTAATAATCTTACAAACCGAATGCAGAATCTCAGGCTTAACTCTTTTCCGTG
This sequence comes from Acleris holmiana, assembly GCA_949316455.1. Classification (NCBI taxonomy): domain Eukaryota; kingdom Metazoa; phylum Arthropoda; class Insecta; order Lepidoptera; family Tortricidae; genus Acleris; species Acleris holmiana. Next base: position 16,843,872 of record OX438779.1, read on the forward strand.
AAAGTTAACTACAACCCTTTCCTGTTGGTTTTGTTTTAGTACTCTAAAGCCCATAAATATCATTGTTTCAATTAAAGGCATCTGAGATGGTACTTAATGTTATTTCTTTGGGAAAACTAGAGCTAGGTATTACCTATAGCTTTTATGAGTAAATAATGTACTATCTATGATAACATCTACTAGTTAAATATGTAAACGGTCCCGTTATTAAAACAATTGATGGTAGGCATATATAACTAGAAACCTTCTCCTAAAATGACTTGAAAATAATTTAACCAATTTGTTTCAGGACTCTGCTTGTTTATTGAAAATGTAGGAGCATCTGTGGAATTAAATCTTCCTACATGGTACCTAACCCTGAATGCATATTGAAAATATATGAACAGCTGCTGAATGAAGTTCTACAACAATGTATTGGTTCCTGAATAAAATACCAGAATATTACCATAGATGTTGGTATTCCTATATTTTTACTCTTTTCAGGTATCCCAGATTTATTAATTATACTTCCTAATCCCCTTTCATAAATAATTCTTGTAGTAAAGGTTATATGTTAAAAAGGATAAAGGTGACACACAAGGAAGTTCTCAAACATTTTCTGCCTTACTTAGATTGATCCTAGTGGAGAAGTCTCAGCTGAGTTTACCTCCAGTCTCTTTGTACCAATTAATTACTGACCATTTTTGCCTCTCGGCTGATACTTCAATAACTGAATTTAAGTCTGAACATATTGTTTCTATTAAACTATTTTGTCGCACTAAAATGATATTCCTAACTAAGGCAGAAATTGCTAATATGAGATTAATATATCACAGTTTAAATTTCAAAAGCCACTTACCTTACCGTCGAGTTATTAAAAGGGTATATGTACAACATAAGTATTTTTACAACATCTAGATTTTGAAGTTAATATTTTAGATATTCCAGCTTGTATCAATAAATATAACAGGTTAGATCAAAATTAATTAAAGCTTACCGCAATTCTTATTTAATGATTGGAAGGTCTAATTTCTATACTTTAATCTTGCTTTTTTGTAACATCAAATAATAATTAGATAGAATTAAATATTTTGTTAATTGTAATGAAATGTACATATTCCCCTTTTGCACAAAACAACAATAAAATATAGGTCAATGAAACACAAATCACAGTATATTTTATTACACAAAATAACATCAAAATTCAAGTAAATTCATAGGATATGTGCACGAATTTTAATTATTACTTTATAGTAACATAATATGGTTTACTTCTTTGATACTTCATCCTGGAGTTATTAATTCAAAATTTAATCATGATTACACTGCAAATAGTCACAATGCTTTCATGTTTGTTGGAAGGTCAAATGCCTGTACATAATCATTAAGGAACGATAGTAAATAGCTAATTGTATTGTTAGATGTAATTGATTCGTGCACATTCCCCTTTTAACACAACACAAAAAATAAAACACATCAAAAGGAACCCCTCCCTAACTCCCTAGCCCTACATTCCGAGAGACTACAAACAGTATAGCTGCATGCCCTAACTGCCTGCCCGAGTTCCTGAAGAAGCCCTATCAGCCTACATTATAAAAGGATACTCTGCTACCCGAAATCCAGACTCAGATTCCGGACTGCTATAAAAATAGCAGCACTAAAGGGGTCTTGGTTCAGCAGAGGTATACTCACCCAATAGGTCCTGATTCCCCATCCAAGCACTCAGAACTTTAAATTAAATATTAGCGAAGCTCCTCCGTCCTCTCCGTCCCGCGTCGTGCTAATCAATCCCTTTTCTTCTCCTCCAGCCGTTTTATACTCGAACCATTCCCCCCACCGACCCTAACATTCAGCGACCAGAAAACCTAGACCCGTATCAATAACGGAAAAGGGTCCCAATAACGATTTCCCATAGTCCCAATAACGAGTTAAAACGTAAAAACGTCCCAATAACGTCTCGTTAGTTCTCTTTATACTGGTCGCTCTTGCTTCCAACAGATTACGTAAGTTTAGTATGGACAAGCGCAATTATAATCTGAATATTTAGTACCTATGTATCCGAGCCAGATACTTTGTCCTTCCTTAATTCCGTGTCCAATTACATAAAAGGTTGTTAAACCCTACTTCTTCTTATATTTGCTAAATAACATAAACAACTTTTTCTGAGATTAGGTACTTATTGTTATATAGCGACCCGGCAATCAACCAAACAAATATAACATATGTTCTAATGGAATCGAGATTAAATAGGTAAGAAAAGAAGGAAGAGGTACTTTTATTTTGCAACCTGTGTTCATTAATTATCTATTTTAGGTATTCTTGATTATGTTCTGCTTACTGATTACTGTTTAACTGTTTGTATGGACCTGAGCTAACAAGAAGATACCACGGATATTTTTATATGCTCCTACGATTATTTAACCATTCATCTTTCCTTTTTTTCAATCTTTAATATTGTTATAAATTATTTCAAGCTTTATAAAAGTAAACGATAAATGTATAACCCGATTTTGTCAAGGCATATCCATAATAACTTTCTATACCCGCATAATCCCACTCTTTCTAACTACCTTCTTTTATTTTCTTACAAGCAAACAACATCATCGTACCCTATCGCTCTGATTCCCGTAACAAATTAGTATGACAGTTCAACATAACGTTAAAGCGACAAAGCACCAACGCGTCTATTCTTATCGCCGCCTCGCCAGTTAATTGGTTTAGGCTTTATAACTACCCTACTTTATTTCGCTAAATATAGCCGCAACGCAACTGTACCCTGTCGCCCCAACGCTTCTAACAAATTAATATAGTAGCTCAAACATAACGTTAAAGCGACAAAGTACCAAAGTGGTTTTTCATATCACCATTCTGCCATTTATATGTTTTAAGCTTTATAACTTATATATTTGAATACGTCGACATATTGTACTAATATTTAGTACACATCTGACCTATTCTATTGTTTAAAAACCCAGTATTATCTCTCGTAAACATATTTATACCTTTATATGATCAGACAAGTCCTAAGCCTCCTATTTATAATAAGTGACGATATATAATTTATGATTATGTAAACAAAAAAAAATTATACCCTATATATATCTATATATTTATACATATGCTGGCTGACTTGGGGTCAGTACAGGCTTTGTGGGGTCACCAACAGCA